>CAUYUJ010004792.1:314968-397468 GCA_963575745.1 Prorocentrum cordatum
GGGCTGGCGTCAGGTTAGGTGCTCGGCGTCAGGTGGGTGGGGGGGCCTTGCACCCCGCTCCCGCGCCCCGAAATCCACGTTATGTGTTCTTGTTCTCTCCCTCTCTCTCTCTCACACTCTCTATCACTCTCTCTCTCATCCCCTGACTGCTCATTCCCCCCTTCTCCTCCGTCCGCCACTCCTTTCGCCATCTCGCCTCCCCATGACCCTCAAACATCCCTCACCCACGCTTCATCCGTCTCTGCGCGTGCCATCCCCGCATCCATCCCTCCAGCCCTGTCTCGCTCCCCCGTAGCCATGAGCTTCGCCACGGCGCACCTGCCGGAGAGCACGTGCTCCTGCACGATCGCCTCGCCGAAGCCGGCAACGACCACGTGCGCCCCAACAGGCGGCCGCGGCGCCGGGCTCGAGGGTTCCTGCCCCCCCCTTCGACGGTGGCAGGATGAGGACAACATCGGATCGATGTCAATCGGAAATCTGTGAACCCAGACCTCCTTGCACGGCGACCAAAAACACACAACTTGCTGGGCCCCGGGTCCGTCAAGAAACTGCACCTGGGATGAAGAGCCAGCCTCGGGGAAGGTGTCCAGACCTTTTGGCAGCCGCGTGGCGAAAAAAGCACGAGGTCGGATGGCCGGATCAGGTCAAGCGATGACAGGACGCAACGTACTCGGACATATATATATATATACTAGAGCCATAGCGCGCGTTTCGCGCGCGCTCACGTTCTAGCTAGGATTGATGGGCTAACTCGTACAATCTCATTGTTGCCGCTTCTTGCATCAAGGGACTCTCTTGGAGGCCCTGCGCAAGCCTCGGAATTGTATAGAATGGGAACTGCGGAAACGCAGAGAAAGTATTAATTCCCGTCAGGTCTTCAGCGATTTGGAGCCCTCAAAGGCTTCCTGGGTTCTTGTCGGGGAGCTGAGGCGGGCCCTTAAGTATGGTCTGTTGTGCAAGAGAAGATAGTTATGGGGGGGGCGAACCTGCTCCCTTCTGGTTCAAGTTGCCGTGCCTGGGCTGTGGGTTAGACGTTTTCTGGATGCAGGCCACGGTCTGATGGGCTCCACATCGAGCCGCATCGCCGACCGCTCCGACCCCATCTGCTGGGACTCCATTCGGGAGGCCCACAGCGTCGCCCCCCTCGCTTTTTCGGGTCATACCTCGGCTCTCCAGCGGCCGCTCGGCAGGATCCAGGCACCCCTGGAACGCCCTCGGCGAGGCGACGCTGCTGGAGAGCATCCCGCGGCTGGAAAACCGCCGAGACCCGACGCAAATTGGTATGGGTACCCTCCGCCCCTTTTCCTCTCTTTGGTTCTCCTGGGAGGCCCTCGTCGCCACCGATGCATTCTCTTCGAGATCCTGATCAGAACTCACCCCAGGAGAGGTCTGGGGCGTAGCGGTATCGGTGCCTATTGGTCTCCCCACGCTCAGCTGGGGTCCGAGGTTCAAGATGTTCGGCGTTTTTTTCAGCCACGCGCAGTGGTGGGTGGGAGGAGGGGGGGAGCCTTCGCAGGAGCACCCTGCTTCTCAGAAAACGCCGACGACGGCGCCAGTGCGGATCGAGACGGTACCAGTCCCCTCCCCCCCGCCAGTACAGTCAGAACGAATCATAAGGATGCGCGGTAAGGATGCAAGGGCCTTGGAGGCCCATATTAACATTGTTCGAACGAGGTTGGCCAGCGAAAGTTGCTAAGAATGGGCCGAAGGGGCAAGGATGCAAGGGTACCCTTGGGAAGGTTGCCCATCCTAACTATGCGGGCTGACTGCAACGGCCGTAATCGCTAGGGGAGAAGGAAGGCTCTGGTTCGGAGATCTCGGGTTGGCCTGACGGGGCCGTCAGGGGAATGACGAAGCCCAGTCTCAAATCAGACGCGAACTCCCGATGTAGACGTCCCAGGGAAACTGGACCATCAAAATTCATGATGGGCCCGTCAAAAAGTTTCGGCAAACCCGAGCTGCAGCGAACTCTAGTCTTACGTTTCCCCGAATCGCGAGAGGAACGGATCGCGGCTTCCCGATAGCACTGATCGTTGGATATGGGCCACCCAGCCGTCACTGGTGTCGTTCAACCTTGAAGGCCTGCGCACAGCGTCGCCGCCACGTCGACACTGTACGGACTTACCGCGTAGTGGCTGCAGGTGTTTCGAGCCTCTTAGGCTTCGCTCTGGAGGCGCCACCTCCCTGGAGGCTTGTTTGCACTTACCTTGGGCGCCCCCGGGTGATGTCCTGGAATATATCTTAGCGAACTCTCGTTGCCCTCCTGGGCCTTTCTTGGACCCAATTCGAAGCTAGGCGCCCAAGAGGCACCAAAGAGGCCCCGAGGAGGCCCCTGGAGGCCCCCAAGATGCCCGCAAGTTCCCTCCAAGAGGCCCCCGAGACCATCGACACCCCAGGCACGGCGGCGGGATGGGCGGAAGGTCATTGCATCCGCCGCCCACTGGTAATTCATCACAGGTGTACACGGCGTGCTAAATTTCTACTAAAATTGGTTCCTTCTTTTCTACAGAACTCCCAATAGGGTCTCGGCCCAACCCGCCGGCCACCCGGAAGGCCCAGGAAACTTTGTCCTCCATTGGTCCCATCGCGTCCAAGACGGCCAAGACGGTCCAAGGATGGCCTCGCAGTTCGCCCAAGATGATCCAAGATGGCCCCCAAGGCAGCCCAATCGGATGGACAAGAAAATGTCGAGGAAGAGGATAGGCAATAGGATTCCCAACTAAAAAAAGGGAGTCTCTGGATTTTGTTTCTTTCTCAAGTTCCTCGGTCTTTAAGCTTTGGAAGCGGGAAAACGTGAGAAGGCAGCAAACATGTTGAACAAAAATGAGAATCAACGATTTTACACTCTTCGGGCTCTCTCGGGACGGCTCTCAAAGCTCTGTTGGGCTGTGTTTTGGGCCTCGTCGGAGCTTTTTCAGGGCTTCTCAGGAGTCTGGGGTGTGTTGGGGGCCTCTGGGAGGTTCCAGAGGCCTCTCGGAGGTCTCTAGAGGCCTCCTGCTCCCGCTCTTGGGCCCATCTTGGGTCTGTTCTGAAAAATCTGGGGCTGCTCTGGGCGCCTCTTCGGCAGTCTTGGGGCCTTCTTGGCCCGCCCTGGAACCGTCTTGGGGGCCTCTTGGACGGTCTTGGGGCGGACTTGGGAGCCTCTGCAGCCGTCTTGGAGCGTTGGAAGCATGAATTGGTGAGACGGCCAAACACCTACAACAAAACAATGGACATTAACGATCTTAGGTTCTCCGGGCGCTCTCGGGAGGCCTCTCGGAGCTCTCTTGAGGTCTTTCGGAAGCTTTCTGGAAGCCTGGAGAGCCGACCGAAGGCTATTTTGGGTTGCTTGGGAGCGTCTTGGGCGATTCTTTTACGTTCTGGAAACTTCTTGGGATCGTCTTAGGACGTCCTTGGGCGTTTCGGGGTTCCCCCGGGTCCGGAACGCGCGGTATCAGGAGCGTTCCGCAGATGTTCCGGGGAGGTGTGGGACCTTCGGGAGGGGGAAGGGCGTATTGAATATCTGAAAATCATGTTTTTTCAAGTTCCTCGGTCTTTGAGCGTTCAAACCGGGAAAACGTGAGAAGGCGAGAAACGTTGGGAATTCGCGATTTCACCCTCTTCAGGCTCTCTCGGGACGGCTCTCGAAGCTCCCTTGGGCTGCTTTTGGGGCCTCGTCAGAGCTGTTTTGGGGCCTCTCAGGAGTCTGGGGTGTGCTGCGAGCCTCTGGAGGGTTCCAGAGTCCACTCGGAGGTCTCTGGAGGCATCCTGTGCTCTCGCTTTTGGGCTCATGTTGAGCCTGTTCTGGGGTGGTCTGGAGCTGTCATGGGCGCCTCTTCGGCAGTCTTGGGGCCTTCTTGGCCCGTCTTGGGAGCCTCTTGGGCGGTCTTGGGGCCGTCTTGGGGTTCGCCAGTGTTGGAGCGTTGGAAGGCTCTCCAGGCGCTCGCGGGAGGCCTCTCGGAGCCCTCTTGAAGTCTCTTGGAGGCCTTCTGGGAGCCTGGGGAGCCCCCCGAAAACTATTTTGGGTTGCTTGGGAGCGTCGTAGGCCTTTCTTGTACGTTCTGGGGGCTTTGTGGCGTCGTCTTGGGCTGTCCGTGGGCAATTTGGAATATCCCTTCGAGGCCGGGAAGCGCGGTACCCGGGAGCGTACGGCAGATGTCACAGTGAGGTGTGGGACTCCCGGGAAGGGGGGCGGGGCGTATTTTTTATATCTATGTATACATATATATTTATATATATATATATGTATGTATGTATGTATGTATGTATGTATGTATATATATATATATATATATATATATCGACAATCAAGAACTGGCGACATCAATCCTTAACTTTGCGGGAATTCCGACTGGACCACAATTTTGGAGCCCAACTCGGGGATGTATGGTCCCGGGCTTCGGGCCCACAGGCCCCCCCCCCCAGATGGCATGGTCCCAGGATTCCTCGGCCCCCCCCCCAGATGGTATGGTCCCAGAGACGACGACGACGACGACGACGACCACGACGACGACGACCACGACGACGACGACGACGACGGCGACGACTACGACGACGGCGACGGCGACGACGACGACGACCACGACGACGACGACGGCTGCGGCGGCAACGACGCTGTCGGCGGCGACGACGACGATGACGACAATGACGACGGCGACGACGACGATGACGACGACGACGACAAGGACGACGAGGACGACGACGACGACGACGAGGACGACGAGGACGACGACGACGACGACGACGACGACGACCTCTGAACCACCACACCACCACACCACATCCAAAGGGGGGGGCACCGCAGCGCAGCACCACGCCACGCCCACCTCTGAACCACCACAGCACCACACCACATCCACAGGGGGGGGGGGCACCGCAGCGCAGCACAACGCCACGCCCACAAACGGGGGGCGGGGGGGGGGGCATCGCGCGGGGGGGGGGGCCCAATGGCATCAGCATTGGGTAAGGGGGGCCCAAGCCCAGGACCATATATGATAGGGGGCGCGAATCCTCAATAGTTATGGGACAAACAAACAATGTTCGTCAGCGCGGACTCCAAACAGTGTGCGTCTAGCAATATACGTAGTGTAACATATGTGTGACAATATCTGTGGCGCAATACACGCGGTGCCATATATGTACATATATGTATACATACATACATGTGTATGTATATATACATATATATATAATGCAGAATATACGTATGTATATATACACATACTTTGTAAGTTATGTGGTGTCATCTAAGCTGTGCCGCCTGCGCAGGGCAATATATGTGGTTCAGTTGATTTTAACAAACGAGCTGGCACGCCCCAGGATCTTGCGAACATCCCACCCACCCACCCGCAATTTGGTTTGCAAAACCCATGGAGAGGCGATTGCGATGCATCTTGGCGTTGGCTGGTGCATCTCTGCAGCCCCGCCAACCCTAGCACGCGCGCGCGCAGCGGTCACCTGGTTTGGCGCCGCCGACGCGGCCGCGGTGGCGCTGACAGCTGGGCGCATCCAAGTGGGCACTTTACTGCAAAGCGGCGACGTGGGCGGGCGTGGTATCATGGCAACGCCGGCAACGGTACACACGATGATGATAGTGGCGATGCTAGTGACGATGTTCGCACCGACGAAGGCGAGGCCAGTGCGTGTGCGGATGCTGATCACGGCAAAGACGATGACGGCGCCCTCCTCGCGGCGGTGGTGAAGGTTTTGGAAGGAGTTCGACATGCGCGCGCGTGCTAGATGGCTTATGTGACACGAATCGTGCCCTCCCCCCCTACACGCGCGCAAGGGCGTGCGAATGATGTCGGCATGCGGCGCCAGAGGCCTGTTTGGCAGAATCCGGTGAACATGTTGAACACCAATTGTTTTTTTAATACACAAAAATCGCAAAAGCGTGCGCGCAAGTTTGTTTGAAAACTACGGTTGCGAAACCACTGGTTTTTGAATGTCCGTTTGACATTCGGTTTTGAAGCCGCTACGTAACCTAAGGTTGTTATGTTGAAATATTTCGGCATGCGCGCGCGACGGCGCGCGCGTGTACTTCGTTCCGTTTTTTGTAGAAAAGGGTTCTCGCGACGGCACGCGCGCAAGGGCGCTCGAACAACTTCGACATGCGCGCGCAACCCCGTTTGATAGCAATTTTCGACATGTGTTCAAAATCCGCGTTGCGAAACCATGTGTTTTAAACTGTGCTTTGACATTCGATGTCGACTTCCTTCCGGATCCTGAAGTTCTTTACAAAGATTTCGACATGCGCGCGCGACGGCGTGTCGACCGTGCACTTCGTCCCGTCTGTTTTTTTTTGTGTCAGAGGTGCATGACAATTGGTAATGTGTTATAAACGAACGCGCGCGCACATATTTTTGGCAGAGGATGACGCGGGGGGGGGGGGGTCGAACGCGGCTGGGCTGGGATGGTATGAGCTCATGGTTGGGATGGACAATGGGGCAGAACCATATGTAAATTGCAATTCAAAAAAGTGTACCGATAAAGCCGGGGGTAGGGTAGACCCTATTCTCTTCTTATTAAAAATGGAGAATACACGTAAACCACATCATGGTGTTCAATCTACGTGGTGCACTTAAGCAATGCACAACGTGAAATTGTCCACCCCACTGCCCGCGCAAATATCCCTCCCACCCACCCGCAACTTGGTTTGCAAACCCCATGCGGCGGCGAATGCGGTGAGTGCTTGGCGCTGGCTGGTGCGCCTCTGCGGCCGCGACAGCCCGCGCATGCACGTACGCGCGCGCATGCACTTTGGCGCAACCGACGCAGCCGCGGTGGCGCTGACCGCTGGGCACATCCCAGCGGGCACTTCACTGCGAGTCGGCGCAGTGGGCGGGCGCGGTAGCATGGCAACGTCGACAACGGTAGACACGGTGGTGGCAGAAGAGATGCTGGTGACGATGTTGACAGCGACGACCACGGCCAGTCACGGCGCGGATGCTGATCTCGCCAAGGACGATGAAAGCGCCCTCGCGTCGGTGGTGGAGGTTTTGGAAAGAGTTCGACATGCGCGCGCGGCCGCCGCGCGAGAGTGGCCCACGTGGTATGTTTGATGTGGATCGCGCCCCCCCCCCAGCACGAGCGCATGGGTGTGCGAATGATGTCGACATGCGGCGCGAGAGGCCCGTTTGGCAGAATCCAATGAAAATGTTGAAACCCTGGATGTTCGTAAGAATTCGCAAGAACGCGCGCGCACGCTTTGATGAAAACTGAAGTTGCGAAACCATGTGTTGTTCGATGTGTTTTGGACATTCCGTTTTGACATCGTTACAAAACCGAGCGTTGTTTCAGGGATTCTGGCATGCGCGCGGGACGACCCGCGAGCGCACTTCGCCCTGTATGTTGCAAAGGACTCTTGCGACGGCACGCGCGCAAAGGCGTTCGAACGATTTCAACAGGCGCGCGCGAAGCCCGTTTGATAACAATGTGCTGAAAGCCGATTGTTCCTTAAGGATTCGCAAGAGCGCGCGCGTGTTTGTTGAATATCCGCGTTGCGAAACCATGATTTTGTTTGCACATGTGTTTGGGCACTCGATGTTGAAATCCTTTCGAAAACGATGGTTTCAATGGATTTCGGCATGCTCGCGCGACGACGCGCACGACTTCGTCGCACTTTGTTTGCCAGGAATGTATGGAAACTGATAAGGCTTGAGAAACGAGTGCGCTCGCATAGAACTGCTTCATCTGATGACAAGGGGGGTCGAACCGGGTGTGGCTGGGATGGTACGAATTCCGTTTTAAGGATGGGCGGTGGGGCAAAATCATATTGAATTTGCAATGCGAAAAGGTGGACCGATAAACCTGGGGGGGTTTAATATATATATATATATACACATACATACATACATACATACATACATACATGCATACATACATACATACATACATACATGCATGCATACATACATACATACATACATACATACATACATATAGAACAGAGACTATATGCTGCCAGACCGCCAGCCAGGCCCAGACGACGGGCGGCGACGAGGCGGCGACGAGGCGGCGACGAGGCGGCGACGAGCCCGCGACGGGGCGGCGACGGCGGCAACATACCCGCCAGACCGCCGACCAGGCCAAGTTCCCTAAGGGAACAGAAGCAAAGCAAGGACCCCTCAGTGCAAGCACTGTTTGGGGAAGTATCGGGAACCTGTGACATGTGTCGAGATGTATCGAGAGCCGCGGCCACATCAGAGCGCAGAGGGAGCCCTCTTGAAGCATTCTGGTCGGGGGCGTCAAAGAAGGGGGCCTCCAAGAGGAGGGCTTCGCAAATCATGGCCCGAGGCAAGTGCGCGGCCCGGGGGGGGCAGGAGGCGTACTGAATGGAGAAGAGGGGCAATGAGAGCTGGGATATATCATGGTCCCCGCCATGCTTTTCACACACACACACCCATACACACACGCACGCACACACACACACACAAACGCACGCACGCACATGCTCACACGCACACACACACACACACACACACACACACGCACATACACAAACACACACACACACACGCACGCACGCACGCACGCACGCACGCACGCACGCACGCAAACACACACACACACACGCGCACACACAAACAAGCACACACACTCACACCTACACACAGCACACACACACACACACTCACGCACGCACGCCTAGACACACACACACACACACACACACACACCCTAGTCACCCCACCCCCCGTCCCGGCCGCCCCCGATTTGAGGCACGCTCTCGGACGTCTTCCACTGATTTAGCGGGGGGGTCAAAAAACTGAGTGGGGGTTGAGACCCCAAAGTTATTTGAAACCCCAACTGCACACTGCTTGAAAAACCACCTCTCCCCACTGCCTCCGGTCCCATCGTCGGCGATGCTCGTTCGATGTTGCACCGTAGGCAACTTGGCCCGAATTGCCCCTAAGGCGGCGAAGCGCGCAGCCTCTGTCTCCTAGTGCTTGAGACTCGATCCAAAGAAAAGACTACCGCACCAAGCGCAAGTCCAGATGACGAATGCGCCGAGCCGATCGCGCGACCATGTCGACTTGTGCCGTCGCGTCCCTCCCTCCACGTTCACCACTCCGCGGCATCTTTATGATTGTCCGTCCTGGGATGAAGCGCCCGTCGATCTCGTTCACTCAGCTTTTCTCCCTGTGATCGCAAACACTTCCACTGCGTAGCCTCTTTCTCCGTTCACTTGAGATTCGATCCAAGACAAGTGTCATCCAGGCCTGCAGGACCCCCCGTCCCTACCTGGCCCCGCCCAGCCTATCCAATCGTCACTGTGCGCACCGCGGCACCTGGACCGCGTTACAGAGTGAAGGGGCCGAGCAGTCATTCATTGTCCCTGGGTGCGTGGCTGAAGTGAGAATCCGTGGTAAAGATTCTGCTTGTTACGTTGTTGGTGTTGTTGCTGTTGCTGATTATGTTGCTGTTGCTGTTGCTGTTGCTGTTGTTGTTGTTGCTGTTGTTGTTGTTGCTGTGGTCGTCCCCCCCGCGACCCACCCGCGATCCACCCGCGACCCACCCCGCGACCCATCCGCGGCCCTCCCCGCGACCCACCCCGCGACCCACCCCGCGACCCACCCCGCGACCCACCCCGCGACCCACCCGCGACACAACCCGCGACCCACCCGCGACCCACCCCGCGACCCACCCGCGACCCACCCCGCGACCCACCCCGCGACCCACCCGCGACCAACCCACCCCCCCCGCGACCCACCCGCGACCCACCCCGCGACCCATCCGCGACGCGACCCACCCGCGACCCACCCGCGACGCGACCCACCCGCGACCCACCCGCGACCCACCCGCGACCGATCCACATTGGTTTGAAGGAAAATCGGCGCCTGCGGCGGGCTCGTTGTATAAGTTGTGAAACTTTGGCGCCTGCGGCGAGATTCTCCAGAGTCCCGCAGACTGCCAACGTCCCCACCGCCTCCTCACTCTTATCAGCATCTGCGGGGTGCTACGTATTTATATGTATATCTATAGATCTACACACGCGTCTACAGACGTGCATCTCTAAAACAGAGCTTGCACTTAGATGTGTTCACTCCTCTTCTAAGGAACTAGGCTTGACGGGCAGCCTTGCGATTCTGTGCTCGCCGTCGCCGCCCCATCGCCGCCTCGTCGCCGCCCGTCGACTGGGCCTAGATGAACACGTACAAATTGAACATATGTCGCAGCGCCGCTTGTTCTCAACGAACACAAGTGGACGACACCGACACCACGGCAAACCCACGGCAAGCCCTGCGCCCCGCGTCCAAGCAAACGAGGCCAACGCCGCGGCAAACCCACCGAGCCGGAGGCGGAATTTGCCCTGATAGCCGCGGCGCCCTCCCCAAGACGAAATGCCGCGCGTCGGAACAAACAAACGGCGCGGCGACAGATTCGCCTCTTAAGCTACCCCAGCGTCCACGACGGCCAAGAAGGCTCCCGAGATCGCCTCAAGACAGCCTAAGAGCCGAGAGTCCAAGTCTGCCTAGTACGCGACAACAGTGGCCCAAGAGAGCCCCAAGAGGTCCCAAGATTGCAGGGGCTCAGGGACACACACACCATACATAGACTCAAATCCAAGGATTCCCCATATGTGCCAGATGCTCTGGATGTTCGTCTTCCCCATCCACTTCCCAAATGTTCCATATTTTCTGGGGGACCGGCGATTATTTGTGTCTGTGTGAATGTTCCGCTCCTGAAAGATTGGGAACTCGAGCGGAGATTTCAAGCCCTCCGCCCCAAGGAGGGCTCCGCGATCGCCAGCAGGCGCCCATGACGCACCCAAGAAAGAATGCGCAGGAGGCCCCAAGAGGCCCAAATGAGGCTCCAAGAGGCACCCGAGAGGCCCACGGATACCCGAAAACTGCCTACAAGATGCCTCCGAGAGGCATCTCACGAGATCCCAGCAGGCATCCAAGAAGTCTCTGAACTGCAACCCAGGCACGGTTGGCGGGATGGGTCGAAGACCACTGGATTTCTGTTGAGGGGTAACGATGAAGGGGGGACCAGCTCAGGAGGGAGACATCGACAGGTCGGCGGTAGGCCCCCGATAGAAAGTCCGCACGTTCCTGGGTGGGGCGGGCTATGGGGCCCCTCTCGGCGATGAATGGGCGATGGGGGGTCGATGCGTCCCCCCTGAGCCCACCCCCCCTACTTGGCATCGCTCGGACGTCCATTGCCCGTGAATTTCTGGACCTCGTGCACGCACTTTTTCGCAGGATGGTCGAGATGTTCCTCGAGGGCCCTCGCAGAGGAAACGGTGCACACGTCCGAGCGATGCCAAGCCTACCAGTTGCCCCTGAACCCCACATCGTTCCAAGACGTGCACACCCTCAAACCAAGCCAAGTTCGGCCGGGGGGCTTGGAGGCCGCTCGCTCCGCAAGCGGAGACGGAGGGCGTGAAACAACACGGCAAGAGAACGCGCATGCAAGAGACATGGTGGATGGAACAATCGATGTACAACTCTGGATGAGACCATGCGCCCCACCGCACGCAACTCAAACATGCCGTCTCCAGCCGCTGCCAGGGGAAGGGCTCCCGGCGCTGCACGCCCTGCTTGGACCCCACCAGCCGCTGCGGCCCTCCCCCGCTCCTGCGGCGCCTGGCCCTTCCCTCTGCCGCGCTCGCCGCGCGCCTCGCGGCGCTCGTGGACGTCGGCCAGGAAGGCCGCGGCCGGGATGTCCAGGTTCTTGAGCTCGGGGGCCCCCTCGCCGGCGGCGCGCCGAGCGGGGGGGGAAGCGAGAGGGGGCAGGCCCCTCGGAGGGAGGCGGGGCGCCTCACTCACAGAGGCCCTCCGGCCTCCCGGGAAGCCGTCGCGGAGCTGGGAGGGGACTCAAAGAGCTCCTCGGAGGGCCAGGATGAGGTCGGGCACGTCCTCCTGCAGGCGGCTTCTGGAAAGTTGCAGGGGCAAAGAAACATAGACAAAAATGCTCAACACGAGTTTTTCTGTTTGTTATCGTCCCCGGACTGTTTCTAGACTGTTCTTGCAGACTCCTCCTGTAGAGAGGCATGCCCGACTTCAGGCTAGAGGCCCTCCGAGCCTTCTTGAAGAGTCCCACCCCCTCTGCCTTCCCCCCCGTCGGCGGAGGACAGACCTCCCCTTCGCAGACCACCCCTTCGTGAAAGCGGCCCGGGACCGCAACCGACGGACCCGGGCCCGCGAAAACGACGGCCGCGACGCCCTCTCGCGCACCGAGCACGGCCAATTCGCGAATCGACGTGCCACGGCAGGAGGCCTGCCAACCTCCGACCCTGGGCTTCTGTCGGGCGTGTCCCCCTACAGGGGGAATTTCGACGAAACATTAAAAATACTCCAAACATACCCAAAAAGGTCAAAAAAATACTCCTAAAAATAGTCCCCAGGCTATTTTTAGAATATGTTGGGAATATTTGTGGGGTATCTTTAATATTTCGTCGAAAATCCCCCTGTATGGGGAACAAGCCCGACATTACAAATTCGCCGGCCCAACGGGCCAGGGCGTGCTAAGATCTCCGGTACCTGGTTAACAGTATTTCTAGTTCGCGCGCGCGGGGCGGCCCCTGGGGGTCCCCGGACGAAAAGTACCCCGGCAAGGTCCCGGCAAGTCCCCGGCAATGTCGGGTCAGAGATGCCGGAGTTCTGTTTCGGAGTCCAAGAGGGCTCCAGATCGGTCCAAGAGGGCCCCGAGAAGCTTTCTAGACGGTCCAAGAAAGGCCCGAGACGGCCAAAGATCGCCCGAAGACGCCCCAGATGGCCCCAAGACAGCCCAAGAGGCCTCCAAGACGCTCCAAGGGCCTTCCAAGAGGCCTCCGAAGAGGGCCCCAAGTTGCCAAAATCGTTGATTTTCATTGGTTTTTTCTATGTTTTTTTGCGTTCTGGCCTTTTCGCTTCCGGACGCTCCAAGAGGGCCCAAGAGGCCTTCAAGACTGCTCCAAGACGGCCCACGAGGCTCCCAAGACGGCCCCGGAGCGGCCCAAGAGCGCCCCCCAGACGGCCCAAGTGCTGCCCAAGGCGGACCAAGAGGCCCCAAGACGGGCCCAAGAGGGGCTCAAGAAGGGAACCGAGAACTGAAAAATCGAGCCCTCCGCCCCAGAAGGCGCCCAGGACCCCGAAAGAGGCCCCAAGAGACTCTCCAAGACACCCCCAAGACGCCCCAATAAGCTCCCGTGAGGCCCCAAGAGGACCAACAACGTCAGGCCCCAGGCCCCAAGAGGACCAACAAATACCGCCAAGAGCCCGCCGAAAGCCCCCCAAGAGACCGTCACGAGAGCTCAGGAGGCCCCCTGGAGGCCTCCCGAGTTCTCCAAGAGGCCTAAAAAGAGGCGCCAAGAGGCCCCAAACGGCCCCACCGAGGCTCCAAGAGGCCACGAACGCGCAAGCAAACGCCTGCGATGGCACAATACGGGCCGGCGGAATGAGCGAAGCGATTAAATACCCCCAAAAGGTCCAACATACCCCCAAAAATAGTCCCCAGACTATTTTCGGAATATTTTGGGGATATTTCTTGGGGTCAATGTTTTATTTTCCTTCGAAAAGCCCCCTGTAGGGGGACAGGCCCGACTTGACCCTGGGCGCGCCGACGCCCCCCGCCCCCTCCAGGGGTGTGCACAGGTCCGAGGGGCCATTAACCCACGAGGCACGCGCCAGAGCTCGGGAGCGGGGGGCCCGCCGATCGGAGCCCCGCGGCGCCCGGGGGCCCGAGGAGCCCCGCGGCGCCCGGGGGGGGTGCACCGAGCCGAGGGGCCATTCACCCACGAGGCAGGCGCCAGAGCTCGGGAGAGCGGGAAGCCCCGCCGATCGGAGCCCCGCGGCGCCCTTGGTGCACGAGGGGAGATCGCGGGGGGGGGCGGGGGGAAAAGAACCGCCGGCAGGCGAGCGCGCTCTCCACTGCTCGCAGACAAACTATACTCGCAAATGGCGGTGGCTCCGCCACACTTATGTTGTTCCCATCGTACTTTAAGGACCACATCCCAGGAATAATCTCGAGCACCCGGAGAAGTGTCGGAACGGTGTCGGAACAGTGTCGGACGAGTGTCTCCCAGGGCCCGACACGTGAAAACCTTGAGTTTGGGGGTACTTTTCTGGCGCTCGAAATTCTTTCTGATGGTCCAAGCTAAAGTAGCTTGGAACATCATAACGCCATACATTATCTCAAAGCAGACGTGTGTGTGTGTGTGGTTTTCCTGACGTCTGCGAGCAGGCACTCTTGGAGCAGTGCAACGCGCTCGGTGAGCCAGGGGCGGGCCCGAGGAAGCGCGAGCCCCCGTCCGAGACCGAGGCTGCTCCCCTGCTTCGCCGACTCTTGGCCGCAGCCGTGTCCCTGCCGCTTCGGAGGCGTGCCCCGAGGACCCGCGGAGCCTCGCGTGCGGGCAGCTCTCGCCCTGAGGGGCCTGGCCTGAGGGTGTCCACATCCAACGTTCCGAGAGGCCCTCAGGGGGCACTCCTCCCAAGCGGTCGACGGGTGGGCGTGGACAGATCCCAGGCGTGGGCCTTGGAGGGACGGGTCACCAGGATCTGCCGGGCCATGATCTCCTCCTTCGAGTCGGCGCCTTTGGGATGAAATGTCAGGTGGCGCTTCGCGACGGGGACGTCGCGGGACTCGTGCTCCCACCCGACGTGGGTAGCCAGGCGGTGCAACACGAAGCGCTGGAAGGACGTCAGCGAGGTGGGGAACTCCCTTGAGAGGGAACGATAAGGTGGAGCTGAAACCGGCGGAGGAGGAGGAGGAGGAGGAGGAGGAGGAGGAGGAGGAGTAGGAGGAGGAGGAGGAGGAGGAGGGAGGAGGAGGAGACACATCGCCGATGGATCCCCGAGGGGCCCCCGATGGCGAACAAAAACCAAAAGTTCTTAGGCCGGGCGGCCAACCGCAGGCCCCATACTGGGGATCAACAGTCGATGCTTCTCCCCCTGAGCCGATCTAGCCTCCCACATTTCGGAGGTGCTCCAAAGGGAGGCAGGCAGATGACAGGACAGGACAGGACGCCGACGATCGTCCCGGAGGACGGCCCTATAAAGAGCACGGCGGTGGCGCCGGAGCGCCGGAAGCACGTTGGCTCCCTGATGCCCGAAAAAATGATGACTCTGGGCTTCTGAAAAGCTTGTCGAACCCTCTCCGAGGCCGCGGAGGGCTTCTCGGAAGGCCAGAGGGCTGCTGCGAAGCCCCGCCGCCTTCTGAAAAAATCGGCCCCTGCCGCTCTCGCTGCCTCCCTCGGCGTACCGCCGAGCCCTGAGATCCAAACAGCAATCGCATCACCGCAAACGTAAAAAGACACGATTGGGGCCCTGGACCCCATCCTTCTGAGGCACTTCTCAAGCCCGGTCGATCTTTGCTGGCCCCAGCCCCGAAGCAGGGCAGAATGCCGCGAACAGAATGCCGCGCCGGCTCTCGGGGAACTTGGACGCCCGAGTTATCCGGGGTAACTCGGGTCCGGGGTAACCCGGGTTTGGGTTCCCGAAAAACGAACCCGAGTTAGCCCTGACCCGAGTTACCCCTGATGATTCGGGGCTCTGGACGCCCGAAATATCCGGGGTAACTCGGGTCCGGGATAACTCGGGTTCGGATTCCCGAAAAACGAACTCGAGTTAACCCTGACCCGAGTTACCCCTGATGATCCGGGGCTCTGAGGAATGTCGCTGCCCCGACATCCTGGTCTCGCCCGGCTCGATGTCCTCGAACTGCGTCAGGGCCCAGCTGCCCATGAAGCTCGGGTCGGGCGACAGGGGGGATAGCAAAGGGTGGGGGTTGAGAATCAGCTCACGTAGCTGATTTTCCCGGCGCCTCCCGGCGCCGTAGGCGGCCATGCATTAAGGAACGGGCCCCTCGGTGAGGCCGAAACCAGCTGCATGCAGCAAAGTTCGTAGCCCCCCCCGTTCCCAATCCCCCCCTTTCGCCCGACCCGAGAAGCTCACGAAGCGCTGGTGCTTCGAGGCGTTCCGCTGGCCGGTGCCCCCCTCCAGGCCGGCGGGGCCGACGGCAGACCGGAGGCGCTCCGCCCAGAGGCAGACCGCGAAGTCTCCCGGCAGCCATTGCGAGGCCATCTCCTTGCGAGGAGGGCGCCAACTCCTCCTCCTCCCCCTCCTCCTCCTCCTCCTCCTCCTCCTCCTCCTCCTCCTCCGTCTCCTCCTCCTCCTCCTCCTCCGTCTCCTCCTCCTCCCTCCTCCTCCTCCTCCTCCTCCTCCTCCTCCTCCTCCTTCTCTGCCCACTGATGCACAGTAATAGAAGCTTCCCAGATGGGATCGGAGTCGATGCGGTCGAAGGATCGCGCCGCATCGCCGATGCATCGCCGATGCGTCGTCGTCGATGCATCGGAGACGCATCGGCGGCGCCGGCGACGCATCCGCGACGTCGGCGTGGAGAAAATCGGGCTCCGCATCGAGCCGCATCGCCGCTACAATGGCCTCGGAAGGCCACGTCGACACGTTGCGAGCGGAGCGCGGCCAGCGAAAGTGGCCAAGGCTAGGCCAAAGGGGGGGAAGGATGCGAGGGTCATCTCGGACAGTCGCTCACCCTTCCTGTGCGCATCGACTGCACGGTGAGGGCATTGGGTAAGGAACAGCTGGGCAAGGAATACAGGGTCTGCAAGCCAGTGGAGTAGCCGTGGATATCACCGCCGCCCTCATTAGATGCGAACCCTACCCCTACCCCCCACGATTTCTGAGGGGGAGGATGGGGTTCACTTCGCTCGGGAGTTCCCGAACGAAGTGAACCCCACCCTCCCCCTCAGAAATCGTGGGGGGTAGGGGTAGGGTTCGCATGTGCCCCCCTACTCATCAATGGGGATACAAAAAGGCGCCTTCATCCATAGGGAAACAAGGCAGCACTGATACCGCTGCTCCCTGGACATCTCCCAGGGTGCCTTCTGACCAGCATTTCACAGCGACTTCCGGCGTGGCGGCGAGGGCCTGCCTGGATGCCAAACAAGCCGCAGACCGGTCACCTCCGATCACCGCCACCCTCATCAGAGAAGGAATCCTCCAGGGTCTTACCAGCCTCGAACTGATCCCTATCCCTAAGATTGACACGCCAAAAGGCGATGACAATCTTAAGAATGCGCCCTCAAAAAATAAGGGAATCCCTAAGACTGGCATCGTGATGAGGAGATGCCCAGCATAGGGATAGGGATATGTTCTGCAGCATCCTGGACGCATGCGCCGATCCGTCCCTGCAACGGATGCTTGGTGTTGCGAAGCGAGGCCCGAAGTGGAGCGCACAGAAGCAAAGCGGCAGACGTCCGAAGTAAGCAGGGAAAGCACGCAGCGCCGCGAGGAAAAGCACGGCCGGAGCTCCCAACCCCACGGCTCAGAACGAGTTCCGGTGGCATCTCCGAGTCACCCACCTTCACGCCGTCGCGCCCCGCGTTGTGCGACAATCTTCGTTTCATGTACCCGACGCCCCCGCCAACTCTAACTACACCAGTCGGGGGCGTCCAAAGAGGGGGGCGTCCAATAACGGGGGATGCAAGTCATGGCCGGCGGCACGTGCGCGGCCCAGAGCGGGCCGGGGACGGGTTGAATAAGAAGAGGCGCCATGAAATCTGGGAAAATATCACGGCCCCCGCCATGATAACCTCCCCCCTTATCACTTGGTGGCAACATGTGAACCCTACCCCTACCCCCACGATTTCTAAGGACGTCCCGAGCGGAGTGAACCCCCACTCGCCCTTAGAGATTGTGGCGAGGGGGGGGTAGAGTTGACATGTGGCCACTGAGTAATCACCCCCCTCAGGGCCAGCCTGGCCAGGGTCGGTGCATCCTGAGATCTGGAATGTGATAATCCCACCAGCCCTTTGGGCGACAGGTGGTCTAAGGAGGGTCTCTTTCCTCTTCCACTGTTCCCTATAAATAAACACCCCCTCCCCCACCCAGTCGGCAGCCAACCCGGAACCATGCGCACACCATGAAGCCCCCCCCCCACCATCCCTTTTCAACAAAAAATGCAAAACACTCTCTGCCTCCAAATCTGGAGCATGCGCAACCAACCCGATGCGCCCCCCCCCCCCCCCACCATCCCTGCCAAAAAACAATACACAGTACACTTTGGGGCAAAGTCTGGAGTCATGTTCGTGAGACCCGCCAGCACTTTGTTTTTCGACAGGGACGGCGGGGTGTCAGCATATTGCCTGCTGCGCGCAGGGCTACCATCCATGAAAAACACACAATGCATAATGCACATCGCGGCTAAATATGGACAGTGCGCGGCCACCCCGCGATCATTATCAAGTGGTTTTTGTCAGAGACGGCGGGGGTGGTGGCGTATGGCCTGCTATGCGCAGGCCCACCTGACACAATGATGGGCGTTGGTTTTTGACAGGGATGGTGTGGGCCGACATGTTTCCCGATGTGTGCTGTTACATGCGCAGGCGCACCTGACACACTTTGCACGTACCCCGGACGTGGCGCACCTGGCGCGGCTGGAGGGAGCATCTGGCGCAATAGGCGTGCCTGGCACGCTCGGGCCCCAGGGGTGCCTGGCGCGCGTGGCGCGCCTGGCACGCGTGGCGCACCTCGCCCCATGCGTGGGTTCGGCTTTGGTTCCTAGTAGCTGTCATCAAAAGACGAGCGCGGAACACGCTGAGGCACAGGTGTTACTTATGTGTTGGGAGGGCGGGTGGGAGTGAGCTAGACGGCTTGCTACCTCGAGGGTGTCTTGACCCCCCCGTGCCCCCTCCCCTGGACCTGGACGGGGGGGGGCCGCGACGAGGTTGAGCGTCCTTTTTTCGGCCCCTGTGAGGGCCACTGTTCGCCACTCCTCACAAGCATCGTGGCACCCGAGGGGGGGGCAAAGAGAAAGGAACCCCCTCTTTTTGATCGATTGCCTCCAAGATGGCCCCAAGAGGGCCTCCAGACTTCCCAAGAGAGCCCCAAGAGAGCCCAAAGAGCGCCCAAAGAGGCCCCAAGAGGCCTCCAAGAGGCACCCGAGAGACCCCGAGAGCCCCCCGAGCGGCCTCAGAGAGCCCAAGATGACCTCCAAGATGGCTCAGATAGCCCAAGCTGGCTCAAGATGAGGGTAGGCGCGAAATCCTCGTCGACCTTTGTTTATTGTCTAGGAACGAAAACCTATATTCATTATCTGCGGATGATACCCTATCGATTATTATTTTGTGAATGGCTCGGGCTCAGGCCCCTCCCCAGGCCGAACCATTATCTTTCCGGGATAATCAACATGATGGGCCAGGGTTCATTTCAGTCCAGAGCGTACTCTCAAACGGCGCCCCCCAAACTGAATCACTATCATTCCAGAATCATTAACAAGGGTTCAGCATTCCGGAAAAGTATGATTCCGGGCTTATTATCTCCTTGAGATAATAAACCAGGGGCCATATTGCGACATGTTAAACCTGGTGGGGAACCCGGGAGTTGGGGAGGAAAAGTAATTATTATGATGATCTTTCCGGAATTACGAAAATCGGTTTCATTATTCCCGGGACATTATAAACCCCAGTCAATATTCCCGGAACATTCTGAACCCAGGTGAATATGTTTTGGGGTCGATATCCCCAGAACATTATAAACCAGGGTTTATAATGTTCCGGAGGGAACATTCTTAACCCCAGTCAATATCCCCAGAACATGGAAACCCAGGTTCATAATGTTCCAAGCGAGACATTATGAACCCGGGTCAAGACTCCCAGAACATTAGAAACCCATGTTAATATCTATTGGGGTCCATCCTGCTCAAGATGGCTCCCAGGATGCCCCAGACGGCCCCAAGACCGCTCCAAGACGGCTCGAGATCCCAGAGGATCCAATCCTACAAAAAGTTGTGGGGATGTCAACTCCGCCTGGTACCTGCGATACTTTAGGGTTTTCCCCAGAACATGCGCGCGCGCATAGTGGGATCCCGCAAAAGAAAGCCGGAACCCGCATACATATATATATATATATATATATGTTTACATACATATATACATTCATACACATATATATATACATAGATGTCTGTATATGTACATATATACACATGTATATATGTATATAATTGTGTATGTATATATGTATTCGTTTATATGGCGATGTATATATATACACCATCACACACGCTATTTATATCACCGCCATCATATACACAAATCTCTGTCATTATATCATCATCTTACACACATCGCGAGAAGCAGAGAGAGAGAGAGACGCAAAAGAGAGAGAGAGAGAGAAAGAGAGATAGAGAGAGAGAGAGAGAGAGAGCAGAATAACACCTTCCACATCCCGACGTCGTTTTTTTCGCAGTGGACCCCGTTTTTTTCTCTTCCGTGGGTCCTTGCGGCAAATGTTCATGGTCCCAAGGCCCGTTGAGGGCCTTCCGAAGGAACAAAACACATAGTATGTTTCCCGCGACGTCGGTGATGTGAGAGGGGGAAGAGCAGCAGCGCCCTGCGGCCGAGGGAAGAGGCCCTCCTGCGGCCCTCCTCCTCCTCCGCGACTTCTTCCCCAGGTCTCCGACGACGACGGGCGTTTTCTGGCCATGTTTCTTGGTGCCCTCGATGTCGTGGGCCTCCTTGGGGCCGTCAACGGGCCCTGGGACCGTCGCGCAACGATTCGCGACGAAAAGCTGGACCATCAGGAGGGGCCGCGTCGCGGTAAAACAAAAACGACGTCGGGATCTGGGGGGCAGGGGAGGGAAGGAAGAGGTGGACGAAGATAACGAGCTTTTGGGGGAGAGGGCCTTGCCGATCTAGGTTTCTTTACGCACCGTCCCCGTACCCGTCTTCTCTGCCACCCCAGGCCTGTCATATGACAGACTGGTCTGTCATATGACAGGCCCCGTCTGTCACCCAGCCTGGCTGGGAATTGCGTTTTCAGAGTTCGGCACTCGTCAAGCGGTGCTTCTCAATGACACGCACGTGCAACAGGGAAGGGTGCACCGTCTCAGCCAACTCAGAGCAGGCTCCAATCTCAGATTCGTCAATGTACTCCCAATGATCCTGCTGGAACCAGGTGGAGGATGGACGCGGGCGGGGAGACAGGGGCAGGGGAGAGAGAGGAGGAGGGGGAGATGGTGATGGGGAGGGCGGCGAAGGAGAGGGAGAGAAAGAGAGAGAGAGAATGCGGGACCGGGAAAATGAGATGGAGAACGGGCCGAAGACACCCTTGCTCCCCTCGGTCCGTCGAGTTTCCTGGCGAGCACGCTTCGGCGAGCTCCAAAAACATATGGTGCTTCGGCTTGATCCCCCAAGCCTTGTCATCCAGGGCGTAGTGATCCCGCATCACCCTGTAATATTCTAAGTGCTTGCGTGCGAGATCTGCCACTCTAAACGGGCTCGCCGCAGGATCCCAATTCTTGCACTCGTCGTATGTTCTCGCGAGCAGCATCGCGCATCTCATCCTCGAGGCGGACGTGTCCCCCGTATCCACCCTCGTCCAGTCCCTCTCCCGCCTCCCTCCCGCCTCCGCTTACCCCCTCGCCGTCCGTGCTTGGGAACGGGGCGTAGTGCGCGGAAGGAGATTCGCCAGCATATATTCGATTATCGGGACCATGTACCTACCTTCGGCTGCTTTTGCTTTGAGTTTCGGTGCTTTGCCTGCTTTCGCCCGAATCATGCCGAGGGTGAGGTGCTGGATCGGACACGTCGTGCCCAAAGCTCGCGCAGCCAGATTCAAAAGAAGCTCCAGCTTCGCCAGCACCTGGGGTCCAGGGCTCCACCGCACAAGATGGCGGAACAAACGCCAGAGCAGGAATAAGGCGAGGATGATGGGAGGGGAAGGGCGTGGTCAGGAGGTGTGAAATGGGCGGGGCAGGGAGGGCGAGGCGAAGGGTGAAGAGGTGGTGGGCGGTGAATGGACGGAATGGGGAAGGGCTGCCCCTCTGTCGCGCACCTTTCCCCGCCAAGAGCAGGTGGGAGACATTGTGGGCGGGGGGGGAGCTGGGGAGAGGGAACGGGGGTGTAGAAGGCGAGTGAAAGGGCGAAGGGAGAGGGAGAGTGAGAGGAAGGTGGAGAGCGAAGGATGGCGCCGAACCTATAAGCGTGCTTCAGCGTGTGCACCATCCATGACAACAGCCTTGTGGCTTCTCCGCCGCATCCCGCGTGCGTCGCTCACAGGGCTGACGCCGCGGCATGCGCCTGCGCTGAAACTCGTTCTGCACAGAGCGGCGCCTCCAGCGGATTGGACCCGGCTCCGCCTAGTTCTTTAAACACCTCCCACAGCACGTTCCCATTGACCTCGGACGTGACGCCCAGACAGCCGACGCGCATTAACCCTGGGCGCAACATTTTCCACGAAAGCCCTGGTAGTGCCAACGGTTCCAGGTCCATGTCCAAGGTGCCGTGTATCAATAGTTCGAGGTACGACTTAGCCGTGTAAATGGTGGAGCGCCATCGCGCATGTCTCCCGAACTCTCCCATCTGCTCGACCGTGCAAGCACACCGATAACATATTCTCGCCGTGGGAGGCCCCCCCCTCCACCCCGTCACATTGAAGACTTGTTTGTACCACGCCCAGTCCCAGCGAATATCTATGCACGCACCCCTAGGTATCCTCATGTCGTGAGCTGCCTTCGCAGCCCTATCCCGATCACCCCAGTACGGGGAGTCTGCGAATGGTAAATCGTCGCGCCGCTTTGACGGCCACTTCCCCGCCAGCCAATACGCGAACATCCACCCGAGAACGCGCCAAACCTCTCGGCGGGAGGCGGGCTGTCAACGCTGCCGCACGCTGGGACTTCCAGGTTCGCAAAAACATAGAACCTCTAAGCCGCCCCAGCGTTGGCAGGGCTGACCGCCGTATTCAAACGCGACCGCGGCAGTTCGTTGGCGCCGACGTTCGGCCGCCCCCCTATCGAGAGCGGAATGGCGAGGAGGGCGCGAGGACGAGGGGAGGAGCGGGTTGGGAGGAGAGGCGGCAGAGAGCGTGACGGAGGAAGCCAATTATGGTTGTGGTGGGGGGAAGAGGGGGACGAGATCGGGAGGAGCATGACGGCCAAACATCGACGCAAACGGAAATCGGGCCTCCGTGAACGTGCACTTGCCTGCGCACCCGCACTGGCACGTCTGGCGCTTGCCGAAGCACCCAAACCAAAAACGCTTGCGAGACCTGGGGGGGACGGTGAGCCACATCGCACGCGCGGCCCTCGAGTGGTGTTACCCCCTCCGCTTATCTCCCTCTCTCTATATACACACATCTCGATCTATCTCTCTTATGTACAGCTTTCTCTCGCTGTATATATATGGCTCGCTGTTTATCTCCCTCTCTCTCTCTCTCTCTCTCTCCATGGCTTGCTCGAGCCCCCTCCCCCCTCGAGGAACGCAAGCGTTCATTGCGGGGCGGGGGGCGGGGCGGGGTGTGAGGAATCACACGGTTCTGTCGCGCCACAGGTACTTTCCCGTGAGCGCAGTGAGGGCCCATAGGTAAATAGAGTCTCGCGTGCGATAAGGCGCGCCATCCCCCCACGGCCCGCGCAATATCAGCTTGTCAGTGGCAGCTCGGTCGAAGCCTATTCTGTCTGACCACTCGTGCGCCGCCTCGCGGAGCGGCTCCTTCACGGAAGGTCGGGGAAAGACTGTGTGGGTTTGAGTGGTGTTGGGCGGAGATGTGTATTGCAGCATCGCTCAGTTCACCGATTTGTCTTCGTGGGCACGGGGGCGTTCCAGGATCGGAGGGGTCGTGGAGCTAGAGAGTGTATTACAGCCTCGTGTATGTCGGCATGTAGATTCCGTATAGTTGTCGTGTGGTGTCGTTGCGAGTGTTTTTTATTGTGTATGCTCCTGTCGCTCATCCATGTGCGTCCAGTCCATCTCTTCTCCTGGTGCGATGGCAACGTCCAACTGTTCTGTCAGCAGTAGGAAGTTGACGACGCGCGTGACCTGCTTGCCAGTGCGCTTGTCCCATAGTGGAACTTTGGCTTGGTAAGGCGGTGGCATCTTGGTCTTCTGGGGGTTCTTTTTGCGGCGTTGTGTTTCACAGCAGTCTGCGCGCCGCGACTGACAGGCGGGCCTGTCATATGACAGACCAGTCTGTCATATGACAGACTGGTCTGTCATATGACAGACTGGTCTGTCATATGACAGGCTGGTCCGTCATATGACATGCCCGCCCGCAGTCGCCAGCGCAGTCTGCTACGAAACAAAACGCTGTTCACTGAAAGAAAACACGGTCCTTGGATAGCTTCCGAGAGTAGTCCCTGTATGCGTTCGACTTGGTAGTGGGACGCTTGCCGATGCGCCTCCAGCGTTGCAAAGCGGTGCACGAATTATTGCCATCGATGCTGGCCCTCGCTCCTTCGCCGACTTCGACCGAGCTCGCGCGCCCAGTGCTCCACAGGCGGTGGATCCACTTCGATACATTGCCACTGCTGGCGCTGCTGCTGCGGTCTCTGTCAAACAGCCGTTGCCTAACCCCTCGGCCTGGCATGCTGGGCGGCCGTCGCGCGCGTGCGCTGCCAGCCGAAACGCCATCAGATGACGCGACCGACTGACCCGCGATCCAACACGATTCGGCAGGCGGCATTCGAACGGATCCGATCGAATGCCGCTTGCAACAATTGGTCGACAACCCATCAGGATCGCAGGGCAGTCGGTTGCGTGACATCTAGTCTGCGATGTTCGCTCTCGCACTTGCGATATTGCTTCAATATCGTGCCTGCTCTGCTTAGTTATCCACCCTGGTCCTCCATCCCCCTTCCCCATCTCACCTCCTCGCCTCCCCACCTCGCCTCATCCCCTCGCCTCCTCACCTCGTCATCCTCTCATCGCCTTCTCACCTCGAGATGTCATCCTAACCCGATCATCCCATCCATCCCTGTACATACATGTCACGGCACGCAACGACCGTGCGAATTGCCTGGCATCACCCAAGCCAGGCTCGGCTGTAAAGAGCTCACGCAGAGCAGGATCACCTGCTGACGTCCTCAGGCCGCGACATGCGGCCCCGCCGCCTCGCCTGCGTTCGCTACCTTCTTCATGTCGTTCCAGAGCAGGCGCCGCTCGAAGCTCGACCACGACTCGACCAGCTTACCGAGCTCCGTCTTCACGTGCTCCTCCGCATCCTGGCACATCTTGATCGTCGGCTTCCCCTGCAGCAGGCGGTGAGATTAATCTCAACACTACGGTAATGATGCACAGCCCCTGGACGGTTCGTGGGCGACCTCGGGCGACCACGGCTGGGTCGACGAGGCAAGAACGCAATGTGTGCATCTGGACGCTGCCGTTTCTGGTTGCAGCGGGGTCGACGCGGGAGGAGTTAGGGGGCTCAACCACCTTAGGCTGCTGGGTCAGCACCGTGCGCTTGAAGACGTTCACCCTGTCGAGGACCTCGTCAGCCCCAGCCCTGAGGTGGTCGGCCGTCTCCTTGGGGAAGTCCCGCTTGAGGAGCGCGTCCACGACCTGCGGCACCTGCACCTCGCACGTCAGGCCGAACCCCGTGGCCTTCTGCTGGGCATCCCGGAACGCCTTCTCCATGGCCTTCTTCGCCTCGTCGGTCTGCAGCTCGAGCGCGCGGGCCTCCTTCTTCTTCTCCTGCTCCTCCTTGGAGAGCTCGGCGATCGAGGCGAGGAACGCCACCTCCGCGTCATGCAACTTCTT
The DNA here is from genome assembly GCA_963575745.1 of Prorocentrum cordatum. Classification (NCBI taxonomy): domain Eukaryota; class Dinophyceae; order Prorocentrales; family Prorocentraceae; genus Prorocentrum; species Prorocentrum cordatum. The sequence goes on from CAUYUJ010004792.1 coordinate 340,428, forward strand.
GGCCGTCTCGGCCTTCTTGGCCGCATCCTTCTCGGCCTTCTTCCTCCTCTTGGCGCCCTTGCCGGACTCGACGGGCTCGCCGCCCTTGCCGCCAGTCACCTCGGGAGCCGACGCCGCCGCCGAGTCAGCGACGCTCTCAGCCACCGACCTTGGAGTCGACGCATGCGCCGTGTTGCCGTGGGCCATCGAGCCCGCCATGTGCACCGCGTCGAGGGCGGCGTCCCAACCGTCCATGCCCAGCAGCATGTCCTGCGGGGCTCGAAGGGGCGCAGGCCCGTCCTCCCCACTGGGCCTCCTCGTCATCGTCCCTCTCTGCTGCCCTCCGCCCCCAAGCGTTTCGAAGAGAATCCAGCCGCGGCGGCTTCGGCTCTTCCCCCGAAAGCGCGCCACCTATGGCGTCGAGGAGGTATAGGTTGCCCATACCGTTCCAAACCGCAAGGAAAGCTCCTGTCATCCTCCTCCTCCTCCTCCTCTTCCTCGGCCGCGTTGCGCGGTCGCTCCTGAAGCACCCTCACCGCGTCGAGGGGATTCATGGGCGCCTCGGCCTCCACGGCGGCGGGGTGCGACGTCTGGTCGATCAGCTGGCCCTCCGCGTCCGCCACGTAGTGGTACTCGAGCACCCCCTGCGCTCGAAGCGCCATCGAGCGCTTGTGCGGGCGAGAGGGCAACTCCTTCACGATCGCAGCTGCGTGCGCCTGTGGGCAGACCAACGCAACGGACCCATCGCACATCTTCTTCCTCCGCATCGTCATCCTCCTCAGTCCCTTCCGCATCGTCATCTGCAGATTCCCCCTTCTCCTCCTCATCGTGATCATCCTTCCCGCATGTTTCGGCCTTGCTCCTCGTCGCCTCGCCCTGAGCATGATCCTCCTTGCCCCATCCTCTCGTCATTCGCTCTCATATCCTCCTCGCCCTCGCCATCGCATCGGTATCGCTGTCCGAACACGGGCTGGACACTAATGCTGGACACGAATTCTGGACACTGAAGTGGGCCTGTGCGTTTCAGGCCAGAGTGGGCGTCATTACCCTTTCAGGCCCGCTTCAGCGTCCGACTTCAGTGTTCAACTTCAGCGTCCAGCCCGTCGCTAGCCTAGAGCTCGGTAGGCTGGGTCCGCATGTGCAGCGCAGAGCGCAGGTAGGTAGCCCGCCCAGCTAATTGGCCAGCTTGCGCTGTCGCACCGCCCCCCCCCCCCCGTTTCACACGGAGGCACCGCGTCGTTGAGGTACTTGGGGCCAGCCAAGATCGACTCCGCCGCCCAGACGTCGATGATGCCCTCCCTCCTCGTCCTCTTGGTCTTGGTCTCGCACCTGCGTGGTTCCAAGAGGACGCGGGTAGGATTGCAAGCAACACGTGCACTAAGGACGGGCGGTAAGGACGCACGACCCTCCTGGGCCGAACTGCTTTTTTTTCTTCGGAGGGCAACATTTGGCCAACGAACTTGGCGAACAGGACAGGCCACAGGCAAGGACACGAGGGGTACCTTGGGAAAAGCTGGATGCTGATGTGGGGGGAACCCCAGGACGTTGACCTCGAGGATGAGATTGATGGGGATGTGGGTCGGGTGGACGGTTTGGACGCCCACGCACTTGGCTTTGCATCCACCCGTGGACGGGTCGATGACGAAGCGCATCAGCCACTGGACTTTCTCGGCGTCGCTGTGCCCGCACGTCGCAAGATACCTCGCGCGCGTGGCGGGGGCATGGTTCTTCAGGAACGTGTTCATGGCCGAGAACGGGGCCTTCTTGTCCTGGGGTCTCCGCATAGCTGATCCGAGTTCGGTGCATGTGCTGTTTGTCTCGGGCTGGGTTCGGGATGCTCCCGTGGCCTCGGGGCGTCCTCATGTGATGCGTTCGTCCAGCTTTAGGGTGTGATCACAGCCACTGGGGCCTTCGGCGGAGGAGCTCCCTGTGGGGCCACGAATCGTGCGAGGCGTGGCGGGGCGCATGTGATCACAATTACCATCATACTCATCCCCTCCTTACCCCGTCCAACCACCGAGCCTCCTCCTCCTCCTCCTCCTCCTCCTCCTCCTCCTCATCATCATCATCAGCATCATCAGCATCACCATCATCAGCATCACCATCATCAGCATCAGCATCATTATCATCATTTGTCTCCGTTCAGTTTCCATCCAGTCCTGCGCGTTCATGCTTGAAAGCATCGTCTGCAGCTTCACGGGGTCCTGGTCCGCGTCCTTCCACAGCTTCGCGATGCACTTCGGGGGCGGCGTGGTGACCAGCGGCTGATCGGACTCGTCCCCGCTGCCAACCGTCGCGTGGTCGACCTTCTTCGCGTGGCCCTTCGCCTTGGCCTTAACCTTGCCCTTGGAGTCCGTGCCAGCCTTCGGCATGGCGAGGGGCTGCAGCAGGGAGAGGGCGTCACAACGCTGCCAGGACAGCACCTCGCCTTGAGCCCTAACGGTTTCAGAACCACCCCCAGACATCCCGTGACCCCCTGATTCACGATCAGGTGCCGCAACTTCGGCATCGGACTTGGGGCGCCGAGGCTCGCGCGTTGCGCTGCACGAAGCGCCGAGCGCGCTTATCTTCGCGCTCCCCCGCCGCCCCCCGAGGAGGGCGACCCTCCTGCCCCGACCGAGAAGCGCGACGCGCGATGATCTTCGCGCTCTCCCGCATCCCCCGAGGAGGGAAACCCCCCTGTCTAAACCGCAAAGCGCGCAATGCGATCATCTTCGCGCCCCCTGCGGGAAGTCACCAGGTCCACCAGGCTCCCGAGGGGTGGGGGGTGAGGTTGAGGTAGGTGAGAGGGGCTGACAGAGAACGTTTCCAAGCGTGGCGCGAAGCCACCACGCATCCGCCGCGGCGCCGCCAACTGCGGCCAGCGCGCGTCCACCGAGCAATCTGGCTGCTCGCCGACGCGCAGCCGAGACACTCAGCCCCCGCTCCGAAGGTTCAGATTAGTCTGTCATTTGTCCGGCATTTGTCTGTCACCAGTGGTTCTGCCGGATACATTCATGAAAACTGTGTACTTGTAGGTGACAGACACTGACAGACAAATGACAGACAAATGACAGACACTGACAGACTCACTTTAGCTGTGTTTTACACTGTTTTCTGACCCTGACAGACACTGACAGATCTGTCATATGTCTGTCATTTCTGGGGGTTCAAAAACTGATATATGTATCGTGCGTTTGTGGGGGTGACAGACAAATGACAGATCTGTCATTTGTCTGTCATTTGTCTGTCGGTAGCTGTTTTTTGCCCCCCGAGGCCCCCTTCGGATACAAAAAAACAAGCCGCGCGAAGCCGCCCCTTCGGGAAACAAAAAAAAGCTAAAGCGGCACTCGGGATCCAGCGCCCTCGGAGCGAAGGATTCGAATTGTATGTAGGTGAAGCCGACTGATGGTCAAGCCTCTCGAGGCCCCCTGGAGATCCCCGCTGGCCGTCTGTCGACGCAGTCGATTGCTTCTCAGGCCTCTCGAGGCCCATGGAGATCTCCGCGGGCTGTCGGCCGACGCAGTCGATGGCCCGTTGGGCCTCTCGATGCACCTAGAGACCACCGCGGGCCGTCGGATCAATCCGAGGGCGGGTCCGACGCAGCCGTGGGCTGCTCCCTGAAGTTGATGAACGGGTTCACGTAGCTGGGGGGAACGTGAGCAAGCCACGCGAGGTGCCTGGGCCCATGGAATTCCTTGGAGGCCCCTGGAGCCCTTGGAGGCCCCAGGCCACGGAAACTGCCCCTTGGGGCCCTTGGAGGCCCCAGGCCCCTGGAGCCCCACGCTCCCCATTCATGATGTTTCCCCGATGCTGGAGGTCGCGGCCCCTGGAATGCCTTTCCCATGGTAATGTGGCTCGCGCGCGTTCTCCCTTCTGGCCTAGAGCTCCTGGGGCGCGTGCACGGAGATGGGCTCGTCGACCAGCCAGGCAACATCGCTGTCCTGGCGGGGGGGGGGCACGATGAGGGCGCGGGAGGCCCAGGCCCGCAGGGTGGTCGGGGTGCGCTATCTGGTCAAGTGTGATCGGGGGAGGCGGAGCGGGTGGATCACGGTGGAGCTGGAGGAATGTGTGAGCGAAGCATGGTGGAGAGGGGTGGAGGAGAAAGACGGGGTGGATGAGGATGGTTTTTTTTTATCGTTTGCCCATCACGCGTCCCGCGTGGAAATCCGCCGAACAACGAGCCATGCTGGAGGACGGCGTGTACCCTCGACGAGCTCTCGATGAGGAAGCCCGACGGGTCGCACATGCACTGGACGCAGCAATCATGGTGGTCCACGCTGTAGACGCTGTCGCAGAGCGGGCACCGCCACTGGCCAGGACGCAGAGGGCTCGGGCCTGGAACGTCAAGGGCTGACCCGATCAGGTCGGCCAGCGTGTCGCCCTTGCCGCCAGCGGGGCTGCTGTTGCAGCTGATCGGGCTGGTGCTGATCTTCTGCTTCTTGATCGGCGTCACCGTGAGCGGCGTCGACACGAGCGGCCGCTCATCAGACTCATCGCTCGAGTCCTCCTGCGTGGCGGCGGCCCCCTGTGAGCCAGGCGCCAGCTCGGGATGCAGCCCTGGCTTCATCCACCTCCTCAGCGATGTTTGCGTCGCCGATGTTGCTGATGATGCGGGCGACGATGCCGCTGGTGCTGACTTGCCCGCGCGGGCCCTGCCCGCGCGGACCTTGCCCTTTCGGGTGGCGGGTGCTTGCACCTACGAACGGTGCGCAATCATGCAACGCACATAAAACTAAAGAAGATTGGACGAGGAGGAAAGGAACGCTGTAGCGTGGAGGTGTGGGAGTGAGAGAATGATTGGGTGGATGGGCGCGGGTGTGGGGGAGGGGGGCATGGCGGCAGGGGGCGGATGAGCGGGGGGGTGGTGGGCTGAGGTGGAGGGGTCATGGATATGAGCTCCATCCCATTCGACCTCTATCGGCTGCATCTCGCATTGCGCCTCCTCGCTGACAGTGGGCACCCCCTGCGGAATCGCGATGCTGCTCACAATGGCGGCCATCACTCGAACCTCGGCGTGCGTGATGAGATGCCTGGTGGAATCGGCACTTCATCAGCGTATCGCTCACCCGGTCTGCCGCGCAACGCACAGACAGCATGTCATATGACAGACGGGCCTGTCATATGACAGACAGGTCTGTCATATGACAGACGGGTCTGTCATATGACAGACGGGTCTGTCATATGACAGACGGGTCTGTCATATGACAGACGCGTCTGTCAATGACAGACCCCGTAGATCACGTGAATGATCTGTCGGACAGCTGATTGATAGTCATTACGGTTATTGGCGTGGAGGTTGGGGAGGTGTGGTGACGAGGCGGTGGAGGGAGGTGTATGATGTGATGAGTGAGGTTGAGGAGGGACTGCGATACCATATGTGTTCATACATGCATCTATAGATGGGGGCGTGTGTAAAGATTTGAAAGCCTCGCTGTGCCCGCTCGGAAGGTTCGGCATGCCTCGTGGCCAGTCCATGCGACGGCAGCGGATGAAGCAGTCCACGATGTAGAGGCAGAGCGCTGCGGGGTAGCGCGAAGCACAGTAGAATGCATACTTCTCGCCTGGTGACCATAACTCGCCCTCCTACGGAGAGCAGGGCCATTCGCTCAGAGCACGTGTTTCGCATGACCGAGCGCGGGCGGACGGAAAACTACGTCGCCCCCAACGGGGCTGGGCCCGACCAGACATTGTCGCGCTCTCAGTCATGCGATCCACAGTGCTCTAGACGAATGCCCATGCTCTCCTCTTTGACCCGTCGATGTCTGACACCGCACTTGCACGATAATCCAGCAGCCACAATCCACCAGCACGAACTCCACATTCGGATCGTCATCCTGGGTACAGTCGTTGCTTGCTGCCCGCTGCACCTAAACATGCACGAGTGGGCCTCCGTCGCATATAAGTTCAGGTCTCGGAGCGTGGAGGCGATGGTAGGGTATGCGAACATGCAACTCTTACCGTTGTTCTCTAGCGTGGTCCAAACGTTGCGGGCGTGGCACACTCGAATTATAAATGCAGTGATTCTGGCAATCTTGTTGCCACGCCGCACGTCGGGGCTCGTCTGCTTGCCCTCGATGCCTGGCGGTGGTTCCATGGCCAAGCGTGCTTCGACGTCTTGAGTCGAGGCGCGCCAATTCCTCGTTCTCTCCGCCTCGTGGGTAGATTCGAAGCCCCAGCTCGCGCAATCGGGAGACACCCACACAAGGCCATTCTCACGCACCTCGCCCAGGGCGAGAGACAGAGGACCGCGTGGAGGGTGGTGGAAGGTGGACGGCGGTGGAGGGTGGATGGTGGAGGGTGGATGGTGGATGGTAGGGGGTGGTACAGGGCGGAGGGTGGAAGGTGGAGGGTGGAGGACAGATGGTCGAGGGTGGATGGCTGAAGACGATGGTGGATGGCGGAGGGTGGGATGTGTCGGAGGGTAGAGGGTGGAGGGTGCAGGGTGCAGGGCGGTGGAGGCATGGGGCTGGAGGGCGGAGGGTAGAGGGTGGGATGGCGACCTGGAGCAAATGGTCGAGCAGAACGAGGAAGCCGTCCACCGTCGTGACGTCGCGCCCAGGGTCCAGGTGCTGGCCGAACTGCCAGGTGTCGAGCCCGCGCTTCAGCGCGGCATTGTGTATACCACCAGATCCGCAAAACACGTGCACGATGTCCAAGCACCTCCCAGCGTTGCTCTCGAGCTGGGCTGCCTGGGAGGATGGGGCGGCGAGAAGGGTGAGGAGGAAGAGTGGGAGATGAGCAGGATCAATGCCTGCTGCGCCGTTCTGCCGTAAACTCTTGGAGCTCGAGTCGACGTCGTGCACCTGGCTGGCACCGCCGACCCCTGCCCCCTACTCTCGCCCATGCGTTCGAGCTGTGGCTCCGACCATCCCCCCTTCCCTCCCATCGCCCCCTCGCCGCGACCGCTCTCGAACGCAGGTTTCGGCCCTGTCATGGGCCGCTCCCAGCGCCCAAGCTTTTTTTTTGTTTTTTGTCTGGCCCTGTTATGGGCCGCGCGCGGAACTGGAAGCCTCGCGATGGCGAGGCGCACGAAGCGATCACGGACGTCTGGGAAAAGCCGACCCACACCGCCCTTCCAGTTAGAAGGATGAGGAAGAGGAAGATGAGGATGAGGATGAGGAAGACGGATGAGGAAGAGGAGGAAACGTAGAACGAAGGAGGAAGGAGGAGGATGGAAGATGAGGAATCACTCTCAACCTTCCGCTCTTTGTCCCTCCTCCCCCGACTCTTATTCGCCCATCACCCCTCACTCCTCACTCCGTCCGCCTCACTCCGTCCGCCTCACTCCTCACTCCGTCCGCCTCACTCCTCACTCCGCCTCTCATCCGCATCCCCTCCACTCTTCGCTCCGACCTTTGTATCGCACCGATGTCGTCGGAACGCTCAGGATGCGCTGAGGCCGCACGCCGACAAGATCCTCGGCAGCAACCACGGCGTGGCATACGCCTCCAGCGACGTGCGCGTCGGCATGGACGTTGACGGCCTGTGCGAGCACGCATCGCGGTTGGAAGGCCTGCTGCGTCTCGACCCGCGCGGCGGGTTCTTCGACCACATCGACGTCGCCAAGGGCTTCTACGGCATCATGAAGGCGCCGGCGGAGAACGTGACGAGGGCGAGGGCGATCTCCAGGGCGACGGGCTACCCCGTCGACGGGCTCCACGACTACTGGGCGCTCAAGACCCGCGTCATGTTGTCGCACCTGAGGATCAAGAAGAAAGAGCGGGTGCGATATCGCGGCCGATCGCGCCGTGTCTGATCGACTTGCCAGCGCGCAGGGTGACAGACAACGTCTGTCATATGACAGTTCCGTTTGTCATATGACAGACGTCGTCTGTCGCCCTGCGCGCCGTGCGGATAGTTTGCGTAATCCGAGGAGCTCACCAGCACTGCGATCGAAAAAGCGCAGCCCGAGCTGAGGTCGATGCCGTCGCTGATCTCGAGGCCCTCGCCGTCGCCGCCCGCCAAGCCCAGCAGATCAGCAGCGCAGCAGGAGCCAGTCCAGAACCCGTTCATCAACTACAGGGTTCCCGAGCTGTTCACAAGCCCTCCTCAGACGGGCGTCGGCTTCGGGAGCTCGTCGGTCCTGGACTCCGACGGCGACGATGACGACGAGGACAATCATCCGATCTTCTGCCACTTCGATGGCCGTGCCATCCAGCTCGTGCTCTCCAACGGCTCGGCCAGAGAAGCTGAATGGTTTCGGGTGAGTGGTGACGGCTTCGTGATGGGCGTGCGTGGGGCTACTCGTGAAGCTGTCGTGGCGACTCCGTGCAAGCGGAGCTGTCGGCCGACTGGCTCGGAGACGACGGGAAGCTCAAGCGCCCCCCCAAGGCGCAGCCGAAGCCCGCGGGCAAGAGCAAGGCCAAAGGGAAGGCCACCAGTGCCAAAGGGAAGGCGAAGGCAAAGGCGAAGGCCAAAGGCAAGGCCAAGGCCAAAGGGAAGGTGCAGCTCAAGAAGCGCAAGGCGGGCGAGGACGACAGCGAAGGTGACGAGGCAGATGCCCAGGGCGAGGATGATGAGGAGGAGGAGGATGAGGAGGAGCATGAGGACGCGGCCGAAGCTCCCGAAGATGAGGAAGCAGATGCAGCGGAGGCAGAGGAGGCAGAGGATGTGCAGCCGTCGAAGCCCGTCAGCAAGAAGCCGGCTGGCAAGGCTGGCAAGAAGGCTGCCGCATCGAAGAGGCCAGCGGTGATGTCCAAGCCAGCGGCAGCAGCAGCAGCAGCACCACCACCAGCAGCGGGTGCAGTACCAGGCGACGCAGCGGGTGCAGTACCAGCACCAGCAGCAGGCGCAGCCGATGCAGCAGGAGAACCAGCCGATGGCGCCGCGGAGGACGCGTCGCAAACCAAACATCCTCCTCGTGTCCGCCTCCTCCGCATCATATCCCTCCCCGTACTCATCGCTCTCCTCGTCGTCATCCTCGTCCCCCCTCTTCATCCTCGTCCTCCAGATCCTCTCTCTCCTGCGCGCCCCCGCGCTCTGGGGGGCCCCGCGCCCAGCGCCGCCCTCGCCCCCTCGTGACTAACGAGGGGGGAAGTGGGTCGTGGAGGAAAGGAGGCATGAGGGATGTAGGGACAGGGTGGAGGAGTGAGGGACGGTGAGTAAATGGAGGGGAGTGAAAGACGGGAAGCGAGGGGCGGAGGAGGGAGGGACATGGAGCGAGGGAGGAGTGCAAGAGAGCGAGGGGCGGGGGGCGAAGGAGGCTGTAAATCCACCGCACCCCTGAGGATGACACGCAGATTGAGCTCATCCTTGCGAACGGCCACAACGGCAAGGTCGCCGTATTCATGAGAGCCCTGGGCCGCCCCAAGAAGAAACAGATTCTCGAGGTCGGCGGCGAGAACGCACGTGAGCGGGCTACGACGATCATCGACATGATTAGGACGCAGGTGATGGACATCGTCGGATCTGTCAACGACCCCGCCAATGTCTCGGATGAGGACATGAAGGCCGTGAGGGCGATCGCCAAGGCGGCGCGCGACGGGCCTGCTGATGATGGGCCTGCTGACGGGCCTGATGATGGGCATGCCGAGGGGCCTGCTGACGGCGCTGCTGACGGGCCTGCTGATGACGGGCGTGCTGCTGACGGACCTGCTGCTGACGGGCCTGCTGCTGACGGGCCTGCTGGCGGGCCTGCTGACGGGCCTGATGACGGGCCTGATGACGGGCCTGCTGACGGGCCCGCTGACGGGCCTGCTGACGGCGGTGAGTGAAGGGCCTGGCGACGGCGGCGGCTGGGTCGCAGACTCGTAGGTGCATAGGCCGTAGCCGTGCGAGATGCGCGGGCGGCCCGAGGAGCGGTTGCAGACCGCTGGAGATATCGCCCGGTCGAGGCGCCTAGCAATATCAGAGACTTGCAGTCCTGAGCTCAGCGGTGGCATTGGATAACGAGGCGGCGGCATCGAATGTCGAAACGTCGGGCCGTGTAATCCAGGGTGTCGCGGCCGATGTGCCAACTGCGAGTGCATTGCGCCGTGGGCATCTCAGTGTTTATCCAATGCCACCCCTGAGCCCAGGACTGGCATTCGGTCCCGCGGGAATGCGACGTCGCGAAATCGACGAAGATGGGATCAAGAAGCCCAGGATATTTCCAGGGGTGCACCCCTGGATATCTCCTGGGCTTCTTGACCCCATATGAGGGGGTTAGCCAACCCCGCGCTGCGAGAGTCATCCACTACAATACGGCCTTTCATTTTGCACGGCGGTGGCATCGGATACTGACCAGTCGGGCCGTGCAATCCAGGGTGTCGCGGCCGCCGCGCGAATTGTGAGTGCACTGCAACGTGGGCGTTGCATTCCGCCGCCTTGGACGATGTCAGGCAGTATGGTAGTGGCTGGCCCTCGCAGCGCGGGCTGACAAACCCTCACCCCTGGTAGTTCCTCGGGCGCCTGGACCCCCATCTTCGACTGCGATTTCGCGCCGCGGCATTCCCGCGGGACCGAACGAGGGGGATGGTGCGGACGAGGCCCAGGGGGAGGGTACGTACCCACCAGCAATAAGAATAGGTAGGTAGACACATGAAAGTAGAAAGGTGGACACATGAAGTATAAAGGCTGATCACACGCAACAATAACAATGACAACCACACCATATCGATATTAAAAGTAATACGACACGTGACATGTATTGGGATCTTAAGGTCCAAACAGAGATACTTTCAACGAGCGGCGTGAACGTGGATGGGGAGCGCGGTGGGCTCAGGATACCCCCCCAGGAGCCCACAGAGCGCCTCGCGGCCCTCGCGGAGCCTTTTTGTGGAATGATGCGAGCGGGCCCAGGGGCACACACATGAACACACACCTCCCAATATTCCCCATATGTTCTATAGTTTCTGGATGTTCGCCTTCTTCAACCACTTATCATGGTTTCTTTTATTTCTCGGAGAAGGGTTGGGCGATCCGCACGCGTACCACGATAATGGCATGAACATAAACGTTCGGAGGTCAGCTCGGATTTCTCAGTGCGGCGCGCGACGCGCCGCCAGTCTGTCATATGACAGACGGGTCTGTCATATGACAGACCCCATTTGTCACGTTGCACGGCTGACTGGGATGCACGGCGAGCGCCGAAACAAGCAATCCGAGCGGACATCCAAGCGTTTATGCTCATGCGTTGTTTCACTCCGTTCGGTTCGTCTGCACAGCTGGGCCCAATCCGATCCGATCTCAACGCGCATTTCGAATCGTCGCCGCGGCTGGGTGCCCTCCGAAGCCTAAACGCGCTCATCGATTCGTCGCCACGGTTGGATCCCACTGGATCAAGTATCCTAGTCTGAACGCGCATCTCAAATCGTCGCCGCGGCTGGATCATTTTCGAATTTTTGGTCGGAGCGCGCATCTCGAATCGTCGCCACGGCTGGACCCCTTCCGAACACCTGGTCCGAACTATCGTCGCCACGGCTGGATTTGGCCATCTGACGCTGGCCGCGCGCGCCCCCCATGCGCGCAGCGCGGCACCAGACAGCCAGCGCCGCGACGACGGCGGCCAGCACGGCCGCGGGCATATGGAAGGGCGGCCCCGAGGGCCGCCAGGGGGAGCGGCGCTGAGAGCCAAGCGCAAGGGGGGATCGAGGAGCTGCGAGGAGCGAATGTCATCCGATACATAAACATACGCACGCACACACTCACACACATATGCATATATACATACATATCTGTATGTATATACACATATGTATACTTATGTCATATATATATGTATACTCACATATTTGTATAGTTGCTGTGTTTATGTGTATATGTAATGTATGTATGTATGTATGTCTGTATGTATGTATGTATGTATGTATTATATGTATGTATGGATGTATGTATGTATGTATGTATGTATGTATTTTTATAACAAAAGAAAGCCGGAAAGCCGGAATCCTACAAATCTCCGCGCTTTTCAGCAGGATCCAGGATTCTATCGCAGATCCCTACAAAATTGCGTTCGATATGACATGTCGCGTTTCTTTTAGCAGGATCCCCAAAAGAAAGCCGGAAAAGAGCCTCAGGGATGGCCACGGAGCCTCCCAAGCCTCCCTCGCTGTTTGACTATGCATGCCTCTTCCTCTCTCCCACCGTCAGGTCTCATGGGCATCGTTTGTGGACGCGCTGGTGGGGATACTTTTTTGTTGATCGGCGGCCCGCAAGGAAAAGTCCAGAGGGCGAATCAATCAGGCAAGCTGGGGCACAGTGCCAGATTATCAAGCTGCCAAGCAACAGGAGGCGGAGGCCAGTACACCGAGCCCACAGACCGACGGCTGGAGCCCGCGCCGAGACCGGCAAGAGTGCACATGCAGAAGACCACTGAGCGAATGCCAGCGGAAGCCAACGAGGAGACGCCCTGACGGCGCCAGCTCGCAAGCGGAACTGCCACAAACTGTCGGCAGACTGCGCACAGGGCCAGTACCCAGCAGGTGGGGATACGCGAAGCGTCAATAATATCTGTACACGCATACGTATATATATATTTGTGTGTGTGCATACATACCTACCTACCTACCTACCTACCTACCTATCTACCTACCTACCTACCTACCTACCTACCTGCCTGCCTGCATGCATGCATGCATGCATGCATGCATGCATACACACAAGTACATACATACGTACATACATACATACATACATACATACATACATACATACATACATGCATGCATGCATGCATGCATGCATACGTGCATGCATACATACATACATACATACATACATACAAACATACATGCATACATACATGCATGCATGCATGCATGCATGCATACATACATACATACATACATACATACATAGGTGTGTGTCCGCAAATGTTAGCATTTTAGCGACAAAACAGCAACATCACTGCGCAACAAAAACAGGATCGAATCCCGAGGCGATCTCCTTGCTTCACATGTCAAGCCGAATCCATGTGTGAGGATCCTGGGGCCCGAGGCCGGGCGAAGTCGCCCGTCGTGCAAAATTGCCACGCCCGGATCTCAGGGTATGCCCTCCTTGCTCGGGCAGGGAGGCACGTACGGCAGGTTCGTGTCGTGACGACCCCGGCAATGGTTTCTGACACAGCGGTGACCGTTCGACCTTGAACGATCGGCCGTTTCCGCAACGTCCGATCGTTCAACATCGACCGATTCTGGGTCGCTTGCGGCGTTCAAGGTTGAACGCCGGCGGCGGGGTCGCCGCTGGTCGACACGACGCGAACCTACCGTACATCGACCCTGGGCCCAGGATGCGCCTGGCCAGGATCGGTACACCCGGGGCGTTGACCTAAGGAACCCTGAACAAGGAACGAGGCCCTTTTTTTCTCCATAAGTTAAACTTCGATTTCCCTTCGAAAACCGAAGAAACACCTGAGGCGAGCTGCGCAACAACTAAGGAACACTGAGCCACTCCCGAACGGTAAGGGTTCCTTCTTCAACGCCCCGACTGTATAGGTATCCAGTTGGTACAGTCATCGGCCTGACCTAAGGAACGATGATAAATAAGGAACGAAGCCCCTGTTTCCCAAGGAAAAAACATCAGGAACGATAAATGACAAAAAAACGCATAAGGAACGATACGTAACGCATGCAAGCCTTAAGGAATGTGCCCCTTTTGAAAAGCAAGTGTTCCTTACTCAAGCTGCTCACTGTACCATCTTTGGGGTGGACAGACCCCCATTTAGCAGAACGACCTTCAAGGAAAGCTGCCAAAGGGCACTCCACGTGCGCACGGCACCGCATGCCGAGTGCAGACCCGGCGGGGAAGCTCACCGAGGTCCAAAAACAACACAACGTACCTGGCCAGACGCACGTCGATTAGCAAAACCGACCCGGGATTGCTCCGGTACGCTCGAATCCCGATGTCCAGGGAACCGGCGCAGATTTCCTCAATCGACTTGTCCGGTTGGGTGATCCCCAAACCTTGAGCAGGGACCGATCGTCCAGGCATTCCTATAGTCCTACCACGAAGTGTTCTTAGAACCCGAAAGTGTTCTAATAAGTAAAAACAATTTCTTAGAACATAAGTCCGATGTGTTACAGCAAGACCGACCCAGCCAGAGATGTACTCTGAACAGTTCGCGCAGACCACAAGAGGTTCTTCGAACATTCTTTGGTGGGCCTATAGGCGAGCTAGGACGCTTCGCCACTGCTTCAAGACCCCCGACGCCATGAATTCGTGACGTCGACCCCCAGAGGTCTCGACCCCTTCCCCAGGACTGACTTCTCCTCCTGAGCCGTTTATTGACGCTCTCAAGAGCCGGGAAGGGCCTCCTGAGGCCGAAAATTGCGAAACAACTCTCGTCGCGACTTTTGTCATTACTCGAGGGGGCCTGGGAACGGTGAAAGAGAACTGGGCACCATGCCCCTTCCCCAGGACCAGCTCTTCATCCTGAGCCATTTGCTGCTGCGGGCCCCAGGGGCCCAGCGGGCCCCGCGGAGGCCGAAAGTAGCAGGAGGAGGAGGAGGAGGAGGAGGAGGAGGAGGAGGGAGGAGAGGAGGAGGAGGAGGGAGGAGGAGGGAGGAGGAGGAGGAGGAGGAGGAGGAGTGGGAGGAGGAGGAGGAGGAGGAGCACGTCTGGGTCTCCATGCACGAGCCTCCGCTCCTCGGCCAGCTCGGCGGGGACCCGCACGTGCGGCGGGCACTCGAAGTCCGGCTCGGGGGGCTGGGACACTGGGTAGCCGGGCGGCAGCCGCACGCGCAGGGCGACGCGCGGGCCGAGCCGCACGAGCCACTCGCTCGTGCCGAGCACCTCTTTCGGCTGCACGCCCTCTCCATCCTCCCTCTCATCCCGCTCCATCCTCCCTCTCTCCTCCCACCTCCTCCTCCTCCTCCTCCTCCTCCTCCTCCTCCTCCTCCTCCATCCAGCTCCCTCTCCTCCCTATCCTCCCTCTCCTCCCGCTCCATCCTCCCTCTCCTCCCTCCTCCCTCCCTCCTCCCTCTCCTCCTCCTCCTCCTCCTCCTCCTCCTCCTCCTCCTCCTCCTCCTCCTCCAACTCCACTCATCCCTGCCGCACCCCGAGGCCAGTCGGAAAGGCGGGCTGGGCGTTTCGCTTGACCTTTCGTCACCATTTCTGAATCGAGCCCGAAGCTGGAAAACCGACAACAGTTTCACAGGGAAGCGTGTCGCTTCCAGAATGTGGCTCCCGCATTAGCGTCCCGCACTTTCGTTTCAAACCATTGCAACAGCTTCACGGATTGAGGGCGGGTTGTTTTTTAAATGTGGGTCCCGCCTGAGCGCCGCGCACCGTCGCCTTCAAATGTTGCAAGAGCTTCACGGATTGAGGGCGGATGACTTTTATAAGTTGGTTCTCGTCTTAGCGACGTGCACAGTCGTTCTTAAACTTTGCAAGAGTTCACAGGTCGACGGCGGCTCCTTTTAAAACGTGGCTCTCGCCTAGCTCCGCGTAGACGAATGCAAAATATTTACCAGATCTTGACGGATCGAGGGCGGCTCCTTTTCAAAATGTGGCTGTCGCCTGAGCGCCGCGAACACTCCTTTTAAAGTTCGCAAGAGTTTCACTGTCTCTCAGGGCTAACTTTTCAGAAATGGCGTGTTGGAGCGATTCAGGATTGTCTGGGCAAAACATTTACGTTGATTCGTGGCGTTCGGTCCCAGGAGTGGTGTTCTAGCACAACTCAGGATCGTCAAGACGCAACTGGCAGATTGACTCGTGGCGTTGAACTTCATGTGGCGGGTGGCAGTTGTCCCACATAAGAGGCTCTTGCCTCAGTGGGAATGAACCCTTCATGGAGCCTTGGAAGCAGGAGCTGGGGTTTTGTGATTCGAGAGGGTGTACTCCAACATCGTTGATGGGTCTTGTGTTTACACTGGTCCTCCTCCTTCTCCTCCTTCTCCCTCCTCATCCTCCTCTCCTTATCACGGTTATTATGGTTACGATTATAATTAGAAGTATAATCATTATTCATCTTCTTTCTCCTCCTCCTACCCCTCCTCTTCCTCCTCCTCTTCCTCCTCCTCCTCCTCCTCCTCCCTCCCTCCCCGCCCTTCCTCCCTCCCTATCTTATTATCCTCCTCCTCCTCCTCCTCCTCCTCCTCCTCCTCCTCCTCTCCTCCTCCTCCTCCTCCTCCTCCTCCTCCTACTCCTCTCCTCCCTCCCTCCTCCTCCTTACTCTTCCTCCTCCTCCCTCCTCCACCTCCTCCCTCCTCCTCCTCTCCTCCTCCCTCCTCCTCCTCCTCCTCCTCTCCCTCCTCCTCCTCCTCCTCTCCTCTCCTCCTCCTCCTCCTCCTCCTCCTCCTCCTCCCCCTCTCCTCCTCCTCCTCCTCCTCCTCCTCCTCCCCTCCCTCCTCCTCCTCCTCACTCCTCCTCCTTCTCCTCCTCCCTCCTCCTCGGGATGGGGGTAGAAATGGGGACAGGGAACCCAAATTCTCGACGCCGCGCTTGTTTTCATAACAACGACCCTCAGAGGTCTCGACCCCTTTCCCGGGAACCGACTTTTTCATCCTGACTCGTTTTTAACGGCCCCGAGGCCCGGGAAGGGCCCCCAGAGGCCGAAAATAGCGGAAAAGCTTCCGTCCTGATTTTCCCCACGACGCGATCAGATCTGGGGAGGAGGAGGAGGAGGAGGAGGAGGAGGAGGAAAAGGAGGAGGGGAGGAGCGAACCTCCAGCTCGGAGCCGTACACGGCCTCCAGCGACTCCAGCTCCTCTTGGCGCTGCTGCAGCACCTCCCCCGACAGCAGCGGCTGCCCGCCCTGCCCCGCCGGCGCCTTCAGCTCGGGCACGTGCCGCCGCGCCAGCTCGACGAGCTCCTCGGAGGGGCCCCAGGGGCACACAAACAAATACGCACTACAGTCGGGGCCTTGACCTAAGGAACCCTAAATAAGGAACGAGGCCCCTTCTTTCAACAAGTTAAACTTCGATTCCCCATCGAAAACACAAGGAAAACCTGAGGCAAGCTGTGAAACACTTAAGGAACGCAAAGCCCCTCCCCAACTTAAAGGGTTCCTTCTTCAGGGCCCCGACTGTAATCCCAGGATTCCCCGGATGCTTCCAGGTTTCGGGGATGTTCGTCTTCCTCCCCCACTTCCCACATTGCCACATCTTCCCTGGAGGAATCGACGATGGATTGTGTCTGTGTGCTTTCCCCTCTGGATCCTCCTCGGCCTCCTTGGCGGCGTCCTCGGGAGGAGGAAGCTTTAGGGCGGGCATGTCCTCCTACAGGGAGAGTTGGGACGAAAAATAACCAGCCAAAACATACTCCAAAATGGCCCAAAAGAATCACAAAATCATCTCGCGACTACTCTCGTACTGCTTTGGAATATTCCTCCTGTAGAAGGACGCGCCCGACCTGAAGGAAGCGGCACAAAGGGGTCGAGAGGCTGGCCACGGGAGCGCGCGCCCGGAGGTCCGGGCGCGCTGCAGCATTCCGCACCGGGCGCCGCCCGGGAGCCTCACGGAGTGCAGCTGGCTCGAGGAGCCCAACCCCCTCGAGCAAAGAGCAGATCATGATGGTAGGTTTTTTGTCATGTTCGGCCTCTGGGGCTATGCTGCTCCCATCGTACTTCAAGGACCACACCCCAGAAAGAAGTTCGAGCACCCAGGAAAGTGTGGAAAGAGTGTCGAAAGAGTGTCGAAAGAGTGTCGAAACAGTGCCGGGCGAGTGTCACCCAGGTTCCGACACGTGAGAACCCTCGAGTTTCCGTACTTTTTCAGGTGCTCGACATTTGCTCTGGTGATCAAGGCTCATTTAGGTTGGAGCATCATAACTCTGGAGGCCCTTACCGGGCCTCGGGACCGTCAAAAAATGACCAAGGACAAAAACCGGTCCCATGGGAGGGGTCCAAACCTCTGTGGGTCGACGTTCTGGAAAAATCATGACGTCGGGGGTCTGGGAATGCAGCAGGTTGTTCTTGGCGGCACGCAGACGGGGGGGTAGGGGTAGAGGACACGGCTTCTTGGCAGAAGGCTGCTTCCTAGAAGGCGCTGGTCTTACATCTAGAGAGAGGCCCAACCCCCTTTAAAAGCAGGGGAAATTATAAGAAGAAGCATTCCCCCCTCCCCCTACACCCCTCTGCGCATGGCCGATGTTCTTAACCCTCGTGCACTCTGTGAACATAAACTGTCGGAGGCCCGCGCAGACTTCTTGGATCGGCGCTGGACCCCCTGGATGCGCCTCCGGCGACACCCCACCCCTGGCGCGCTCCACGCGCCAGGGAAGGTGGGCACAGCGCCGATCCAAAAAATATGCGTTGGGCCTCCGAATCCAGTCTTTTTGTGTTACTGTTGCTTTGTTAGTTGCAGTTCTTATATACGTAACACAAGTTTTGAATCAAGAAATGTGTCTGCTTCGAGTCCTCTGGCATGGCCTCGCTGAACGTCACGCTGAGGTGCAGGAAGTGCAGGCTCGCCGGAACCCTGTGCCTCGACGCGAAGTCGAGCAGCTCCCCCTGTCGCCGGCGGGGCGGAGGAGCCCCGCGGGGTGAGACTGGGCGGCCGGGGAGGCACGCACAGGGAGAGGACGAGACCCTGCCTTACAGTCATCGGCCTGACCGAAGAAACGATCAACAACCCCCTGTTCTCCCGAGGAAGAACGCATCAGGAGTGATAAATAAGAAGTAACGCATGAGGAGCGATAAAGAACGCATGTAAGCCTTAGGAACGACCGAGCCCCTTTTGTCGAAAGTAAGTGTCGCATATTCAAGCCGCTCACTGTATGTTGACTCCATCAGTCGGCGACTTCGATGGGTGTGGTGTGCAATCGGGGATCTTCTGACCCGGGTCAATCCAGAACCGGGTCAGTCAGGCCTTGCAGAATCCTGCAAGCTCCTGCACCCAAACCGGGGTCAGTGTGAAGGATCCTGCAAGATCCTGCAGGATCCTGCACCCAAACCCAGGTCAATGCGACCCTGGCCCTGCAGAATCCTGAAAGATCGGGCGGTCTAGCTGACCCCCGTTGCCGTTTACATTGACCCCCATCCCAAGGCTCCCGATGTAAAGGGTGGGGCTTGCAGCCGGCATCCTGGGGGGCGGGCGGGGACCTTGACAAGGGGTTCTCCGCTGCATCCCGCGGAAGTCCGACGAGGACAGCGCCGTGCCCGCCGGGTCCCGACGGCGCCGATCGCAAACCACCCTCCTCCTCCTCCTCCTCCTCCTCCTCCTCCTCCTCCTCCTCCTCCTCCTCCTCCTCACCCTGGCATAACCATGCCCTCTGGACCCGCCGAATCAGGCGACTGCCGAATCAGGCGACCTGTCCGCCTGACCGGGCCCTCGGCGCTGTGTCCGGGGCCATCCGAGGCCAGCACGAGGCAGTCCCGAGGCCGTCCAGGGCTGTGCCGAGGCCGTCCGAAGCTGTCCCAGGGTCGTGCTGGG
This sequence comes from Prorocentrum cordatum, assembly GCA_963575745.1. Taxonomy (NCBI): domain Eukaryota; class Dinophyceae; order Prorocentrales; family Prorocentraceae; genus Prorocentrum; species Prorocentrum cordatum. The sequence goes on from CAUYUJ010004792.1 coordinate 359,678, forward strand.
GCCATCTGGGCGCCGAAGAGTGCGGCAGACAGGCACGCTCCGCTGCTCGCAAAGCAACTACTCGCAAGTGCCATGGATCCGCCGCGGGGGATGTGTGATCCGTTACGTCGAGGCAAACATGTGTTCATCGGACGTTGGCGAGTAGGCACGTTGTGAATAGTGGAACGCACACGGCGAGGCAACAATCCCCGCACATTCTGCCAGGGGGGGACCCAATACATCCATGTAAACCGCCCGCCGAGGTCCCCGAAGAACGAGATCCCCCGAAGGCGTTGGCCATGGATAAATCCGCGCCTCGAAGATTCTCCCCAACTTGTCGGTTCTCCCGAACACGCCCCCCACGCCACATCTCCACCCTGGTGCCTACGCTACAGGAAGAACAAGCCGCACTGGCAAAATCCGTCGGGGGCTCGAGCGGATCCCTTGGACCTGAGCTGGAGCCCCATCCCTGGCGCGCGGCGCGCAGCAGAGGCGGCGCCCGAGGAGGAGGAGGAGGAGGAGGAGGAGGAGGAGGAGGAGGAGGAGGAGGAGGAGGAGGAGGGAGGAGGATTGTCAACAACATGCACAACAAAGAAGCGGCCTTGAGAGCCGCCACGTCTGCAGGTGCGCGGGGCAGCCGGATGTCCAGCCGGGCGGGCTGGGACCCCTGGGCGCAAAGCTGCGACTCGGACAGCGCCTTCCTCGTCAGCGCGCCGGGCGCCGCCTGCTGCCTTGCAGGCAACCGCGCGCGTTGGAAGGCAACCCCTGGGAAGCACTCGTCCGAACGAGTAGGGGCGATGGCCCCCCCATCAAGGGCCATTGAGCCAGATGAGGCCGGATTAAGCTCGTGACGAAGCTGGATTAAGTCTGACTCAGCCAGATGAAGCGGGATAGCTCCATGTTCAGCAGGAGTAAGCCAGACAGGCCAGTTCGACCAGGGATAAGCCAGCACCGATTCTGAATCAACCTCCAAGAAGCTGCATCCGAACATGTGAAGCCTACCCCTGCAGGCCAGATCTCTGAAACGTCGGCTGGGGCTCAGAGCTTGAAGGCTGTCTGCAACCCAAGGAATAGAACGAGAAAGACGCCATAAACAAAAACCTTCGCCGCTCCGCGCGGACTTCTTAGACCTGCGCTGGACCCCCCTCCCTGGCGCGCGGAGCCCCGAAAGTTTATGTTTCTGTCGCTCAGTCTTCTTCGAAAGAAGCCCAGCGGGGGCGTCCTGCACCCCAGCGCCGAATGGGCTCACAGATGACCGCACATATGCCTCCCGCTGACGATGATCGGCGGCGAGCCCGGGCGAAGTGAGACGGAGAAGGCCTGCCCAGAAGGCTCGAAGGCCCCCATGCCTTCTGAGAAGTGTTCTGAGCCTTCACTCTGGGAAGTCCCGCCGCCTTCTGAGAAGGCCTTCTCCTTCTGCCTTCCCCCCCTCGCTCGCCGCCGACGCACACATGACCGCAGATGCCTCCCGCTGTCGATGACCCAGGCGGACTGCAGGCACTCCTCCAGGCTCATCCGGTCCTGCGGCCTCCGGCGGGTGAGGCCGGTGTGCAGCTCGTCGGCGTGCCAGGTGCCGCGGAAGCGGACGTACTCGCCGTGCTGGAAGGGCACGCGGCCCATGAGCATGACGTACAGCACCATGCCGAGGCTCCAGAGGTCGGCACGGAAGTCGTACTTCCCGCCCCCGTGCACGGTGTGCTTGACAACCTGCGGGGCTGGCACGGGCGCGGGGCAAAACACAAGCATGCGACGGAGGATGCAGATGCCGGGCCCCTCCCTCCCAAAGCAGGAGCAGGGCGCTGCGCCTGTCCAACTCACGCGAACCCTTGGTATCTCGGAACCGCGGGTCCAAAGTGTTTAAAACTCGGCAGTGAAGGAAATGTTTTGTTTTACGAGTTTAGGTCTCAGCAACAAAGTTTTCTCAAGCAAGAAACGACAAACAGCACAGATCATGGTGTTTGCGTTTTGGGCTCAGTGTTTGGCGTTTTCAGATATGTTGATAGCGCTATTGAACATTGCTATCTACCACCTCCTCAGTTCCTTCATCTTGCCTCCAGTCTCCCCTATACTTCTATTATAACAAATGTGACATTATCTGGTAGCCGTTGCCGACTGGTCGCAGGGCCTCCGAGCCTGTTCCGCGCCGGTATGGGACAGGTGTCAGAGTTGCGTGAGCGTTTCTAGCTCTGCGCTCAACGCAGACTGGCGGCATGAACCGAAGACTGGGAGCGAAGGTGGCAGTGAAAAAAGGACCAGCCTTTTGACAAGAAAGCATACGATGCTAAAAAAAATAAAATCGACAGCAACGGGCCTGACAACGCTAGTAGAAACCCAATCAAGTGGCTAAACAACGTAGCGTGCGTTCAGCGTGTTTAGCTTGTTGAGAGGCCGAAGTGCAAATCCGAAACAAACAACGCCCAGAGCGTTGTTTCCAAGAAGTACCAATGGTTTGGCAGCCCTCGCTTCGCGTGCATACGTCAGCGCCCACAGCTGGCTGTTGTTCTTCGCGCAGTTGATTCCACCAGGGACCTTGATATCTTGCGCGGGGGTTCGCCACAACTGGCCAATGCTGCAGGCCCCTGGTCCTGACTGTGGCGCGACACCTTGGTACCGTGCCCGAGCTCCACACAGCAGTCTAAGCCCGAAGAATTCTCGCACGCTTCAGGTCGTTGACTTGGCGCCTGCAGCGTGAGGCGGTGACTGCGGCCAAATCCGCTCTCAGGCCGTAGCTCGGACTGACGCCGCCACAGGCCGCTACAACGTTCGCAGACAACAGCAGCGTGATCTCCGTCTGGCTGCGACCGAGTGCTCTGCCCCCGCTGCACCCTGGGGCTCCAGGATCGACCAGGACCAGGACATCAGTCCTCGATCCTCTCCCCCCACCCCCCTCGGGCCGCAGATACTGAAGGGGCCCTGGGACACACAAATAAATACACACAAATAAAATGATCCCCCATATTTTCCCATATGTTCTGGGTGTTTGTCTTCCCCCCACTTCCCACATTTTCCTATATGTCATTTTCATTGGAGTCGACGATTAATTGTGTCTGTATGTTTTTTCCCCTCCTGAGATACGCGCGACTGGACGGGCACAGCGCACACGGTGATGACCTGTCGCTTAGCGTGTCGCGGCCTTGGCCCCTGCGACGCGCCGTGCCCTCGCAAGCCGATGGCGTGGCTCCCTGCTTCACGGCACGGGGGCGGGGCCTGGGCGGGGCTGGGGAACGTTTTTCTGTTTCGGGGATGGAGAGACCTCCCTTTAGTATTAGCAAAACGTGGTTTAGTGAAAAACGACCTGAGGCCCAAACCTGGCGGGCGCAAGCCTGGAAAATAACGGCCGCGGCGCCCTCTCGAGAACCGAAAACGGACAATTCACTAATCGACGTGTCACTGTTGGGGGTTCTGTTCACCCCCGATTGTTTTCCCTTTCAACCGTTTGATGCTAATGTTTACCGGCAGGCGGCCACGGCGCAACCGTGGCTGGGGAACGGCTATCGGCGGTGGACAAACCTCCCTTCAGTAAACCTCCCCTTAGTGAAGACGGCCTGGGACCGAAACCGGCGGACCTGGACCCGCAAAAATGACGGCCGCGACGCCCCCTCGCGAACCGAAAACGGCCAATTCGCTAATCGACGCGTCAGGGTAGGAGGTCTGCCCACCTCCGAGAATCAGCACCACACAAATGATTTGTCGGAAGTCCGAGAGGATTTCTTGGGTCGGCACTGGACGCCCCGGCGCCTCCGGCCGCGACGCCCTCTCGCGAACCGAAGACGGCCAATTCGCTAATCGACGTGTCGGGGTAGGAGGTCTGCCCACCCCCGAGGCTACAAGGCGTGCACGCCTGCCGGACGGGGAGGCGCGCCGGACGCCTCGCGCCGGGGCGCGGTGGGCGGCCAGGACCGGCGGCGCGACGCGCGCCACGCACAGGCCCCTCACCGTACTTCTAGGGCTCCCGTGTGCACGGCAGCGACTTCGCGCCCTCGCGACGTCCCCCATGGAGGAGGAGGAGGAGGAGGAGGAGGAGGAGGAGGAGGAGGAGGAGGAGGAGGAGGAGGAGGAGGAGGAGGAGGAGGAGGGAGGAGGAGGAGGAGGAGGAGGAGGAGGAGGAGAGGAGGAGGAGGGAGGAGGAGGAGGAGGAGGAGGAGGGAGGAGGGAGGAGGGAGGAGAGAGGAGGAGGGAGGATGGACGAGGAAAAGCGGGGCCGAGGGGCCGAAGCCGCGAGCTCGGAGCCGCGAGCGACTCGGAGCCGCGAGCGACCCCGCGACCTCGCGGGGGGGGGCCCCTGGTGCTTCCCTCCTCGGGCGGGGGGCCTCCGGTGCCCAGTACTGCGGGGTGCCGCAGGCGGTCTCCGCGTGGGTGTACCCGTCCATAATCTGCTTCGACAGGCCGAAGTCCGAGAGCTTCGCGTCCGGGAGCGCCGAGCCCTGGGAGGGCGCCAGCAGGATGTTCTCGGGCTTCAGGTCTCTGTGGACGATGCGCCTGGAGTGCACGAACTGCAGGCCCTCGACCACGTGTACCCGCCGGCTCCACGACACTCCGTGGAGCGGTAGCGCAGACGAGACGTCGAGCCATTTTCTCACTCTCCTCCGCCTCGTGCTCCTCCTCCTCCTCCTCCTCCTCCTCCTCCTCCTGCTCCTACACGAGCGGAGAGCGAGGCTCGTGCGGCTGCGCCTGTTGAGGGCGACGATCGACGCGATGGAGGCCGATACGGCCCCTGGTGCACAGGAAAAAGCATCATCCTCCCCCGTCCCTCGTCCTCCTTCTGCTGCTGCTCTCTCCCTCTTGTCTACCTCCCACGTTCTCAATGAGAGTGGGAGGAGGTGCACTTGTTGCGGAGGATCGGCCAGCAGAGCCGCTGCGACCAAGTGGCGCCAATCAGAGTGTTTCCACACCGTCAACTATAACGGTTCCAACCTTTTATAAACCCCCTGGTACGTCTGCACACAGCGGGGGGGTGGGTGGCCCAATCTCATGGTATGCAGTATCATACACATATTAAGCTTTGGTATTGTAAGTTGTGCGGTTGCTTTGCCTCCGAGGTCCTACGTGAGCTTGGCAAGGTCTGTACCAGGCGTGTCACCACACATCGAGCTGTATATCTCGATAGGATTTCGCGTGGTTTATGGCCTAAGGAGTTAAGTGCACGTGAGCAGCAGAGCCGTGGTCGTGTATAGTCATGCCTTCATGTGTAATTCGTCACGTAATGTTGGCACGGCTGACTCTGTCACATGGTCATACTCATACTCATACTCCTCCTAGATCTGCACCGAACATCGCAACGGGCAGGCGGATTGCGAGGAAGGCGGCCCCTCGCGCCGCTGGCCGGCGCTCGGGCCCATAGGAGGACGACGGGGAGGATGAGGAGGAGGAGGAGGACGACGACGAGGAGGAGGAGGAGAAGGAGGTGGAGGAGGAGGAGGATGAGGCGGAGGAGGACGGGCAGGAGAAGGAGGACGGATAGGAACAGGAGGAGGAGGAGGAGGAGGAGGAGGAGGAGGAGGGGGGGGAGGGGCAGGGGGAGGAGAAGGAGGAGAAGGAGGAGACGGAAGAGAAAAAGGAGGAGGGAGGAGGAGGAAGATAACGAGGAGGAGGCGAAGGAGTAGGAGTGGCAGGAGGAGCAGGACGGAGAGGAGCAGGAGGAGGACGAGGAGGGGGGGAGGGGGAGGGGGAGGGGCAGGGGGAGGAGGAGGAAGAGGAGGAGAGGGAGGAAACGGTGGAGGAGGAGGAGGAGAAGGAGGGGAGAGAGGAGGAGCAGAATTTAGAGGAGGAGGAGGAGGCGGCGAAGAAAGGAGGCGGAAAAGGAGGGGGGCAGGAGGAGGAGGAGGGAAGCAGGAGGAGGAGGAGGAGGTGGAGGAGGAGGAGAGGAGGAGGAGGAGGTAGACGTGGAGGAGAAGGAGGAGGAGGAGGAAGGAAAGGAGAAGGAACATAACGAGGAGGAGGAGGAGAAGGAGGAGGAAAAGGAGGGGGCAGGAGGAGAAGGAGGACGAAGGGAATCAGGAGGAGGAGGAGGAGGGGGGAGGAGGGGAGGAAGAGGAGGGGGGAGGAGGAGGAGGGGAGGAGGAGGAGGAGGAGGAGGAGGAGGAGGAGGAAGATAGGGGGGAGGAGGAGGAGGAGGAGGGGAGGAGGAGGAGGAAGAGGAGGAAAAGGAGAAGAGCAGGAGGAGGAGGAGAGGAGGCGGAAGACGTGGAGAAGGTGGACGGGGAAGAGAGGAGGAGGAGGAGCAGGAGGAGGAGAATGGGGAGGAGAGGGAGGAGCAGGAGGAGGATGAGAGAGATGAGGAGAAGATGGAGAAGGAGTATTGGAACAGAGAGGAGGAGGAGGAAGATGATGATGATGATGATGAGAAGGAGGAGGAGGAGGAGGAGGAGGAGGAGGGAGGAGGAGGATAGGGGGGAGGAGGAGGAGGATGAGGAGGAGGAGGAGGAGGAGGAGGAGGAGGAGAAGGAGAAGGAGCAGGAGCAGGAGGAGGAGGATTCGATTCGAGCTCGTGGAATCCAAGACAGCATCAGAGAAGCCAGAATACTTACAAAAATTCGCTCCAGAGTGCCTCCTAAAGGATTCTGAGAAAGGCTTTGCAAAACTTCCTCCTTGCATCGATTGGCCAAGTGCTGCACTCTGCGCTAGGCAGCACTGGCCGGCCCGCAGCCGTTTGGCCCCCACGCAGAGGGCTCGAGGCGCGGGCACGCACGGCGCGAGGTCCTGTGTAGAACTCCGCGGACTCCAAACCACTCTCTCACGGCGGGAGGGAGGCGGGCGCGCGGGCGCTCTCACGCTCCGTCGCTCCGCTGCTCACTCCTTCCCCCCTCCCAACCGACGACGCTTGACCACGACCCCGACCACGAGACCCACCCCTCCCTCTCCCCATGCTCTTCGGCTGGGGTAAAACTACGACTGGAACAGTGGGGGGATTCTCATGCGCATACGTCTGTATTACCTGCTGTGCAGCTGGCGCAACTATCAAACCTCTGTCTAACAGCTGCTGATATCTGACGCTATTCGCAAAGGCCCTCACTTGCTGCTCACTCCTACTTGTTTGGACAGCTCGCGCTCGAAGGGGCCCCGAGGCGCTGCTCCCACCATGAAGAGCCCCCCCCCTCCACTTTCACCAACTCCTCCATCAACCCGCAAAGGACGTCTGCGATCGGATCCCGCGTGTGGAATTGCATATACAGCGTGCACGCCTGCACTGCCCCCTCCTCCTTGCGGTGGGTCTTGATGCGAAAGTGCCCACGTGCCCTGCCGATCTCCCTCCAGTCGAGATTCACGTACCTCTCTGTCCAAAACTGGTTCATTAACTCCTTGTTCTTCTCGTCCCTTGCTTTCATATTGCCTTGACAGTCCCGGATGGACCTGTTGCAATGCTTGAATTTCAAGAGCGATCAAGAAATGCAAAGAAACATGAAAAACACGTCCGAATACATGAATAATAATATCATAACAAAGATTAATATAATAATATATTACATAAACATATAATAATACATATACAACAATACATACATATATACAATATAATATACTTTACGCACAGTATAGGCATAATATATACAAATAACACGATCATAAACATAATAATAGAACATAATAGATATAAGTATATTATACACCTTATAAATAAGAAATGTAAGTAACATATATGTATTATATAGATCACCGAACAAGTAATGATATACATCGTGCAACCACACTTGGCAATGCCCAAACTCGCCGCCTGATGACGACGATCCCCATGACATCTCCCGGGGCGCCCCCGGAGGCCCAGGATGCGCCTCCGGAGGCCCAGCAAAGCTCAGAAACGCGCCCGAAAACCCGATCATCCAATTCGGGTCCTCAAAAAACCTCGACCCTCGATCCTCGAACCTCGATCCTCGACGACGACGACGTCGACCGACGACCGACGACGACGACGACGACGACGACCCCCCGACCCCTCCTCGGGCCCCCCAGGAGGCCCAGGAGGCGCCCCTGGAAGCCTAGGAAAGCTTAGAAACGGGACCGAAAATCCGATCCGCCAATTCGGATCCTCAAAAGCTTCGATCCTCGAACCTCGACGACGACGACGACCGACGACCGACGACCGACGACGACGACCCCCCGACGTTCCCCGGGGCGCCCCTGGAGGCCCAGAAGGCGGCCCTGAAGACCAGGAAGGCTCAGAAACGCGCCCGAAAAAATCAACCCTGGAGGCTCGGATCCTGGAAACCTCGATCCTCGAACCTCCTCGATCCTCGAACCTCGATCCTCGAACCTCGGCCTTTTCCGACGCAGCCCCATTTGCATCGGCCTGGCCAGCAGCCCTAGCGCCGAGCGCGCCAGGGCGCGCGAGCTGGCCAGCAACCCTAGCCCATCCCCTTTTCCCCTCTCCGTCCTCCTCATCCTCACCCTACTCCTACTTCATCCTCATCATCATCCTCCTCGTCATCCTCATCCTCATCCTGACTCCTACTCCTCGTCATCCTCATCATCCTAGTCATCGTCATCCTCATCGTCCTCGTCATCCTTCCCCCCTACTCCATCCTCACTCCTACTCCTCGTCATCATCATCCTCATCCTCCTCGCCCTCCTCATCCCCCCCTTTCCCCTCGCCTCCCCCCCTTCATCACCCCTACTCCTCCTCCCTACTCCTTGTCCTCCTCCTCCCCCGCACTGAGCTAGGCAGCCGTGGCGGGCTCCGTCGCGGCCTCGGGCGGCTGCTGGGCAGCCGCCGGCTCGCCCTCAATGAGCGCCTGCAAGCGCCTCGAGAGGTCTGAGCCGACCGCGACTTTATTCTCCTTCTTGAAGGCCTCGGCCGCCCTCTTGCGCATCACCCTGTTGGGGACGCTAGGCAGCTCGATATAGATCTTGCGCGCGGCGGCCCCGAACTGAGAGCACTGCGACAACGAATCGATCGTGAGCCCCACGTCCCTGAAGTCCCCAGGAGTCAACACGCCGAGGTTCTTCAACCAATTGCGCCACACCGACAACAGAGAGGCCGCCTTGGCGCAGCGCTGGATCTGGGACGGCTGCACGAGGGAGTCGAGCGTTCCCTGGAGGTCGGCGCTGAGAATCGAGTCCTTCTGCTGATCGGTCATCGCGAAGACGTAGCTCTTCACGTGGTTAGACATATCCAGGCAGTCCTTCAACCAAGCCTGCGTAGCATCAGCCAAGAACTCCTTAAAGCCTGCAACGGTGGCGACGAATGGGCCCATGTTGAGAACTGCGCCAATCGACATCGGCCGCTTGACGAACGCCTCCATTCCATCTTGGGGAACGGGTGCGGGGAACAACGTCAGGCCCTTCTTGGCGACGGACTCCATGAAAGTGTCGAGCTCCTTCAGGCGCATGGTCACGGTGGTCATCTCTTTTACGCTGGACTCGGACATCCTGCGCTCCTGGCGCGTATTCAGCTTCCGGCGCGCGTCGTAAGCCTTCGTGCAGGCGCTCACGAGGTCGCCAAACTTCTCGATGAACCTGAGCTCCAAGGACACGAGCTTCCTGTCTGCTATCTGATTCAACACCCCGAGCGTCTTCGGAAGGTCTCCCTCGATCTTGAACGTCGCGTAGTTCGAGAGGTCGCTATCGGGCTTCAGCACGACCTCGGTGGTGCCGCCGAAGAAATCGCGACAGACGGCCTTGCGCGAGTCCAACGCCGGGGCCACCGACGCGAGTGCCTCCGTCATGCACTTGCAGCCGACCTCTGACTTGGCAGCCTTCTCGAACCAAGCGCAGAGACCAAGGCGAGGCGCCTCGCCGAGGCAGCCCTCCACCAAGTCGAAGAGCAGGCCGGCGGTGTCGCCGAGAGTCGATGCAAGCTTCACGGCCGTGTCCTTGTGGATCTCATGCGCGCTCTTGCACGCGTCGTAGAGAGTCGCAGTGTGCAAGGCGCCCGACAGGAGAGACCCCGCCTCGGCGAAGCGAACCGACGGCCGCGCCCAGTCGACGTCGACGGCCTCCTCCATGGCCTTCGCAAAAGCGGACAGATTCTCGTACTTGGGCTGGTCGATCTCCTTGTCGGGGTCGTGGCCGATCGCCTCGACGACGGCGCCGGTGATCTTCTTCTTGAGTTCGGTCAGGGCCTCCTCGGTGAGGACTTTCTCGGCGGCCTCGGACCCCATGGCCTTGATCAGACCGCCAATCTCCCCGAGGGCGCCCGGGGAGAGCTCCATGGTCACCTGCCACTTCGTCGTGAGATCCTTATGCTGCTTGACCGCGGACTCGAGGTCTCTCAGGCGGTCGCGAGCCGCCTTGACGATGTCGCGGCCCTCAGGGTGACTGAAAGCTCTCCCGCTCGTCCCCCTTCCTCCTCCCCCTCTCCTCGCTTTCCCCCCTCTTCCTTCCCCCCCGTCGCCCCTCCTTCCTCCTCTTCCTCCTCCCCCTCCCTTCTCCACCTCCATTGGGCCCATGGGCCGAGGGCCCCCCATTTCGAAACGCCCCCCCATCCCCCCTCCCCCTCTCCCGCATGGAGAGGGGGCGAAGAGGCGGAAGAAGGAGGAGAGGGACGGAAACGTGAACTCCAAAATCTAGATCCCCATCGAACCCTTTGGAGTTACCTCGTCCTTGGAGGCCGCAGTCAGCGCGGACCCGGCGTGGAACGTGCTGAAGTTAGCGAGGCACTCTCCCAGCTTCTTGGCGCGCTCCTCCGGGGACAGCTCGGGCGGGTAGTCCGGGGCGCGCACGATCACCTGCAACGTCTCCACCTCCGCGGGGAGCTTGCGGCTCTGGAACTGGTCGGCGTAAGGGGCGAACGCGGCGACCAGCTCCCCTAACGTGGCCTTCATGTCGTCGGGCGTATTCTCGTGCACAATGGCCAGGATCTTCTCGCCGAAGAGCTCCACCTGGAAGTCGTCAACTTGGTCCAAGAAGGAGAGTTCGCTGTCGCTCAGGAGCGGCCAGAAGCGAGGCGGGGGCCATGCATGCGCGCCCGCCGCGCGGGTGGCCCGCTGCTGCAAAATTTTCGGAAAAGGATTCGTGGCCCCACGGAACTGCTGGAGCCACTCGACCTGCTCGGCATAGATCTCAGCAAACTCCTTCGACTCCAAACCCTTCGAGGAGATCACATGGAGGACCTTCCGCGCGCAAGATGCCGACCTCTGAACTAACTCCAGCCTCTCGAGAGCTCCTTCGTCCTCCTCGTGCTCGATCTGCTCGCTGAGGGAGGCCAGGTAGTTGCCCCAGTTCCTCTTCGTGTTCTTCCACTCGGCCCCGTAGAACTTCTTGGCGTTCAACTTTGCCTCCTTCAGCTCTTTCAACCCCTGCGTCAGCATCTTGTCGCCCTCGTTGGGTTTGCGGCCCCTCTTCTTCTTCGCTTGGCCTCCGGCGCCAACGCCATCTCCAACAGCAGCAAGCTCGGTGGCATTGGCCTTGGCCTTGCCCTGCCGGCGCTTGGGGGGCGCGGGAGCTCCGCCGCTCTCGCCACCTTTCGCGGCGGCCTCAGTAGGCGCCCCCACCCGCCTCCTGCGCTTGACCTCGGCGTCGCCCTCCACCTTCGCGCCGCCTGCTTCAGCAGCGTCTACGACGCCAGCGCCCTGTTGGCCAAAGCTATCGCCAGGGACCTCGGGCGCCTTCCCTGGGCTCGGGCCTCCGCGCGCTGGTTGGCCACTACAGCTGCTGCCGCATGCGGAGGAGGCTGCGAGGTCGAAGTTGCCATTCATCATCTGCTTCCCCAGGGCCTTGAGCTGGTGGTCCGCGTGATCGGCTGCCAAGGGGTCGGACTGGTCAACGACAGTGACTGTCCTGCGCGCCTGCGAGATGATCTTCCGCTCCTTCGTCCAGATCCTCGGCTCATTCAGTTCTACCAAGTCAACTCCGCCGGGGCCCTTTATCTTCTTGTCGCCGCGGCCGTTCGTGGCGGGGTCACCGTGAGAGTAATCCTTCAATTCGACGCATCTCTGCGGCGGGAGGTTCCAGACCGTCTCGAAGATCGTGAGCTGATCCAGCTGCGTCGCCTGCGGCCAAGTCAGCTGGCACATGAGCTCCCTGTCGTTGCCCTCCTCGACCCAGTCGAGAATCTTCTGGACGAGCCACGCCGAGTACTTCGTGAACTGCTCGTGGATCGCGTGCACCTCGACGTACTTAGTCACGAAGTTGGCCACTTTCGGGTACTCGGTCTTGTAGCGGGAGTCGTAGACGCGAAGGCAGTACCAGCAGTGCGGCCCGTCGGTGGTATACTCAAGGGCAAAGACATCCCCGCTCTTTGCCTTGACGACCTTGCGAGCGAAGCAGCAGCGGCAGCAGCGCGCGCAACAGCGCGAAGCTCTTCGAACCGTCTTGGGCCCCCTAGGGGCCTTCCCTTCCCAGACCGTCTCGCAGGAACTCGACCGCCCAGGGGGGGCTCCGAGATGGCCCACGCGGAAAACCCGACGACACCAATCAGAGCGAGGGGATCGAACGGTCATTCACTGTCCCTGGCTGCGTGGTTGAAGTGAGGTCCCGTCGCTTGGGGCTCTCTCGGGGCCCTCTTCAGCCCTCTATGAGTCTATGAGCCGCCTTGGGGCCCCTCTGAGCCCCGCCCCAGCCGCCGCCGCCGCCGACCCTTCAAGACCCATGAGACCTTGTAAGAAGCCCACAACCTGCTGTGCTCCGGCGTGACAGGGTCTGGCGAATTGTCGGCCTTCCCACATATGGTGCACTTGCATCCCCTCGTCTTGGCCGAATCCGCCACCGTGCCTCCCCGCACGTTGAGGCGTCTGATAGGCATGGTATCTGTAAATATCCTAAGGGTAAGGGTTCGCCCCCTCGTCATCGTCATCATCGTCATCAGCATCATGATCATTTGATCATTTGCATCATCATGATCGTCATCGTTATCGTCGGCAGCATCGTCATTATCATCGTCGTCGTGATCGTTATCATGTTGTTCATCCTTGCCACAGGTGGCGGGACTTGCCGCAGGCAGCTTGATATTTATCCACGAGCGTGATTTTTTTTGGCCTGGACCTTCTGGCTGACACCTCGTCGCCGCCGAAACCGAACTCATCCTCACCCCCGCCGCGAGACGCCACCTTGGTCCTGGATGGCCTCGGCGCTTTCGCTAGCGGAGGCCCAGGGGGCGCCACGTCCTCTAGAGAAAGCAAGTCCTCGAGCGCATCCTCGAGAAAAGCAAAGAGGTGAACGGGGCGGGAGGAGGAGGTGAAGGAGGAGGAGGAAGAGGAGGAAGGATGGGTGGGAGGAGACGAGGCAGTGGGAAGGACGGGGGTGGAGCACAGGGGAGGGAGAAGAGGAACGGGGAGGAGAGGGAAGGGGAGACAAGGGCCCTTCGGCGGCGAGGGGGCGAAGTGGTAAAAGGGGGGCGGGGGAGAAGGGGGGGGGAGGGGACGGGGGGGGGTGAGGAGGGCAGGAGGGGGAGGAGGAGGACGACGAAGATGAGGGGCGGAAGGCCCGCGCCCGCTTGGCCCCTCGATCCTGGTCCATCAGCGTGTCCAGCCGCTGCGCGCCGCTGCAAGATCTGAGATCTGAGAAAATCTCGGGCAAAAAGCGGCATCGGCAAACAAACCGTCCAGGGGTGGTGGGTCTTCGTTAACCATCCTGCGGTGTTGGGTCTTCGTTTTGAACAGGGCGCCCCGGGCTTAGGGCTTAGGGCTTAGGGCAGACATATCGTCCTGTGGTGGTGGGTCCTCGTTAAAACCACCCTGCGGTGTTGGGTCCTCGTTTTGAACAGGGCGCGCCGGGCTTAGGGCTTGGGGCGTAGGGCTTGGGCGAGGGCTGAGGGCTTTGGGCTTAGGGGGTGAGGGCTGCGGGCTGAGGGCTTAAAGCTGACGGCTTGGGGGATTAAGGCTTAGGGCTGAGCGAGCGAGCAGAAGCGGGGGGGCGTGAGGTTCAAAAGAAAAAAAGGGGGAAGGAAACAGGGACCTCACCCTTCCCCCCTAGCGCTCGCAGGGTGGAGCCCGCAGGCAACGACCACCTTGCAAGCGCCAGGGGGGGGGGGGGGTTGAGGTCCCTGTCTACCTCCAGCGGGCGGGCCCCCGCGCGGCCAGGGAGCACGGGGCCCCCGCCGGGCCCGTGCTCACCCACACGGGGCCCTCGAAGGCCCAGAAGCAGAAGGGCGACAGGGTCCAGCAACCGCTGCTTTCTTTCAGGGGAAGGGGGGGGGGGGGAGAGGGAGGGCAGGGAGAGGGAGGGGAGGAAGGGAGGGATAGGAGGAAGGGAGGGATAGGGAGAGCAGGATAGGATGGGGAGGAAGGGAGGGAGAGGGAGGGCACGATAGGATGGGGAGGAGATGCTTAAGGCATTCTGGCCCAACCGAGGGTCTTCCAAGATTACCCACGAGGCTCCAAGATTGTTCGCATGCTTGCTACATCACATCACTCCACATGATGTCCGCATCACTCGAAGGCCCCCTAAGGCGCATATGATTCCCACGAGGCTCCAAGGGCCCCATAGGGCTTATATGATGTCCACACCACTCTACATGATTACCCTTTCAACTCGCACTGGGTCGGTATTCCCGACAGCTGGTGCAATCGCAGTCGGCCTGCGCGCAACAGGAAGCAACTACGCCCCATCCAGGGCCCATCCACCGCGGCACACAAAACAGTGCGCAAAGTAGCTATCCTGCAAAAAAAGGCCGGCGATCCTGTTAACTCTTACTCTTAAGGCTGGGGTGAAGATGGGCTGCCTACTGCACGTCCTCGTTGGCGGCCTTGACCTTCGTCTCATCGCTGTCCATCTTCCTGAGCTCGCTAAGCAGATTGTTGCACGTCACGTAGTACCACTTGCCATCGTAGACCGCGTCGGTATCCTTTAACTCAGACCCAACAGGGCAGCTGCCCGAACACATCTTTACTTCCACCATCCAGGTGTCCACCTTCAGCGAGATCTTGCCAACCACGATGTCCTCGAAGCCCGCCATGATGATCCGCTTCAGGTCCAGCACCGTCGCGCACAGCTTGCCCGAAGTAAGATCCGCCATGTTGTACACGTGCACCACCTCCCACCGCGAGCACGGGTCGATGTAGATCGGCACCTTCAGCATGTTCGCGTCCTCCTTCGGGGCCTCGTAGTTCCACTTGATGCGTGAAGTGACCATCTCCCAATCGTCGACGACTTTCGGCGCGTACTTCGCGTCGCAGTCTGCGGTCCAGGCGGTGAGCCAAGTAAGGTAGTATACGTCGTTCTCGTTCTGCAAGGACTTGCCCTGCGCAGCCTCCGCGCTGCACTTGTAGACCCGCATATGCTTCTGCACGAACATGCTGAGCCGGTCCTCGAGCTCCAACTTGACGATGCTGACGGGCACTCGGCACGCGGCGCCGCGCGCGTTGGCCGCGAAGCCGGCCTGGGCGCGGTCCTTCTCCACGTCGATCTTGATCCACGTCTTTGCCTGCGGCACGTGCACGTGCATGGTCCAATACCCCTCGCGCCTCTGCGGGCTGTCGCACCACGATGCCGATGCCGCCTCCTCCGACGCAGGCGGAGTCGCAGCCATGATTGGCATTCGGCGGGGAGCGACGCACGGAGCTGAGCTCAGAAGCCCAGCAAGCGGGCCGAGCCCTGCAGCAATGATGAGCCTCGAAGCTGCGATGATGGCTACGGATGGTGGGTGCAAGGATGCAAGACGTGCCAAGTTGGCCCAAGCGTAAACTAGGCGCCCGTCCCCCCGCCCTCAAGTCCCCCCCTCCTCCCTCGCTCCTGCAACCATCCGCCCCCCCTCCACCAGTCCTCCACCCTCCCTCCTCCAACCCCCCCTCGCCCTCGCTGTCGCCCCAGCGCGCCGAGCATCCATGCGCGGCGGCCGGCCGCGCAGACAAGATAAGATTGGGTTGAGTCCTTCGCCAGATAAGATAAGATTGGGTTGGGTCCTTCGCCCAGGGCGCCGCTTGGGACAGATAAGATGGGGTTGGGTCCTTCGCCAGGCTTACTTATGGATTGATGTATCACGCGAAACGCTTGTTCCTAACCGTCCTGCGGCAATGGGCATTCGGTATTCGTTTCGTGGCCCCAGGGAGCTCGGTCGAAGGCGATGCGAACGGCACCCGCGCCCGCATAAGGTCCGAGCGTGAGGTGCGAAGGCGCAGCGCTCAGCCGCGCAGCCCCCAGCCGCGGCTAAGACAACTCCTCGGCACCAGCGTTCTACTCAAAAACAAGAGACGCCCGCAAGCCGCTAATCGGAATCATCGGACACCGGCGCGCCCTCGGCGCTGGAAACGTTCACCTGGCCCTGCGATTGTTTCGACTCCTCCACAACCATCCGCGCGGTGGCATCCTCCACCTGTGTCCACGAGACCGCCCCGAAAGAGGCCATGATGATGGGCACGACGTGGTAGCCGCTCCACATGTTCCCGGCCATCTCGTTGAGCGAGTCGAACGTCACCTTGTCCGCGTTCTCGGGGATGCGCGGCTTGCAAAAGCGACTCACGTCCCAGAGGTTCATCCTGAAAATCTCGACGGGGTGCAGGCGGTGGATCGACTTCGTCTTGCCGTCCTCAGTCAAGCGGCAAGCCATCGAAGTGCCCCCAGTACAAGTGGGAATGGTACTCTTCCATGGGGACTTATCGGACCCAGGCTTCAGTGTCCTCTCGGCGCTGTGGTTGGAATCGAAGAAGTCCCACCCATCCCCCTCCGCCGGGAACTTCTTGTCGCAATACCACACCAGCTCCGCCTCCCGATCCCTGAAACCGCTCGGCGGGTCGGCCGGCGGCCACTCGTACCGCGCCTCGCTAAACAACCGCTCGTGATCCGTCTTCCAGTCAGGGTCAGTTTTCGTCTTCTTGGCGTTGCCAGTCTTATGCAAAGCGTAAGGGAAGTCGCGTTCGAGCTTCTCGATGTCCACCTTGAAGTCGTTGTAAGACATGTGCTGATCGGGAGATGCGCATAAGGCAGCAATCATCTCATTGAAGTTGCCCTCGACATCCAGCTCTGCCGCGATCTTCGGGTGGATGTCGAAGATGATGAACCATGACCTCACCAACTCCTTGGGGCACCCCACTGCTGCCGCCGAGATCTCGAGGTACATGACGGTGAACGCAGCCTCCCTGAACGTATCGACGATGAACTGCTTGTCGGAGGTAGAGACTCCCTCGAAGACGTATTCCTGCGTGATCCGGGGCACATTCTCCAAAAAGCTGATCTTGGGGCGGACCTTGCAGATGTACTCCTTGGTGCCGCGGAAGGTTTGTCCCGTCTGGCCCACATTGCGTCGTGCTGCTCCTGGCGTTCGGGTGTTGTTAAGCAACGTAACGCCCTTGCAACTGAAACCACCTCCGAACACTTGCGACTCCGGCAGGTAGCACTGCCTGCCCGTCCTAACATCCGTAACCTTCCTCATGCCGAACTCGTTAACGTCCGAGACCAGCACTTCGACGTCGTGCTGGTCATCCAAGAAAGCCTGCCGATCACTCTCGATGTCCGCCGATATCGCAATCTTGAGGACGCTGGCGGCCCCCTCGAACTCCTTCGTCCAATAGTCCAGGAGGGAGCCCATGCAGACGCTGAAGATACCCGTGCCAGAACACCCGTCGCCAATACACAACTCGCCCTCGTGGGTCCGGAGGGTGACGATGGTCTCGACTACCCTCTTCTTCCATCCGAGCATGCAGCGCCTGGGGACGCGCGCGTGCAAGGACTCCACGAAGGGCCCGAGGAAGTCCTTGAAGGGCTCGTCAGCGCCAGCGGTGATGTCCACGACCAGCGCCGAAGCCGCGTCCTCGGGTGCAGAACCACAATCCCTTGATATGGCCCCCCTCGCCTGAATATAAATAGCAGCCCATATCATATGGGCTGCTACCTATATTCAGGCGAGGGGGTCCCTTCCCGCCCGTTTGACCCGCGACCCCCCCTCGAGAAGCCCCCGAGACCTTCCCCCGAGACCCCGCCCCGAGAGCCCCGCGACCTCTCCCCCAAGACATCCCCAGAGAGCCCCGAGACCCCCCCCCACCCGAGAGCCCTGAACCCCCCCCTCGAGACACACCCCTCCAGAGAGCAAGTGGTGTCACTCCACTTGCTGTGGGGGCCTCTTCGGGCCCACCTGGGGCGTTCTTAGAACCCTCCTAAGGGGGGTCTCTGAGACCTCCCTCAGGCCCCAAGGTGCGCCCTGGATGGCCCCGGGGGGCTTCATGAGAACCCCAAGACGGCTCCAAGTAGACTCCAAGATAGCCCAAATTGCGTCACTCCACTTGCTGTGGGAGCCTTTTGGGGGTCCACTTGGGGCGCTCTTCCTGCCCTTCCGGGCCCCTCCTGAGTCCCGCCTGAAGCCCCAGGGTAGCCCCGGGAGCGCCCCGACAGCCTCCGGGTGGTGGGTGGTGGGTGGGTGGTGGGTGGGTGGTGAGGGGTGGGTGGTGGGTGGGTGGGTGGGTGGTGGGTGGTGGGTGGTGGGTGGGCGGTTGGTGGGTAGTGGGTGGGGGGTGGGTGGTAGCGCAAAAGCAAATGGCGTCACTCCATTGGGTAGTGGGTAGGTGGGTGGTTGGTGGTGGGTGGATGGTGAGTTGGTGGGTGGTGGGTGCATGAGTGCATGCTGGTAGGTGGGTGGTAGGTGGGAAGTGGGTGGTTTGCGGGTGGGTGGTGGGTGGGTGGTGGGTGGGCCGGCGGGTGGATGGTAAGTTGATGGTGGGTGGGTGGTGGGTGGTGGGTGGTGGGGTGTGGGGGGTGGGTGGGTCCACCCACCCTCCAATAGGTGGTGGGGGGGGTGGGTGGTGGTGGTGGGTGGGTGGTGGGTGGGTGGGTGGTGACCACCCCCTCCAATAGGTGGTGGGTGGGTGGATGCTGGGTGGTGGTGGTGGTGGGTGGGTGGGTGGGTGGGGGTGGGTTGGGCGGGTGGTGGGTGGTGGTGGGTGGGTTTGGGGGTGGTGGGTGGTGGTGGTTGGTGGGTAGTGGGTGGGTGGTGGGTGGGGGGTGGGTGGTAGCGCAAAAGCAAAGTGCGTCACTCCATTGGGTAGTGGGGTAGGTGGGTGGTTGGTGGTGGGTGGGTGGTGGGTTGGTGGGTAGTGGGTGGGTGACCGAGTGCATGTTGGTAGGTGGGTGGTGGGTGGTAGTGGGTGGGGTTGCGGGTGGGTGGTGGGTGGGTGGTGGGTGGGCGGGCGGGTGGATGGTAAGTTGATGGTGGGTGGGGGTGGTGGGTGGTGGGTGGTGGGCGGCGGGCGGTGGGTGGGTGGTGACCACCCACACCAAATAGGTGGTGGGGTGGTGGTGGTTGGTGGGTGGTGGGTGGTGGGTGGGTGGTGGGTGGGTGCGTGGGTGGGTGGTGGGTGGTGGGTTGGTGGTGGGTGGTTGGTGGGTAGTGGGTGGGTGGTGGGTGGGGGGGTGGGTGGTAGCGCAAAAGTGCGTCACTCCATTGGGTAGTGGGTAGGTGGGTGGTTGGTGGTGGGTGGGTGGTGGGTGGGTGGGTGGTGGGTGCGTAGTGCATGGTGGTAGGTGGGTGGTGGGTGGGTGGTGGGTTGCGGGTGGGTGGTGGGTGGGTGGTGGGTGGGCAAGCGGGTGGGTGGGAAGTTGATGGCGGGTGGGTGGTGGGTGAGTGGTGGGTGGGTCGCGGGTGGCGCGCGGGTGGTGGGTGGGCCGTGGTGGGGGGGTATGTGATGGACGGAAAGTGGGCGGGTGAGTGGCGGGTGCATGGTGGGTGGTGGGTGGGTGGCGGGCGGGTGCGTGGTGAGTGGTGGGTGGTGGGTGGGTGGTGAGTGGGTGGCGGGCCGATAGCTCCGCCCGCGCCTCCACCCCCTCAATCTCATCCGCACGTGCGGGGTGCCAAGGGGGCGCCAACCGCCGCGAGAAAACGGGGGCCTGACGCCGATTGGCGCCGCAGGGAGGCCCGAAACGCAATCCAGACCCGTAATATCGCGCGTTTGAAATATTTCATGACCCTGTTATTGTTTGCATTATTTGCATTTGTTTGTCGGGGGGGGAACCCCCCGGAACTCCCCGGAACGGCCTCGCTGGTGGCTGCGGATCCTATATGTTTTCATACATGCGGGCTCACATGGCCCCCGGCTGACCCCCCGGAACTCCCCGGAACTCCCCGGAGCCCGGGAAATACAAACAAATGCGGAATTTAAAAAAAGCTCGGGGGTCGGAAAAAGGGGGCGCAAGATATTCTGGCGCCCCCGAACCGAAAATATTGCGGCAAAGGGCCCAACGCACGCCAATCGCGCGAAGGGCGCCGAGCAGCTGCCGCGGCCGCCTGCCGACAGTGTCTGGCGGTTGCCAGTGGTCTCTGCCCCCCCCACGGGCCCCATTTGAGGTGGGGTGGGAGGGGGGCGGGAGAGCGCGTGGAAAGCGGGGTGGGGGGCGGGGGAGAAGGGGTGGAGGAGGGGGGATGGGGAGGGATGGGGGGGGATGGGGCGATGGGGGGGGGGGGAGGGGGGGGGGGCGTTGAGGGGGGAGGGGGAGAGGGGGGGGAGGGAGTTGGAGGGAGAGGGAAGGGAGTCAGAGGGGAGAGGGGGAGGGGGGGAGGGGGAGGGGGGAGGAGGGGGAGGGATGGGGGAAGGGGGGGGGGGGGGGGGAGGAAGGGGGGGAGGGGGAGGGGGGGGGGGAAAGGGGAGGGGGGGGGGAATGGGTGGAGGAGGGTGGAGCGGGGCGGGGGGGAGGGGGGGGGAGGGGACGCGGTTGGACTAGGAGGGAAGGGGGGGGTGGAAGGGGGTAGGAGGGGGGGGGAAGGGGGGGGGATGGGCAATAAAAGGTGATAAGGGGTAGGGGGGGCGGGGGGGGGGAAGGTGACTGTGGATGGGTGGAGAGGGGGAGGGTGGAGAGAGGATGGGTGGGGGGGGGGGGGGGGGGCGGGTGCGGGGCGGGGGGAGGGGGGGGGGAGGGGGGGGAGGGGGAGGGAGGAGGAGGAGAGGGGGGAGGGGGGGGAGGAATGGGGGGGAGGTGTTGGGGGAGAAGGAGGGGGGTGGGGGGGGGGGATGGGTGGGGTGGGTGGGTGTGGGGGGTGGGTGGGTGGGGGTTGGGGGGGGGGGGGGGGGGGGGGGGGGGGGGGGGGGGGGGGGGGGGGTGGGGGGTGGTGGTGTGGGGTGGAGGGGGGGTGGGGGATTGCGCTGGGGGGAGGGGGGGGGGGGGTGTTGGGGGAGGGGAAGGGGGGGGGTCTCACACCCCCACCCATGATTGCGGATGGCCAGGTGGGCGTCTCACACCCCCACCCATGATTGCGGATGGCTAGGTGGGCGTTTACAGGATAACTGTCAACCGCCCATCGCCAAGTTCCCCGTATCTCGCTCCCTGTCTCTGTTCCTTGTGATGTTATTGTTGTTGTTTTTGCTGTTGTTGTTCATGTTGTTGTTGACCTTGGTGTTGGTGTTGTTGCTGCTGCTGTTAATGCTGCTCTAGTTGCTGTTTGTGATATTCTAGATGTCGTGCATGGTTGCTCGTTCTTGGCGTCGTTCCTCTCGCGACCCCGCCCGCGACCCACCCGGTGGGCGGGCGGTAGGCGGGCGGTGGGCGGGTGGCGGGCGGGCGGCGGGCGGGCGGTGGGCGAGTGGCCCCGCCCGCGCTTCCCCTCCCCCCCCCCTCGCTCTCATCCGCAAGTGCGGGGTGCTACAGTATGGTACGCTTGAAAGCACAAGTGTAAAGTACATGATGATGTCGACCCCTCTGGTCTGGTTGCGGGACCTTCTGGGGCTATCTCGGAGCCTTCCTGGGCCCTCTGAAAACTCCTTTTGGGCCCATCTAGGGGCCCTCAGCTTGCCCCGTCAACCCTTCCCCCATATGCCAGTAGGCCTACCCTAAGCTGACCCTGAAGCCCCATCCCCCTCAGCTGACCCCAGGCCTTACCCACGAGCCCTTCCGACTAAGCTTACCCTAAGCCTGCCCTTAGCCTTTCCCCCAGGCTTGACCTAGGCCTGCCCCCTAACCCTTCCCCCAAGCTAACCCTAGGCTAAGCCATCAGCCCTTCCTTCCCCGTAGGTGCTCTTCGGCACTTCCCCCTGGGCGCACCCTGATACTGATGCGCCTCCGGGTAGGCGCAGAGGGGGATGGGGTTGGCTCAAGGAAACCCTGACCATGAAACGCCAGGGCAAGCCCATGGGCCTTGGGGAACGGCCGAAGGGTGAATCTAGGGCAAGGGCACCCGTGTTATATCCCCCCAGCTCGAAGAGATGCTCTTCCAGGAGGCGGACGGGACGAGAGGAAGAGGAGGGGGAGGGCGAGGAAAAGGGGGAGAAGGAGGATCAGGGGGGCACCTCGATTGCAGGGACGCCCGCGACGTCGAAGGCCTCGTCCCACCGAAACCCGTCGATCTCCCTCTGCACCTCCTCCAGCCTAGTCATCAGACACTCCATCGAGTCGCCAGGCGCCTCAACGCGCGCCTGGCGCCCCGTCTAAGATCAGACGAACGGGCTGGAGGAGGCGGAGAGGGAGATGATGACGGCGACTCTGGCGCCGACGATGACGACGACGAGGGCGACGTTGGGGGCGATGTTGACGGTGGTAACCATGATGAGGAACAGGGCGAGATAGGACGAGGAAGGGGAGAGGGGTGGAAGGGGGAGGCAAAAGGTGGGAAGGATGTTCGGAACCGCGCCTGCTCGGGCGCGCTCGGGCCCGCGTCGACCTCGCGCGCGTCCACGAGGTCGTTCAACCAGGTGCCCTGTTCCAGGGGCATCCCGGCGAGCCTCTGGCCTCTGCAGCAGAGGCGAGCTAGGGCCGGCAACTCTCGCGCCGAGACGGTTGCAGCAGAGGCGAAGCCGGCAAATCTGACCAGACAAGGGCTACTAACTTCGCGCTTCGCGCTGCTCGAAACGCGAACAACTTCGCGCTCTCGCGCCGCCCCCAAGGGGGAGAAGAGGATGACGAGGAGGAGGGGGAGGGGGAATGCCCGCGAATCGCGAAACGCGAATAACTTCGCGCCCGTGGGAGCCCTTGCCTCTTGGCCTGGCCCTCCGTCTCTCCTTCTCCCCCCCCGTCTCCCACCCTCCGTGCCCCCCGCCCCTCTTCCCCTTCTTCGTCGTCGTCGTCCTCCTCATCCTCCTCCTTACATATCCCTCTTCCCGCGCGGGGCAAGCACGCGCGCGGGCAAGCACGCGCGGCCCCTCGCCCGCGCGGGGCAAGCACGCGCGGGAGCAAGCGCGCGGAGCTGAGGGCGGGAGCCCCCCTGGCGACGGCGACGACGAAGACGACCCTACCAAACAACCCCAGGAAAACTTGTCCTCCTCCCCTTCCTCCTCCTGGCCCACCCCCGCCCTCGTGCTCGCCCAGGCGGCGATGCCGGTGGTGCGCCACGAGGCCCCCAACAGCCGACCCTGGGACCCATCCAGGGAAGCACGTTTGGGCAGGAGAGGAGAGTGCGCTGGAGGAGGGGGAGGAGCAGACGCTGGAGGAGGGGGAAGGAGGATAATTCATCCCAACCAGCCATCTGGGCGCAGGTGGTCTAGGGGGCTTCCTCTTCCAACCTCCTTCTTCCCCTGCGGGGAGGGCCCCCCCCCCTGGGCCTGGGCGGGGGGCGCGGCGAGGGGTTGGAGCGTCCAAGATGGCCCAATGCGGCTCCAAGAGCGCCTCAGCGAGCCGAAGACGAGCTCCAAGATAGCTCAGGATAGCCTAAGATGCCTCAAGATGGCTTCGAAGATGCTCCAAGAAGCCCCAAGACCGCCCCAAGACGGCTCCAAGAGGCCAAAGACTTGGGCCAAAGAGCTTCCCAAGGAGGCCTCCAAGAGGCCCGCATCTTTCAAACGCTTAAAGGAAACCAGTGATGTTTGCCTTCTCGCCTGTTCGCTTCCGATGGCCATCCGAAGCCTCGAGATGGCTCCAAGATGCCCCAAAGAAGGGCCCAAGAGAGCCCCAAGACGGCCCCAAGAGCGCCCAAGAGCGCTCCAATAGCGCCCCAAGAGGGGGCCGGGAGGCGAGTTTGGGGGCTCCCGATGAGGGGGGGGGGCCCTAATTGGGCGACCCCCGTCTTTGATCGATCTACTCCAAGATTAAGATGGCCCCAAGAGGCATCCAGGAGGCCCCAAGATGCCCCAAGATGGCCCCAAGATGCTCCCAAGAGGCCCCCAATTGGCCTCCAAGAAGCCCCGAGAGGCCCCAAGATGGCCCCAAGAGGCCCCCAAGAGGCCTCCAAGATGATCCCAAGCGGCCCCCAGAGGCACCCCCGAGGCACCCAAGACGCCCAAGAGCCCCCCTGGAACGCCAAGAGACCCCCGAGACGCCCCAAGAGGCATCCAACTGGCGCTCAAGAGATATCCCAAGAGATTCCGAGAGGCATCCAAGAGGCCTCTGGCCCTTTCGCTCGCCCTCCTCCTCCATCCTCCTCCTCCTTCTCCTCATCCTGTTCCTCATCATACCCCCCCCCCCTCTTTGCTCCTACACGGCCCTCATCACCTCAACTTGCTTGGGCGTCGTTTGTGGATGGGCTGGAGGGGATGCGCGAAGCGCCGAGAATTCAGCCACGCCCCCAACAAAAAGCGAATGACCGTTCGCCCCCCTCGCTCTGATCATATGTTTCCGTTGGTCGCTCTCGGGGCCATCCCGGGGCCTCTGAAAATTCTCCTCGACGATCTCCCCATCTCGGATTTTGAAGGAGGCCCGAGAGGGGCCTCGGGGGAGCCGAAACGAAGTCATGCGAGGGCCTTCAGGATGAGGGGGCGGGCGATGCGGCGATGCTGTCCGCTTCCTGCACAGAGAAACTGGAACGTTGGTAGGTCGCTGTCGGCCCTCGCTCTCGCCGTGGCCGCTGACTCCCGAATTACTCACAACAACGCCTAAGGAACGATCTCTGGCTCGTCCGCCTCACCGGGCGCTCGAGCCCGCTCTGCTTGTTCCAAGATGTGCCATGCTGGATGGCGCTTGAGACGATCGCGGGCAGCTTGACGCTGCCCCTGAAAGTCCTTGCCACCAAGCATCCTTTTAAATCTGATCGAGGCGTGGGTAGCCCGATCGTGCTGCTGCTGAACTTCGAGCCACAGTGCTAAGAGCCCCAGGACTCTCCCCTGACCAAATCTGCCGGCCTTGGTCTGTCGGTCAAGGTGGCACTTGTAAGGGGCGATGTTCAAGTGAGCGGGGCACCCGCAGTGAGCGTTGCAGTGCCCCTCCTTAAAGCAAAAAGAACCTAGATCGCCAAACTTAACATACGTCCACCCCTTCTCCTCGCAGACTCCGCCGTCGGCAGGGGCCGCGGCGGCGTCGGCAGGGGCCGCGGCGGCGTCGGCAGGGGCCGCGGCGGCGGCTGGGTCAGGAGGAGGAGGGACGGGATCGGGAGGGGGCGCAGGCGGCGCGCCCACCCCCGCGGCTGGGGCGACCCTGGCTCTCTTCCTAGGCACGACCTTCGCAGCGACCCTAAGCTTGTGCTTCGGCTGCTTCGGCTTCTTCCACTTCTTGAGCAGCGGTGCCAACTCGAGCTCCAACTTCTGGATGGCGTGCGGGTCGTCATGCTCGTCGACATCGCCATGGTCGCCGCCGCAATCCTTGCCCTCGCGAATCGAGAAGATGCCGTACGGGTCGTTGGCAGCCGCGATCGTCCTCATCATGACCTTCACGGCGTCGTCGACCATGCTCGCCGCAGCGCTCTTCTTGGCGCTGCCAGCGTTCCCAACTGGCGCGCCCGGTGGCGTGGGGAACACAACGTGCCGGTCACGCACTTGCAGCGCAGCTGGCAAGAACGAGACCTCATTCAAGTCCTGTGGCTTCGCGTAACCGTCCTCGAACCGGCGCGCCTCCACGGACTGCGCGGGGCGCTGGCCGCTGAAAGCGGCGTCGTAAAGCGTCTTGGCGCCCAGCTCAAAGACGAGCTCTTCAGTTCCTGGGCCAGCCGTCTCATACAATGCGGCGTACTGGGGGGCCCCGTCGACAACGGTGCACAACGCGAAAGTGACTTCTGCACGGGACGCAAGGACGGCGTACTTCTCCGCCGTGCGTCCGTCCTCCCAGACGGCGTTGATCGAGAGGAAAGTGCCGATGCCCCAACCGCTGACAATCGAGGACAGCTTGGCGAAAGCGGCTGACGAGCACTCAGATCCGCCACCGTGCCCCCTGGCACGTTGAAGCGCGCTAGAATGGCTGCTGTCTGACAGGGGCCCTTATTCTTGCAAGTCCCCCCCCCGCCCCCGCCCCACCCCGCCCCCCTCTCGGGGCGCGCCGACCTGCATGCATCGCCCGCTCTTCGCAAGGCTCCACACAAGCCCCTCGCGCACTCCAAGGCGTCCAAATTACTCGAAATTGCTTCCAAAAAGGACCTCGGAGACCGCCGCCAGAGCCGGCAAGATGGCCCTGATGCCTCCAAGATGGCCCAAGATGCCCCAAAGCAGCACCAGGAGCACTCCAAGAGCCCAAGAGGGCCCAAAGAGGCAATCACCACTGACATTCAATGTGTGCTTCGATGTCTTTTTTCACGCAATCGCCTCATAGCCTATAGCCTATCGACGTCCATCGAACTTCCGAAGCTCCAAGACGGCCCCATGGGGCCCGCAAGACCGCCCAAGAAGGCCCAAGAGGCCCCCAAAGGGAGCCCCGCGACGGCCGAAGAAGGCCCCCAGAACGGCCCAAGACAACAAGATGGCCCCAAAAGGGGCCCAAGAGACGGAACGCGAATCGACAATTCGAGCTTTCCACCTGAAGAAGCCCCCAGGAGGCCCGAATATGCCTCCAAGAAGCCCCAGGGGGGCTCCCAAGATGCCCCCAAGAGACCCCCAGGACGCCCCCCAAAGGCTTCGAAACTGCTTCCAACAAGCCCCCGAGAGGCCTCCCACGATATCCTAACGATCACCATCGTCATCATCAACATATCATCATCATCATCAGCAGCATCATCATCATCATCTTCATCACCATGATCACCGCATTCGCCACCATCATCATCGCCATCATCATCATCACCACCACCATCATCATCATCGCCATCTTCATCATTCACCCCCGTCATCGTTATCATGCTGGACTGGCACAGTGGCGGGGCTCGCCGCAGGCAGCTGGGATAACAAGGATGTGCAGAATCCGGGGCAAACCACCGCGCACGGCGTGTCGGCCTTGAACTTCGCAGCGGCTGGAATGGCGCCTCGGGCAAGAGAGGGGAAAGGGCGGACGGGGGTGGGCGGGCCAGGGCGGGAGGGAGGGCGGGAAAGGAGGGGGAGGGGGGAAGGGCCGGGGTGGCGAGGGCGCCTGAGTCCTTGACGTAGGCGTCCGAGAGGAACTTCTGCCGCACGGGGTCCAAGTTCTCTGTCAGGCCGATCGGTCTCGCGCCGTCGGCGCCCCTGGAGATGGCGCGGCGAACCTCGGCCGCGAGCAAGTCCGTGCGGATCGGCTCGTCCTTCGAGGACAGGTCCATCAAGACGCTCCCGATGCGGTCCTCGTATGTCCGCGCCAGCCTGCCCCTCGGCCTGCGCCGAGAGGCGACGCCTCGGGGACCGTTCTCCGCCCACTCCGCCTTCAGCTCTGCCATCTTCGCCCGGTACTCCGCTCGAGGCCCGAACCTGACGCCCTTCGTCTGGGAGTTAGCCCATGCTGGGAACGAAAGCTGTCGATCTGAAGCCTTCGCGCGCGCTGCCCTGCCCTGCTTCTTCGCCGCGCACTGGATCGGCGCGCCCATCTCAATCAACTTCCTGCGGGTAACCTCCCTCACATCGGACCCGCCGGCGCGGAGGTGCTTGGACAAGATGGCGGCCAAGAAGCCGTTGCTGATGAGCCTCTCGACGTTGCACCTCAAGGCCGAACTCCGACGAATAAGAGCGAACGCCCGCTCCTGGATCATGTTGCAAGCCAACGCCGAATCAGACCACATGCTTACGGCTGCCAGCGCCGCACCGTTCTCAACCAACCCCGCGGCGTTCAAGGCGAAAGTCCTGATCTTCATGCTCATGCCCTTGTCGAGGCAACACTCGGAACGCGCGTAGAGGTCCTCGGCGCACGAACGACGGACGGTCGGGTCGGGATCCACCAAGCGAGCCAAGCGGAACGGCCACTGGAAGTATCGACAACGAACGTGTCGCCAAATACACCGAGATAGAAGTAATATGACGCCGTGCGCGATCTTCAGGAACAGGCCGAAGGTCTCCGCGTCGTGCCAATAGAAGTGCCTCGCCAAGGTCGCAATGGTCGTCGTCGTGGGGCGGAACATGAATGCGCTGTGCGCCGCCATGCAGTTGAGGGCGGGGTTGTTCGCCACGCCTGCGAGTACCTTGATGCTGCCGCCCTTCACGTCCAACTTCTGGATGCACAGCACGAGGTGCTCGGCTGGCGCGGCGATCCAGCAGTACAGCGACGATTTGACGTCGACCAATTCAGATGCGAACCACAACTTTACTCTGTAAGATTTGCTTCTGACCATCTTTGCGTAGTCATCGAGCGCGCCGTCAACAGCGTGCTGGGGAGAATTCCAATCGCCGAATGCGAGCCGCCACGCCCGGGGCAGAATCCCGCGCAACATCGTGCCAGCCACCGGCAGAGCCATCCGGGCCGTGGTCGACAACCATCGGGACTTTGCCACCTTTGCAAGGGGGGCGTCAACAAGCAATCGTCACCTCCTCCTCCCATCCTCCTCCTCCTCCCCCTCCTCCCCCCCCCAATCCTCTGCCGGGGGGGGGGGGTAGATAAACCCAATGCCGAAGGGCCCCCCTCTCCTCTTCCCTCTCCTCCCCCCGCCTACTCCCCTCCCTCATCACCCCGCCTACTCCATCCTTCGTCCCCTCCTCCTTCGTCCCCTCACTCGGGGCGGGCGCGAGAGCGACTGCGCGCCATCATGTGGGGGTGGGGGCTGGGGCCGCTCAAGGGTATTTATAAGCTGGGAGCCTCGCCTTGATCCTGCTTACGTCCCCGAAGATGCCTGAAGCCCTGAGCGCAGCCGTGTAGTTGTTCACTTGCATAGCTCTGGTCGTATTGCCGTGCTCATCGGTGCAGCAGCCTTGACAATAATGTGTCAGCGTCTGATCGGCGATGTTGCCGTTCACCATGTCGCGGAGGGACGGCAAGGCGGCCAGGGTCGTCTTCCCCCTGCGCCGACGGCTCTCATCAACAGGGGAATCCTCTGCCCCAGAGCGCACCTGGCTCAGCGCGCGCACGATGGTGGACTGGATGACGGCGTCCACGTGCCTCGGGTACTCCTCTGGCGGGGCCCCCGAGAAGACCGCCAGATCTCTTGTGGCAATCCGCTCGAGAGCTCTGTGTAGCTGCTCCCTCCTCTGCCTTGCGTCCAGGACGACGTCGGCAGCATGAACGCGCCCAACCACGTTGCCCTCCCCCAGCGACTTCGTGATGTCGGTGTTGATGATGTGACACACGCAACCATTGTGCTCATTGTAACCGAAGTTCCTACAATGACGAAAATCAGCTGCGATCTTGCGCTTTAATCGAAGCATGGTGTTACAACTGTCAGGGCAATCGTCGACGATGGCAAATCCAACGCTCATGTCCCTGATGTTAGCGAGAGAAAAAGGCCCCGATCGTTTCTCCAAGCACTCCATATTGTTAGAAGCAGTGTTCTTCTGGATCACCGCCGGTGCGAAGATCAAATCCTGGCGGGCCGCTTGGACCTTCCCGGGCCAGGGGTCAGCCTGGCCTAGCCCGGCGGACCAGTCAAGAGACATCGACATGGAGAAGAGGTCCACGATTCCCATGTCTGGACTCCCATGCGGATTATCTTTTCTGTACTCAGCGTATGTCACTGTAGTCCAACTGGAATGCCCGTTCGGATGATCAGCAGGCGGCTGGACTTTTTTGGGATACCTGGCCTCCTCCCGCATCTCTGGAGCCATCTTGCCGAACTTCACGAACACGGGCGTTGTGTCGTAGTTGCGCTTCACGAACAGGCCTGCAGGCCGCGCAGCCTGAATTCGGCCCTTGACGTCTTCCCATCCTCGACGCAGCATGCGCTGCGCAAGTCCAGCAACGGCGAGCACGTCGTCCAAGGCTCGCCGAGTCCCGTCGACACTGGTGGCCCCCGACGCCTGCGTGCCCACGGACTTCCCGATCTGTTGAAAGGCCGACTTGATAGTTCCAGCGACGGTATACGTATTGCTATGTGTCCACGTCTTCGGAGCTTGCGTTTGACCACTGCCCTGAAGTGTTTTCTGCGCTAAATCTCCATGGCGCCTGGGGTACAAGTCCCATGCACTGGCCAACTTCGTGTACGCATCCTGGAGTCGATCTGGCTGCCGATTGCGTCCGTGGCGTTGTTCGGCAACCATCTTTCCGAACAGCGAAGACCCCCATGCAACCCCATCTGGAATCACTGCGCGCTGCTGTGGCCCTGCGCTCGGCGAGTGATCCTCCAACGCCGTCTCGAAGAAGTCGGCGTCGGCGTCGTCGCCCCAGAGCATAGCTTCTACCCCATCATCATCCGGAGCTGGATCTGGAGGAAGCCTTGCCTGAGCAACGTCTGGAGGAGGCCCATCACCATCAGACAATGCTTCAGCAAACAACTCATCAACGAAATCCGATTCAATATCAGCATCAACGCCCTCGGACATACTACATTAGTGTCGGAGCCAAACCGGCTACGGAAAATCAGCGACGAAGACCCACCAGCCTTCCAGCCGTAGGTCGTCTTGGGAGTTTCCTCTTCCAACCCCCATTCTCCCCCATTCGGGGAGGGGCTTACCTCTCCCCCCACCCCCATCCCCTGGACCTGGACGGGCGTGGGCCGCGACGCGTTGGAGCGTCCAAGATGGCCCAAGAGCGCTCCAAGAGCGCCTCGGAGAGCCCAAGCTGGCCTCCAAGATGGCTCAAGATATCCCAAGATGCCTCAAGATGGCTTCCAATGCTCCAGGTGGCACCAATACCGCCCCAAGACGGCTCCACCTGGCCTCCGAGACCTCCTAGGAGGCTCCCAAAAAGCCAAAACCTTTCCAACACCTACAGCGAATAAATTACGTTTGCGTCGTCGCCCGTTCGCGCTCGATAGCCTTCCGAGGCCTCAAGATGGCTCCAAGATGGCCCAAGAGGGCCCCAAGCCCAAGAGAGCCCAATATGGCCCCAAGAGCGCCCCAGGGGCGCTCCAAGAGGGGTCCAGGATGCGATTTTTGTTAGGGCTCCCGAGGGGCAGTGCTACTTGGAGCCCCCCCTTCTTTGATCGATCTCCTCCAAAATGGCCAGGAGACCCCAAGAGGCCCCCAAGAACCCCCCAGGGGACCCCGCGCGGCCCCAGGTGGCCCCCCCGAGGCACCCAGGACGCCCAAGAGCCCCCCTGGATTCCCCCTTCCCTCATCCATCCATCCATCCAGCCTCCTCCTTCTCCTTCTCCTCATCCCTACTTCGCTCGGTTTGGATGTCCCCGTCTTTTCTCCCGCACTTCTCTAGTCACCTCAACTCGCCTGGGCATCGTTTCTGGATGGGCTGGTGGGGATGCGGCTGATGCGCGAAACGTTCGGATTCTCCCCGCAACAATGCGGCCGCGACTCGCAACGTATCTAATTCGAGAAGCCGAGAAGCCCTGTGCGACAGGGTGCTATCTACTGGCTTCTACTCACTGTTTCCTGAGTTTCGGGAGCCACTTGAAAGCTGGGTGCCCGATAAGAACGCATCTACGACGCACCCTCTGATGCGGCCGGAGCGCACGCGGAGGGCCGACCCCCTCGGCCCAGAGAGCTCCAAGAAGAGCGAATCAGCCCCTGCTGATACAGCATATCTCCGGGCCGAGGGAAGAAACCAACTGCGCGTTCGCGCCTGCCGCCATTCTTAACGGCGCTGGCGGCCCTAAGCTTCGGGGGGCTCATGTCCCTCAGAAGATCGCCATCGAACAAGTCGGCCCGCTCGACAACATCGCCGCCGACGCCTATGTGCTCGCCGCCCGAATCCTGGGGGCCATCGTCGACGCCATCGAGGACGACTACATCTTTCCGAAGGAACTCTCGGGCCAGAGCGTGCATACCCATGTGCTCGAGGCGCCGAACTGTCAACGCGTCACCAGGTCCGATTGCCATGGCAGCGCGACCCCGTCTGGCCGACGGGAAGGGTACCTTGACACGAGAAGGCTGCCGCCGCCGCCGTTTCTCACGCTCCCTTCCCCCGCTGGCACTGGGCCCAGACCTCGACTCACCCGACGCGTTCACCAAGGGCGACCCCTGGCCCCTGTTCCTGAATGAGCTGGGCAGGAAATCCGCCATCTATGATTACACAGTTGATCGGTAAGCCTATGCTATATGGTGTATGATACATGGTATATGATATATGATATATTATAGGTATGCCATATGCTATATGATACATGCTATGGCCATGCTATATGTTAGATATGATGTATGCTATGTCCACCTATGTTTCGGAAACATATGCTATGTGATACACTATAGACTGATATTACTCGAGCTGAGTTGACTGCATATGCTATCATATGTAATATCATACATACTACTTATTGCGATCGTATGGTGATATGTATTTATTGAATTCAATTTTTCTAATGTGTTTGTAATTGTATGGTGGTATGTATTTCTTGAATTCAATATTTCTCATTTGTTTGTAATTGTATGTTCGCATACTTGGGGCGATTTGTATTCCATGTATTCTTGAATTGTTTGTTGTGGATTGTTTGCTGCGATAATTGCATACCTAGCTTAACAGGTTCATCCGAGAGCGTCTAAGAATACACCGACCCTGCCGGCGTGTGGAGGAGGCGCTTCGTCTCACTTCTGAAGAATACACCGTTCCGTTTGACTCGTCTTCGTCGACGTTTTCGTCGTCGTCGCCGCCGTCGCCGTCGCCGCTCCCTTTCTTTCCCTGGGCCCGTCGCGACCCTCCTGTTTTCCTTGGGGCCCCCAAGCACGCCAGCCAAAAGGAAATTGAGCAACGTCGTAATTGAGCCGAATGATAGCCTTCCCTTTTGATCCCTTCCCCGAAAGGGGGGCGGGCGGGTCCCGGTCCCCAGAGGGGGTCCCGACGGGGGGTCCCGGGGGGATCCCGGGTCCGAATGCCCCCCCCCCCCTGGAATGGCCTGGGGCCCAAAAGTGTCCCAAGACGAACCCAGAGTGCTCCAAGAGGCCCCCAAAACGCTCCAAAAGTAGCCCGTGTCGCCGAGCGATCGGTCCAAAACATCTTTGCGGCCTCCAGAAGGCCCCAAAAACCCGAAGACCCCATAAGTGGCTTCGAAAAGCACCCCCCAACAGAGGCCAAAGAGACACAATTTTTTGATTTTCTGATATTCGTTGAAGTACATGGACGCTCTCGCCTTCTCAGCTTCCCGACGCTCCAACACGGACCACAAGGCTCTAACGATCGCCCGAGGAGGCCTCCAAAAGGGTCCACAAACAGGCCAAAAACGGCCTGGAGACTCCCAGGACGCCTGCAAAACTGCCCAAAAAGCTCACAAGAGGGCCCCACGAGGGTGCCCACACATGGGAACCAAACGGACATTTCGAGCCCTCTGCCCCGAGAGGCTCCCGGGAGGCCCCCAAAGGCCCCCAAGAGGCCCCAAGAAACCCCAAGAGGCCCCCAAGAGGCCCCCAAAAGGCCCCCAAGGGGCCTCCAAGATGCCCC
Source organism: Prorocentrum cordatum (assembly GCA_963575745.1). NCBI lineage: Eukaryota > Dinophyceae > Prorocentrales > Prorocentraceae > Prorocentrum > Prorocentrum cordatum. The sequence goes on from CAUYUJ010004792.1 coordinate 392,942, forward strand.
CAATGGGCCCCCACAGCTGCCACCCAGGGGCCCCCGAGAGCGCTTCGAAAAAAACCCACGCAGAATCTTCGAGGACTCTGACCCACGTCAGCGTCGTTGGCGTCGTTGGCGTCGTTGGCGTCGTTGGCGTCGTCGTCGTCGTCGTCGTCGTCGTCGTCGTCGTCGTCGTCGTCGTCCCCCTTTAGGGTCGGCGGCACAGGCCTCAAAGCCTTCGCAGTAATTCTCGTTGATCCCCCCGTTGGGTAATTTGTACGCTTGTTCGATTGAAGTGCCCCCCCTGGGGCTCGCACCCTGTTCTTCTATCAAGGGAGATCTTCCTGCTCAAAACAGCGCCCCAGCCCCCAAACTGCAACAACGACGTCTCTCGCCTGATGCTCCCCCGCAATTCATTGAAAAATCGCGCTCTCGGGACTTCCTCGCAACGCATGTCGAAATCGCGCATTCGCGTGAGACTTCCTCGCGAAACTATTCAGACGGCGCCCGCTGCGCTCAGGAATTAAGCTCTCGCTAGGGCTTTCTCAGTCGCTCGACGTTTCCTCGCGCTTCATGCGGGACCCACGTTTCGGCGAACCGTTTGCTCGACCTGGTCGCCTGGGCCCGCCTTCCCGAACTGCCCGCGATGGACCTGCCTGCCCGATCTGCCCGTCTGGTTATACCGCTGATGTTCTGCTCCTTGCCCCCCTCTTGTTGATTTCTCTCGCGCTTCATCCTTCTCCCCCCCTTTCTGCGCCCATCCTCTCTTCCCCCGTTTGAGGGGCCGCGCTAAACGCGCGCGGCATGTGGGCAATATATACACCGAAGCGGTTCGATCGAAGAAGACGGGGGTGGGCGCCGACGGAGTAGGATGCGCGCGTTGATTGGCGCGTGAACAGATGGGAGCGAACAGTCTATACTTGATTGTTGTTGTTATTGTTGTCCTTGTCGTTGTGGTTGTCGTCATTGATTTTGTTGTTTTCGATGCTGAACCTTACTTACTGAACATTAATATTTCTTGACACCCTGAATGCGCTGTCGCGCCCTTGCCTAGGCCTTAATTTCGTTTGAAAGTACGCTCACGCTCAGGCGTTTCGGGGTTCCGCCAAAAGCGACCCCCCAACGGCAACGACGCTCCGGCTCGATACTTCCTCCTTTCGCACTCGGGGCCAGGGCTCTCGCTCGCCCCCCAAAGCCGCCTTCCCAACAAAATCGCTGCCCCCGCTCGACATCCCCTTTTGATTTTCACGTCAGGGCCGGCGTCCCCGCCTCAGGACCCCCTGCAAACAACAACGCTCCCGCTCGACACTTCCTCCGCTTGTGCTCAAGACACACATGATATGATTGGGCACCCTGAGTGCGCTTTCGCGATCTCGCACCTGCTCCGCGAGACCTCGCTCTCGCTCGTGTCCTGGGGCGCGGCGTCGTCGCCGTCGTCGCCGCCGCCGCCGCCGCCGTTGCCGACATCGTCGTCGTCATTTTTGTCGTTGGTAAACATATAATATTGTAGGACGCCCTGACGGCGCTTTCGCGCTCTCGCGCGTGTTCTGCGCGACCTCGCTCTCGCTCATGTCCGGGGGCGTGGCGTCGTCGTCGTCGTCGTCGCCGCGGAAGCCGCCGGGGGCCTCCTGGAACTCCCGGAGACACCTGGGGCCAGGGGCGCCTCTTGGAGGAGGACAGCAGGGAGGACGAAAAGGAAGAGGAGGAGGAGGGGGAGGAGGAAAAGGAGGAGAAAAAAAAAGAGGAAGAGGAGGAGGAGGAGGAGGAGGAGGAGGAGGAGGAGGAGGAGGAGGAGGAGAGGAGGAGGAGGAGGCCGACGACGACGACGACGAGGACGACAGCGGCGGCGGAGGCGACGACGACGACGAAGAGCCCCGGCGTCATCAGAAAGCGGCCGACGCAAAACCGGCGGCCCCAGTGAACGGGTCGAAAGCCCAGGGTCTAAGTTGCGAAGCTTTTCTCATAGGCTTGGGGTCTCTCAACGGGTCTCTCCCGAAGGTTGCGGGACCTTTCCCTGGAGTCTTAGGCCACCCAGGCGCCGTGATACCTACAGGCAACGCCTGGGAATGGGGATTGCGAAGGCGATGTGCCATCCAGGCTGGAGATGTTGAAGCGTTTCGGAAGAGGCCAACACCTCCTCGGGCGGGAGATCAGGGACAAGGAATATCGGACCCCCGTGTGCAATAACAAACCCCCCATGAGGGGGAACAAGCATGATGAAATCATGCTACATATACAAGCACAGAGCATTCGGGTAAACTGATTGTTGTGTGCGTGGCTGAATTCGCAGTTCTAAAGAATACCTGTCGTTGACCCTCCAGGCCCAATAACCATTCCTTTTTAACATTTACATGCTTCTCCCGGGGGTCGCACCCGGCCTTGTACAAGGGAAAACGAGGTGTCACCGAACTGCGCCCCTGGCCTCCCAGTTGCACAAAAAACTGTTCTATGTATTCCCACATCGCGCTCTCGCGCTGGACGCCCTCACAGGCTATGCAAGAATCGCGCTCGCGCGTGGAACTTCCTCGCAATGTATTCAAACGCCGCGCCCTCGACACTCAAGAATCACGCTTTCGCTGTGGAGTTCCTCGCGATGTATTTGGGAATCGCGCTATCGGTCGACACTTCGTCGCGACTCATACAAGACGCGCGCCTCAGCAACACGCCTGCCCCTTGTCCTTTTCTTACATCCTTCCTTTCTTTCCCTGCCTTACGGGCTGCACGAAAGACGCGTTGCAAGTAAGAATGCTATAGCCGAACACGAAGTGGGCGGGTAACGAGGACTTGGGATGTACGTGTTGGAAAACACGCCGGCAGGTAAGCGCGAACAGATTTCATAGAATTGTTGCTGCTGCTGCTGATGTTGAGTTCCCAACTATAAAGAATATTGTTGATCCCCCGCCTCGGGTAACCTTTGTATTTTTCAAATTCGATGCCTCTCTTTGGACTCGGACCCTGCTGTACTAAGGAAACTGAGGTGTCATCACCAAACTGGGTAGCTGGGTCCCGAACTGCAACAACAACGGCTCACATTTGATACTTCTTCTTCACAATGTATTTCGAAATCGCGCTCTCGCGCGGGACGTCCTCATAAGTTATGCATGGATCGTGCTCTCGCGTAGAACGTCCTCGCAATGAATTCAGAAGCCGCGCCCTCGACAATCAGGAAACACGCTCCCGCTTCGGCCTATCTCATTTTTTTGGGGGCGGGTGAATCGCGCTGACGCTCGACACTTCCTCGCGAGCCATGCAGGACGCACGCTTCAACAATCCTCCTGGTCGACCTGGCCGCTTGGGCCCGCCTTGCCGACCGCCCGTTAGGGTCTACCCTCCCGATCTGCTCGTCAGGTTCTGCCACGCGCTTTCTGCTCCAACCCCCCCTCCTGCTACTCTCCTTCGAGCTCCATTATCCTCCCACCCCCGTGTCCCCTCATTTCATCCGTCCCTTCTTCCAGTGCCTTCGGGGCTGCACGAATACACGCTGCAGGTAAAACAGATCTATACCCCCAAGGGGGGTAAGATCGAAGACGAAAAAGGCGGGTATCGAGGGTTTGGGGTATACGTGTTGAATTGCCCGCGGCCAGACAAGAGCGAACAGTCTTAATACGGTGGTTGTTGTCGTTGTCGTTAGTGTTAGCGTTGCTAGCGTGTGTTGATGTTGGTGCTGTTGTTGTTGGTGTTGTTATTGTTGTTGGTTGTTGGTTGATGGTTGTTGGTTATTTGTTATGTGCTGATTGTTGGTTGTTCGGTGCTGGCTGCTGGCTGTTGCTTGTCGGTTGTTGGTTGCTGTTTGCTTGTTGCCTGTTGTGCGCTGTTGTTTGCAATTTGTTGTTAGTTTTCCTACACCCCAACTGCCCGCGCCCCACCCGCAACCCACCCGCGCCCCACCCGCGGCCCACCCCGCGATCCAGCCGCGACGCAGCCGCGACCCACCCACTTGCTTTGACGAAAAAATCGGCGCCTGCGCCGGGCTCATTGTGTAGCTTGCCAGCACATCGGCGCATGCGGCGTGCTTCTTCAGAGCCTCGCAGGCTTCCGACGACCTCGCCACCCCTTCCCCCATTCTTACCCGCAACTGCGGGGTGCTACGTATAAGTGTGTGTATAAACATATGTATGTACGGATGCATGCTCTTAGAGAAAAAGCAAAGGGCGAATGCCCATGGACTGCGCCATCGCCCGATGTTGGCACCATGGCTGTTGTATCCCATCGCCTAGAAATTCGCGGGACCACGCGCACTTCTACAGCTCAGCCCCTCGCCACCGCAACGCCAGGAGCCCAGTCCGAAGCTCACCTCCGCGATTCTAATTCACTTCCCCCTCCCTTTCTCCCCTGATCCTCCTACATCGCCTTCCTGCCCCCCCCCTTCCCGCCCCCTCTTTTCCCGTCACCCTCGTCCGCCCCTGCATTCCTAATCCTCCTCCTCATCCTTCTCCTTTCGTAATTCGGGCTGCTGGCAAGCGTGCCCCTTCGGATGCTGCCATCCCCCCTCCCCCGCTCTGGGCCTGTGCCCCTAGGGGTGTGTATGCGTGTGTGGAGGTAATCAAACTAGAA
>CAUYUJ010004792.1:399968-419968 GCA_963575745.1 Prorocentrum cordatum
GCTGCGTGCGTGCCCAATGTGGGCTGAGGGCGCGGTCGGTGCCGCAGCTGTGGCCAGTTGTCGCCCCCGCGGGCTGGACGCCAGGCTGTCCTGGAGGTTGGAGTGGTCCTCCTCCTCCGCCTAGTCGTCGTCCTCCTCCTCCTCCTCCTCCTCCTCCTCCTCCTCCTCCTCCTCCTCTCTCTCGTCGGGCTGGTAGCTTTTGACAATGGTTCCGTGCCCTGTCGGGGTGCTCGGAGCTTGTTGGCTCCGGCGCCAATGTTGACCTCGCGAGTCGCCGTGAGCTCACTGCGTCGTCTCCGTTGCTGACGCCCAGATTGGGGGAGGCGCTGATGGGCAAGTTGCTCCGACTGAGCGGTGCCATGGAAGCTCCCGGGCCGTGGGGCGCCTCGGTTGAATTCTGCTACTCGGCTGTGTCGGGTGGAATCGATTACGCGTAGGAGTGACACTAGTCTAGAGTGCCCTTTGGTGCGCGACTTCTGGGGCGCCCGTGGGAGCCCAACGAGACCGCGAAAACCAATGTTGCCGCGCCGTATCAAGGGTCGGCGGGGCGCCTCTCGACAGATTTTCTGCGCCAGTGGGCAACCGCAGAATTCCGCCAATTAGATTCGAAAACCCAGAATGGCACTTCGAAGGTGCTGCGAAATCCGGCGCTGCTGGGGGCCACCGCGATCAATTCTGGCACTGCCGCGCCGTGTCGTGATGACGTCTGACCAGGTCCGGCAGCATGGCCAAACTCGGCCCAATCCGCAGGCTGGGAATGTGTTTGGACATACTGGGTAACTTGCTCGAGTAAAGACCCCCATTGCTTAAAACAGAGATTATCGGGGATGGACAGACCCCCCTTTAGTAAAACGTGGTTTAGTGAAAACGACCTGAGGCCCAAACCTGGCGGGCGCAGGCCTGGAAAATGACGGCCACGACGCCCTCTCGAGAACCGGAAACGGACAATTCACTAATCGACGTGTCACTGTTGGGGGTTATGACCACCCCCGAGATTAAAACAAACGAGGGAGCGCGCTTCATGGGCGCTTGCCTTGGGAACAGTGGGCGGCGCGTTGGAACCGGGGGGGGGGGCCCCCCGAACTTTCGGCGCCGTCGAGCAGAACCAGGGGGCCTCCCCTCTCCCCTGCCCCCCTCCAGAGTCGCTCCCCCCTCGAGGGGGGGGGTGTTCGAACCCCCTCCTGGGGTTCTGCGGGACGGGAAAATGACCACAGCCACTGCTTCTTGTTTGCGCCGCCTTCCAGCCGGCCGAAAAAGAAGCAGTGGTTGTGGTCATTTCCCTGGTGCCAAGCTCAACGAGCATGACCACAACCACTGCTTTTCTTCTGCGTGCTGGAAGGCGGCAGCAAAAGGAAAGCAGTGGCTGTGGTCGTTTTCACGCCCCGTAGGTTCGCCCTCGGGAATGCTAGTTCGCTCCTGGCCCGTCTTTATCTGTCCCTGGGCGGGAAGACGGCTCCAGAAAGGGCCGAAGCTGGGGCCAGGACTCAACAGACAATCAAGAAATTATCCCAGTGCGACCCTACATAGGAGTTGGAGTCTCTAGGAAAACAACATTAGTAGGAGCGGTAAACGCCGTCCTCCTCCTTCTCCTCTTCGTCGTAGCTGTAGCAGTACCGGTAGTAGCAGTAGTAGTAGTAGTAGTAGTAGTAGTAGTAGTAGTAGTAGTAGTAGTAGTAGTAGTAGTAGTAGTAGTAGTAGTAGTCGTAGTAGTAGTAGTAGTAGTAGTAGTAGTAGTAGTAGTAGTAGTAGTAGTAGTAGTAGTAGTAGTAGTAGTAGTAGTAGTAGTAGTAGTAGTAGTAGTAGTAGTAGTAGTAGTAGTAGTAGTAGTAGTAGTAGTAGTAGTAGTAGTAGTAGTAGTAGTAGTAGTAGTAGTAGTAGTAGTAGTAGTAGTAGTAGTAGTAGTAGTAGTAGTAGTAGTAGTAGTAGTAGTAGTAGTAGTAGTAGTAGTAGTAGTAGTAGTAGTAGTAGTAGTAGTAGTAGTAGTAGTAGTAGTAGTAGTAGTAGTAGTAGTAGTAGTAGTAGTAGTCGTAGTAGTAGCGCCAGAACCGCCGACGCCGCGCCGTAAGTGAAGCAACAGCAGAAGCAGGCAGCAAGTCGCCGAGACAGCAGCAACAGCAAGCAGGCACGGAGAGGAGGGCGGGGCACTGGGGAGTTCTTTACATCTACATCTATATCTACTCCTACATCTACATCGACACCTACATCTGCACCTGGACCTACACCTACATCTACACCTACAGCTACATCTACATCTACACCTGCATCTACATTTCCATCTACATCACCAGCGAAACTCACATCTACATCTACATATACACCTACATCTACACCTACATCTGCATCTACATCTACATCTACACCTACCTCCACATCTACACCTACACCTTCATAGCATAGCCTAGCCTAGCCTAGCCCAGCTAGCTTATGCTGGGCTAGGCTAGGCTAGGCTAGGCTGCGCTATGCTATGCTGCGCTATGCTATGCTATGCCATGCTATGGTGTTGCGTTGCCGTCGATTTTGCCTTTACTGTTGCCTTTGTTGTTGCTTTTGCTTGGCACCCAGGGAGCGCAACTGGGGGAACCGCGCGTTTGCTTTTACCTTTGCTGTTGGTTTCGCTTGGCTCCCAGGGGACAGGGGGAACCGCCCCGGGCGATTTCCACTGCCCGGCCCCTTTAAGCCAACAGGGTAAGAACCCTTCTAGGCAGAGCCTAGGTAGGGAACAAAGTGGTTCGGCTTCGAACGATCCCCGCGAGGAGCGCGAGGCGGGATGCCCATCACAGGCACAGTTTGGGCCTATAGCGGCCGCGGTACGCGGCATGCGAGGCGGATCGGGAGCTCTGGCTGGCAGCCCCAATCGGAGCAAGGCGAATGGAGACACCGGCAGCTCTAAATCGATTCCCAGGAGCCCTCACAGACAGGATTCGGGTCGGGCCAAAGGGGGGGATAGCAAAGGGGGGGTTTGAGAATCAGCTCACGTAGCTGATTTTCCAGGCGCCAGAGGCGGCTATGTATCGAGGAATGGGCCCTTTGTGAGGCCGAAATCAGCTGCATGCAACAAATTTCGCAACCCCCCCTTTCCCAATCCCCCCCTTTCGTCCGGCCCGAAGGATCCAGACGCAAAGATTTTCCGAGCTGCGTCCAGCCGTGCCGACGATCGGCATCCACGAAGGCCAATTACCGTTGTCTCATCTCGCCCTCCTCTGACTCAACCTGTCGGGTGTTTTGAGCAGAGGACGACCGTCCTGGCATTCCTATAGGCCTACCACGACATTCTCGTAGAACCCCCAATGACGAAAACAATGTCCTTATAACATAAGCACGATGTGTGAAAACAAGACCGTCCCAGCCAGAGAGGTTCTGAGAACATCTCGCGCAGACCAAAGAAGGTTATCATAGCAACCTTTGCAAGGCCTACAGGCACGCCAGGACGCTTCGCCACTGCTTGAGCGTGGGGAGGAGGAGGAGGAGGAGGAGGAGGAGGAGGAGGAGGAGGAGGAGGAGGAGGAGGAGGAGGAGGAGCATTCGGTTGAGCATTCGGTAGGTGGTTATACCCCGCAGGGTAGCGTCCATCCCGGGCCGGGTGGAAACACCCCGCAGGGCCTATATCCCCGCGGCTCCGGGGCGGGGGCGTTGTCCCGCAGGACCTGGCCCTGGAGAGCAGCAGGCTGGAGTACGGAGAGGAAGAAGACGGAGAAGAGGGAGGGCCGGGCGGAGGAGGAGGAAGAGAAGAAAGAAGAGGAGGAGGAGGAGGAGGAGGAGGAAGAGGAGGAGGACGACGACGACGACGGCGACGAAGAGGCGGAGAAGGACGACGAGGGGGAGGGAGGGAGGGGCCCGCAGGCCGGGGAGGGGCCCGCAGGCCGGGGAGGGGCCCGCAGGCCGGGGAGGGGCCCGCAGGCCAGGGAGGGGCCCGCAGGCCAGGGAGGGGCCCGCAGGCCAGGGGAGGGGCCCGCAGGCCGGGGAGGACCCGCAGGCTTATGCAATAGGCGGGGAGGAGGAGGGAAGGAGGAGGGCAGGATCCACGGAGGAGGGAAGAGGGAGGTACGCGGGGGTGCACGCGTACCCCGCGGGGCGTGGTAGTCGGAGGAAGGAGGGAAGAAGGGAGGAGGCGGCAAGACAGGCAGAGGTGCGGCCGTACCCCGCAGGGCGTGGCCGTCGGAGGGGGGAGGGGAGAGGACGGTGGGAGAGGATGGAAGAGGGGAAAGTGTACCAGAAGCGTCGTCGCTGGCGGTCGGCCAAGGGGGGCATGCCATGGGTGGCCACACCAGGGGGGGGAAAGAAAAGACGATCCCCCTTCGCCACGTGATGTCTCGGGCCCACGGGGCATCGGGTGCCAAGGGCCACGCGGCGGGGATTATGACGCCCCCCCCACGGCCACGACTCGCAACAATGAAGCCCCAAGGGGAGGCTCGGCGTATAGCCGCGTCGCACCGCTGCCATCCCGTGGGCACCAGTAGGCCCCCGCTACAGCCGCGCCCCGCCGAGAGCCTCCCTAGGGGAGGGGGAGGGGGAGGGGGAGGAGGATTTTTTGCTCGCGGGCAGAAGCGATAGCCTTCTGACGTGGCTAGCGCCGATACCTGCAGCCTCTGTAGCTGCAGCCCGTCTCTGTCGAAGCCTCGAGATTGCAAGCGAGAGCGTGCCAACCGAATGCTGAATCACAATTCCACTGGCTGCGGACTAACTATAGGTTGAGGCTGTCCCTCACCGACCCCAGGCAGAGAGTCGCTAGGCGGCGCAATCTGCAATATTATTCTGATATATTCACGGATAAGGCACCAAAGGACTGTAATCTAAGAAAGAGAGGCGTCGATGAATAAAAACAGTGAGCCTAAGCGCAACGCCCAGGTCAGGTTCAGCAGTATCCTTTACCACGCGCACGGCCTCCAAGACGAGGATCGGCACTCGTGGCGAGGGAGCGAAAGGCGACGACGAAGTCGGACTGCAAATCCACGTGGTCGCCGTCGTTGAAAGGCTTCGTGTCGAACGTCTCCAGCGCCGCCGCCCTGAACTGAACAGCGGTCTTAATCTCGGGCTTGGCGTCGGCCACGTTCGCGGCAGACTGGTCGGAAGACTCGTGCCGCTGCTGCACGATGCTCTCCTCCGACGTCGAGAGCTGGACACCATCGGCGGGTGGGCCGACAGCACTGTTGAAGAACAGCGGCACGAACTCGGGAACGTCACGCCTCAGGGTGTTCCTGGGCGGGAGGCTCCAGCAGCCCGGGGCCAGGCTTCCTGCCGGGACGACCTTGGCCAGATCCAGCTCCTGGACGCCAGCGGCGCGCGAGGCGCCTCCAAGGCGAGGTCCAGCGGCCGCCTCCGAGAGCTCCGCCAGCGATGCGTTGGTGAAGCCGCCGCGCGGGGCCTCGGCGGCGTGCCAGGCTGCGTTCCTCCGCCGCCTTGCAACTCCTGGTACTCTCTTGCCAGAAACTGCCATGCGGAGGGCGGGGCGAGCTGCAGCCTCGCGATCCTGCCAGGAACCTGGCAGCAGCCCACGCCCACGACGACGATCCAGCGCGGCTTCGCACGCCAGCTGGGCGCGCTTTCGCGCGGCACGGCGCGCCGCTGTCTGCCCAAGCTGCAGGGCTTCCAGCGCGCGGCGTGATGAGGGCTGCCACCGCTGAGGGCTGCCCGCCGTAGCATCCTTGGTGCCGTCGTCCATCCCCGCCATCGCGGTTCGCGGCGAAGGGGACAGAGAATGAGCCGCTCTCGAGCGCAGAAGCAGAAGAGCGAGGCAAACGCGAGCACCTAGCCCGCCTAGCGCCCAAGGCAGGCTTGAGCCAAAATGGCTACGGAAAGGGGGAGGAGGAGGAGGAGGAGGAGAGGAGGAGGGAGGAGGAGGAGGAGGAGGAGGAGGGGAGGAGGAGGAGAGGAGGAGGAGGAGGGAGGAGGAGGAGGAGGGGAGGAGGAGGAGGAGGAGGGGGAGAGGAGGAGGGGGGAGGAGGAGGGGAAATCCGCAGCATTCCGCTCTGGGCCTCCGTCGGCGCCCGCCAGGCTTTTAGGCCGCCGGCGATCTCCACCAGCTGGTCGAAGGGGAGGACGCCGACCTGCCCGCGCGAGTGCCCGGCGGGCGCGGGCCGGCGCAGCGCGTTGGGGGCGGGCGGCGCCGAGAGGCAGGGGGAATTGAGGGGGAGGCGTGGGGAGGCAGGGGGATTGAGGCAGGGGGATTGAGAGGCAGGGGGATTGAGAGGCAGGGGGATTGAGGCAGGGGGATTGGGGTAGGGAATTGAGGGGGAGGAGTGGGGAGAAGGGAGGAGGGGGTTGGTGAATTTTGGTTCCCCGGGGAGATGCAGCCATCGCCATCCCCTCCCTGCACACACCGGCCTGGTGGGCAGGAAATGGGCATTCTGAAATCCGCTCGGTCTTCTGCCTTCTCCGTCTGCCCCTCTCCTCCTCCTCCTCCTCCTCCTCCTCCTCCTCCTCCTCCTCCTCCTCCTCTCCTCCTCCTCCTCCTCCGCCTCCTCCGCCTCCTCCTCCTCCTCCTCCTCCTCCTCCTCCTCCTCCTCCTCCTCCTCCTCCTCCTCCTCCTCCTCCCCTCCTGGGGGGTGGAATGAGGGGGGCTCGAACGAGGGGCAAGGAAGGCCGAAGGAGGAGGGAGGATGAGCAGCTGGAGGGGAAGGAAGGACGAAGGAGGAGGAGGGAGCGAGGGAGGAGGACGGAAGGAGAGGGAGGGAGCGAGGCGGGAGGGGAGGAGGGACGAAGGAGGGAGGGAGGGAGGGCGGAGGAACGGAGGAAGGAGGGGAGGGAAGCCAGCAGGGAGAGAGGGCAGGGCAGGGAGGCCGACCTCACCGCGCCGCGAGTCCCCCCTCCACGCGGGAGCCCGCGCGTGGAGCGGGGGGGCGACGCGAGGCGGGAGGAGCGAGGAGGGGGCGCGGCAAGCCAGGCTCGGGGGACGAAGGGGTAGGATAGAGCAGTTTTTGTTGTTGGTCTGCGGGGCGAGAGCGAACCTCTTCCGATAAAAGCTAAGCGGGCTACGCACCGCTCTAATTGTTGGGGAGACAGGGCACAGGCGGGCGGGGCCTCAGGCGGCCGGAGAGGGCGGGGGTAGGATAGAGCAGGGCAGGGTAGAGAATCAGCTCGCGCAGCTGGCTTTCCTGGACCTCCTGGCGCCGGCAGGCACGCACGTGTCGAGGAATTCGCCATGTGGCGGGGCGGAATCCAGATGTAAGCATCAAATTTCGTGATCCACCCCCTCCCTCCCTATCCTACCCTGTCGTCCGGCCCGAGAGGTGGGCTCGCGTCATGCCTGACATCCTACGGTAGGTTCGCGTCTTGTCGACCGGCGGCGACCCCGCCGCGGGCGTTCAACGTTGAACGCCGCCGGCGACCCAGAATCGGTGGACGTTGAACAATCTGACGTTTCGCAAACGGCCGATCGTTCAAGATTGAACGATCCCCTCGGTGTCAGAGACCAACGCCGAAGTCACCACGACACGATCTGCCGTAGCCCTCCCACCCATCACCTCCCATGGCGATGTGTGAATTTTACTGCTGTCCGTCGACGGGTGTCAGGGTGGATCTGAACCCCCAAATGCGAAAGGGGGTGAGGCAAACCAGGTGGGCTCGCGTCATGCCTGACATCCTAAGGAAGGTTCTCGCCGTGTCGACCGGCGGCGATCCCGTCGCGGGCGTTCAACGTTGAGCGCCGCTGGCGACCCAGAACTGGTCGATGTTGAAGGATCTGACGATTCAGAAACTGCCGATCGTTCAAGGTTGAACGATCACCGCGGTGTCAGAGACCAACGCCAGAGTCGCCACGACACGAACCTGCCGTACCCCTGCCACCCATCCCCTCCCATGGCAATGTGTTTTCACTGCTGTCCATCGACGAGTGTCAGGGCGGACATGAACCCCCCAAAGCGAGAGGGGGTGATGTAAACCTTGGGAACTCGCGTCATGCCTGACATCCTACGGTAGGTTCTCGCCGTGTCGACCGGCGGCGACCCCGCCGCGGGCGTTCAACGTTGAGCGCCGCCGGCGACCAAGAATCGGTGAACGTTGAACGATCTGACGTTTGACGAACGGCCGATCGTTCAAGATTGAACGATCCCCTCGGTGTCAGGGACCAACGCCGAAGTCACCACGACACGATCTGCCGTAGCCCTCCCACCAATCCCCTCCCATGGCGATGTGTTTTTACTGCTGCCCGTCGACGGGTGCCAGGGCGGACCAGATCCCCCAAAAGCGAGAGGGGGTAAGGCAAACCAGTAAGGCTCGCGTCATGCCTGACATCCTGAGGTAGGTTCTCGCCGGGTCGACCGGCGGCGACCCCGCCGCGGGCGTTCAACGTTGAACGCCGCCGGCGACCCAGAATCGGTGGATGTTGAACGATCTGACGTTTCGGAAACGGCCGATCGTTCAAGGTTGAACGATCCCCGCGGTGTCAGAGACCACAACGCCGAAATCGGCACGACACGAACCTGCCGTACCGCCCGCTGGTCAAGGAGCCTCCCGGGTGTCCCACTTCACGAAGATGGTGCGAAACTCGCGCACCTCTTGCGCCGAGAAGCCGCAGTTCTCCTGTGCCAGGACAATCTCACGGTCGGGTCCAGGCGTGGCTTCGAACCGCTGTGCCTGTTCTACTTTTGCTGCTGCTGCTGCTGCTGCTGCTGCTGCTAGTGTTGTGCACGGCGGCTACGACGATTTAGACATCGTCTGCACTAGTAGCAGTGTTGGCCCCGTGACTAATACGAATCCTGCCTCATTCCTGTAGTCCTGCTGCTACACACGGTGTTACTCGACGACCACTGCCACATACTGCAATATCTGCTACGACCACAACCGAAACGGCTGCCACGACCACTACGTCGGTTACAAGGACCACGACTGCCGCTGGCCACAGCGCTTCTGGTCCTGATGCTACCGCTGTTACACATACTAGACTCTGCCGAAGTCACGCCTGAACTCACTCATCCAAGGACCAGGCCGCTCCAGGTCGGTGGGACTTTGCCCCTATCGCGTTAACTGAGGGGCGCAGCGGGGGCTAGCCCGGAGTAGCATAATCAATATCCAATGAAGTCCGATACCGAAAACGGCCTGCGTGACGCGTCACGCAGGTCGTGCCCCTCTTCTCATATACTGCGCGCGGCGGCAACGGATGAAGCTCTGAGCAGAGATGATGGGGGGCTCGGGTCGTAGGTGGAGCTCCCCGTGGGGTGGGCACGATCTGTGGGTGGTGTGCCGAGATGGGCGAGGGTACGCCATGCGAGCCCTCCAATTTGGGGAGAAGATGGTGTTTCAGGCGTGGCACACAGCGAGTGAGGGATGTGCCGGACTGTGCACGCGGCAGGGAGGGGAGGAGGGAGCTGGAGGGCGAGGAGGTGAGGAGAGGGCGCCGCGGATTCAAGACGAGGACCCAACATCACAGGAAGGCGTGTGGAACAACAACAGGCCGTGCGCGTCACAGGTCTGCCTCTAGCACAGGCGGAGCCCTTCCGCGGTTCCTGGCCGCATCGCCGATGCATCGGACGATGTATCGACGATGTATCGACGATGCATCGGCGACGTCGGCAGTGCATCGGCGACGTCAGTGTGGAGAAAATCGGGCTCCACATCGAACCGTATCAGGCTCCACACCGAGGTCTAGAAACAGGGCCTGTGTATTCTCCTCCTCCACAAGCTGCGCTTGCGTGTGCTGTTTTTGTTCTGTCGCGGTGCTCTCGGCACGATTTTTCAACGTTGTGAGCGGGGTGCTTGCCGTGACGACTGACGGCCTTGGCGCTGGATTCTCCTTCCGTTCGCACCGCCCGCCGAGTTGACCGGGCTTGCGCCATTCGATTCTCCTGAAATGTGGCATGAAATCCTCTGCGATCGTGTACGAGGGTCTGATGCACTCTTTCCCACTGTGGCGGGGTCTGAGGACTCCTCAGAGGGAGTGGAGAAGAAGAAGACCACCTCCCCCCCATCCTCTCCTTGCCTCGATCCACGCTGCCGCCCAGAGGCAAGAGTCTCCTCGGCACGCTGCAATTTGCGGTGGTACCTCAGGTCGGCCTCAGTGGGCTGGCAGGGTGAAGGACCTGGTGGAGGGAACATGGAAAGAGGATCGCAAATAGTCATCATGGCCAAAGCTCGCCGGCCCCACGGGCCAGAGGCGTGCTAAACTCTCCGGTAAGAATTTCAAAAGGTTTCTGGTTCGCGCGCGCGTGGCGGCCCCTGGGGTCCGCGGATGAACAGTGCCCCGGCAAAGTCCCGGCGAGGGCAAGGTCCTGGCAAGTCCCGGCAAGGTCCCGGCAGGTCATGGCAGGGTCCCGGCAATGTCGGATCAGAGATGCTGGAACTCCTGGGCGCAGCATCGGGTTCCCCCTGAGCGCTCCGAGGAGGCGCCAAAATGGTGGAACGGCCCACGGCCTCGGGCCAAGAGCGTTCCAGGATGGCCCACGTTGGTCCGAAGACGGCCCAAGATTTCAGGAGGGTTCCGAAAGGACTTCGAGAGGCCCCGCGAACGCAGAAAACATTGATTTAGCCCTGGCTTTCGAACGAGTTTGGCGGTACCGCCTCTTCGAGCTGCCGACCGCCCTGGACGGCCCACGAAGCCCCAAGATCGCTCCAACACGGCACCAAAAGCTTCCAAAAGGGCCACCACATGACCCAAGATGGCCCTAAGACGGCGCAACAGGCGCCAAGACGGCCTCAGGATGGACCCAAGAGGAGGTCCAGAGGGGGAACCCGAATAGAAATTTCAAACTCTCTTCCCCAAGAGGCGCCCAGGAAGCCGGCCCCCAAGAGGCCCCCAAAGAGGCGCCCAAGACCTCCAACAGGCCTCCAGGAAGCCCCAAGAGGCCCCCCAGAGGCTCCCCAGAGGCCTCAAAACTGCTCCCCAGAGGCTCCCGAGAGCCCTCCGAAGAGACCCCAAACAGCGTCCATGAGGACTCTGACCCACAGCCCAGGTACGTCTCGAAACTCTGCTGGAGCTCTCTTGAGCCATCTTGGCGCCCTTTGGGGCAGTTTATCGGCTCTCTTCGACAGGGTGCGAGTCACATCTCCAACGATCTTCTTGATGACAGTCCTGCCTGCCCCACCGTGCCCCATGGGTACGAGCACACCACCATGCAGCCACCGTGGTGCGAAATGGGCCGGCGGAATGAGCGAAGCGATTCAGTGAGGAGAATGGGGGCAACGGGGAAGAAACGAAGGACACAAAGTAAGATGAGGCCTATTGCAAGGGCAGGACGAACGATGTGGACAATGCTGAACACGAGATAAGCAAGACAGGTACAATTTTGTGCTGTCACGTTAAGTTACCGTCACGCTTCTCGCCGGCCGCAATGCTGACTAGAACAGATCGGGTACGCGACAAGCAAACGATACTGTTGGAGATTGAGGTGGGAAAGAATAGGACGATCATGAAACGGAAGAGGATTACGAGGAACGCGACGTTGCCGAAATAGAATCACTGCCAGCGCTGGCGGCGGTGGAAGCAATGATGGTAGCGGGCGGAACTGATCGTCCTCATCCTCAGCCTGATCCTCATCCTCCTCCTCATCCTCCTTCTCCTCCTCCTCCTCTTCCTCCTCCTCCTCCTCCTCCTCTGGAGTTGGGGCCAGCGCCAGTGCAAACGTGGGAGCGGCAGTCGGAACGGGACGCGGACCCAGAGAGTCGGGGCCTGCGCGGCTGGCGGAGCCAGGAGCCGGCGCTGAGGCACGGCCGCGGGAGCTGGCGTCCAAGGCACGGCCGCGAGAGAGCCGGAGTCGGAGAGAGCGAGCACACTGCCGTGGGGACCTCTCGGTGGGAGGCCCGCTCGAAGAGTGCAGATGTGAAGGGGCCCCAGGACACACAAAGAAATGCACACATATTCAAACAACATCCCATATTTTCCTATAGTTTCTGGGTTTTTGTCTTCCCCCCCACTTTCCATATTTCGCCATATTTTCTGGGGAATCGAAGATTCATTGTGTCTGTGCGTTTTTTCCCCTCCTGAAGATGGCACCGCAGGGCGAGGCCCTCTGGCACGACCTCTGCGGAACGGCCCGCGCCGACCGGAGAGCGCCCAAACCTGGGGGGGGGGCCGCCGCCGCCGCGCTCTGCCCTCGAGGCCGAAGGCGGGCGGCAGAGGGCGAGGCGGAGGAGGGGGAGCAGGAGGGAGGCGCGGACGAGGGAGCGAGGAGGAGGAGCAGGAAGGAGGAGGGGAAGAAGGACGAAGGAGGAGCAGGAAGGAGGAGGGGAGGAGCAGGGAGGAGGAGGGGAAGGAGGAGCAGGAAGGAGAAGGGGAAGGCGGAGCGAGGAGGAGGAACGGGAAGGAGGAGGAGGAGAAGGAGGACGAGGTCGAGGAGGAGAGGGGAGGAGGAGCAGCAGGAGGAGCGGCCGTTTGGGCCCCAACTCGGGCGGCTCCGCAACTAGGGCGCGGGCGAGGACGGAGACTGGGGCCGCGGAAGGGAGGGTGAGGAGCAGAAAGTGGACGTCGACGAGGGAGGGGGGGAGGAGGGGCATCGATCAGGGGGACGTAAGACCTGGGTACAAGGGACTCGGAACCCCCCGACGAGGTCGTCAAAAAATGACGAGGCCGAGCCTGCATTTTGACGAGGCCTCCCGCTGCAGACATCCCACGAAACTCCTCCTTGTCAAAATCCGAGGCGCGGTCGTCAAAAAACGATGGCGAACCCGAGTCCTGGCAAACCCGGGTCTTACGCTCCCCCGAATCGAGGGCACGAGGAGGGTCAGGCGAGCGAGGAGGGAAGCAGCGACGAGACAGACCAGGAGGAAGGGCACCGGCAGCGGGAGCGAGAGGAGGAACGGGCATGACGGATACGCAAGAGTAGCGTGTTGCTGTTGCTGTGGGTGAGGAGGAGCACGAGGAGATGAAGGATGACGGGGGGCGATGATGAGCAGGAGGAGTAGATAGAGGAGGCATAGTCATGGGGTGCGCAGGAGGGGGATAAGGGACATGATGATGGCTATCACAAAGGAGGCGCATGGTGATGATGGATGGTGGTGGTTATGATGAGCAGCAGGGGAAGGGAGACGACGAGGATCATCAGGGACACTGTATGATCACTGTATGAGCAGGAACATATTGGAACGTTTTGGCAAGCACAGCGCGCGGGGGAGAAGGAGGACAGACGCAACGTGGATCCCCATGCTCTCAATCTGAAGAAGGGGAGCGCCTCCTGGCCCCTACGCTCCCGCCAAACGGCGGGATGGGTGAGGGCTTCACCAAGAACGAGGAAGGATCCGAGATAGTCGATCCCGAAACGGCGGCACGCAACCGATGCTGAACCGAGGCCAACACCCGGGCCTCTCGGGGCCTCGAGACAGCCTCAGGAGGCCAAACACAATAACACAGGAATGTGTCCCTGCGGAGGTCTGTCAACTTCTCGAGGCCCTTGATGGAAGGGGCCTAGCAAATCTTAAGCAGCTGCTGCCCGTCCAGCGTCGCGGTGCGTCCGCACTTTCTGCAAATAGGCAAATCATGCAGGTCCCAGAAAGCCGGGGCGTGGGAAGGACGCAGGAGCGCATCCCTGACCGCGACGGGCCCCTGGGCCGACAAAACGACCTCGGACGCAAACTGGCAAACTGGTCAACCCCGAGAGCAGCGATGCAAGGGACTTGACAAGCCTCTAAAAAGCCCGCCCGAGAAACCAACTCGCATTCGGTGCGCCGATAATCGGTCCCGTGAACAACTAACTTGTGCGGGCTTGCCCGCACGGCAAGATCGATGACAGAGCCTCGCCTAGCTCTGTCTAATGAGGCATCTTCGTCGGCTCGAGATTTGCGGGGACCGCCTGAGACGTCTCAACTAGGGAGGGGGCTCTCCGTCGAATCAACGCAGACTCGGCGTACCCCAAGTCCATGCGAGGTTCAACGCTAACTGACATAGCGAGGTTCAGCTTCAGAAGCCGCTTGGCCAGCCAGACCATTACCAGCACGGTCAAACTTCGAATTATCTGAGAGCTCCGCGCCGTAATATTCAAGCTGTGACGAAGTCCCCCCAGGACGGTGGGCGCGAAGTAAAATGCGAATTTGGAGCCAAACATCCCCGCTCCGAACCCCCAACGACGAGTCCACCTGGCCCCTCTCCCACGCCATCAGGAGCGGATGATGATCCGTGAACTAACGCAGAAAACCGGTGCGCCTTCCAGGCAGGAGGCGAAAACCAGCAGCTCGGGCCGTGGGATCGTCTGGGCCCTACCGGGTAACGTACAAGAAACGCCCCGAACCGTCTGGCTTGCCCAGGGCCCCCCCCGATGGCGACATCGGCCGAGCCGCAACGAAGTCGTCTCCGATCGGCAGAAAACCGCCCGCCAGAGCCGCCACCGAAAACCGCCAGGGGTTCGACGGAACCTTCAGGCACTGAGTACGCCGAACGAGGGGAGGACTTCAGGGAGTGCGGCCCCTCAGATTCCGCAGGCTCCTGGTCAACAGGATGGGTCAGGGCGGTCGGGGGAACTCCGCCGAGCCACAGCCCCGAGCTGGCTTGGGCGCCCGCAAAGGCTTGAGAGTAAGGGAATCCCACCAGCCCTCTGGGCGTAGGTGGTTTAGAAAGTTTCCTCTTCCATCTTCCCTCTTCCCCTTCGGGGAGGGGTTTACCCCTCCCCCTACCCCCTCCCCTGGACCTGGACGGGGGGGGCCGCGAGGGGTTAGAGCGTCCAAGATGGCCCAAGACGGCTCCAAGTGGGCCTCGGAGAGCCCAAGATGAGCTCCAAGATGGCTCAAGATAGCCCAAGATGCCTCAAGATGGCTCCCAAGATGCTCCAAGAGGCCCCAAGACTGCCCCAAGACGGCTCCAAGTGGCCTTGGAGCCTCCCAAGGAGGCCCCCCAAGAGGCACAAATGGCGCCAAAAACGAGGGAAATCAATGCTTGTTGCTTTCTCGCCTTTTCGCTTCCGATGGCCATTCGAGGGCTCAAGATGGCCCCAAGATGGCCCAAGAGGGCCCCAAGAGAGGCCCAAGATGGCCCCAAGACGGCCCCAAAAGCGCCCAAGAGGGCCCCAAGAGCGCCTCAAGATGGGCCCACGAAGAGATTTTTGAGGCTCCCGAGGGGCGACGCTAATTGCGACCTTCCCCTTCTTTGACCGATCGTTTCCAAGATGGTTCCAAGAGGCGCCCAGGAGGCCCCAAGAGGCGCCAAAATGGCCCCAAGATGGTCCCAAGATGGCCCCAAGAGGCCCCCAAGAGACCCCAAAACGCGCCCAAGAAGTCCCAAGAGACATCTGGAGAGACTCCGAAAGGCATCCAAGAGGCCTCTGGCCATTCTGCTCGCCCTTTCCTTCATCTTCCTCCTTCTCACTCTCCTCATCCTCCTCCTCATCCGCCATCCGTCTATTTCTTTTTCTCCTTCCTCCCTCCTCCCCCCTCCCCTCCTCCTCCTCCACTTCCTCCTCCTTCTCATCCTCCTCCGATTCGTCCTCCATCCTCCCCCTCTTGGAGTATGACGGGTCCCCAGCCCTTTGAGACTCTGTATGCCCCCTCACTTCCCTGATCACTTCAATTCCCCTGGGCATTATTTCTGGATGGGCTGGCGGGGATATTTTTTTTGGTTCGCGGCTCCAAGGCGAGGGACAGGGAGCGGGCACAACGTCCGGGGCGCGGTGCGATGTAAATTGGCGCGAGGTTGCCGCAGACTCCAGCGGACAACACACGCAGAGGCGCATGCACATGCCATGGACAAAATGCCCCCCTTGAGACGCAAACCAGCGTCGGCAGGTGACCGGCCCAGACATCCCGGCAGGTGGGGAAGCAAAGGCGCGGCGACCGGCAGCGGAACGGGGGGGAGAAGTCGCCCTTGCGGCGCCAAGCTCCAGCCGAACCGCATTCGGAATCGAGGCCAAGACGGACAGCGGGGCACTGTAAAAGCCGCAGGCAGAACGCGGATCCGAATGGCCAATGACCAGGCGAAGCCCACGTGCGTGCACACAGGGACAGGCCGTCCAAGACCTCGGAAAAGAGAGGGGGATGAGCGCGAGCGCGAGCGACTAACTCAGACTCACTGCAGCACCCCGGGTAAACGATGGTGCGGCGAAAGAGGCCTGACTCACCAAGGCTCACTGCAGCTGAGGTGTGGCTGATCCGCGTCAGGCTGGTGGGGATACGCGAAGCGTCTAGAATTTGAGAACTTATAATCAACATGATCTCTGTTGCATGGGCGCTCCGAGATCCCGCGCCGCAGAGTCTCAGCCCCCCCGCGACGCCGAGGGCGCAACAGCTGCTTGGCCGCCCCTGCTGGGAACTGCCTCGCCCGTAGCCGCTGCGCGCAAGTGGCCGCGCGCGACGTCTGGCCGGGCCCGTCGAAGTCGCCGCGCTCGGGGGGCCGCTGACGCCACCTCCTGGCCCGGTAGAGATCGCCACCGCCGACGAGGTCATCAACGCCGACGCGACAGCTGACCGCGTGTCAGCTCTGGGAGCACCTATCCTCCATCAAGTCGTCCAAGACCCTGCTGGCCTCCACCTCGTCGGCAGCGAAGCCATCGGCCGAAGATGCGGGGATGAGCAGCTCCACCCAACAGCCGTGCTCCATCTGCTGTCAAGCTGTCGCTGAGGATTGCTTCCATCCCGAGTCAAGGAGGGTCGCGAACAGAAAAAAACAGCTGATTTAGGACGGCGGGCAACTCGCCAACGATGAGACGTACCTGCAACATCGAAGCGGCGAGCGACCTCGATCCAACTCGCCTCGAGAAGCGTGTGGTATTCGGGATGAAGCTGCCAAACAGTGAGGCACTCCAAAATGAGTCGCTGGCGGATCTCCAGACCTGGCTCCCTGCGCCCATGCAGCAGCCCGAGCGTGCCGGTGAGAGGGCGGCCTCAAAGTGGTCACGCGCCAGTGCAGGTGGCCTGCCTGCGCAACTGGCGAAGCTGGCGTGGAGCAGACCCTTGCACCTGATGCCTGTATGATGCTGGCGGCAACGCGCCCGCGCGGCACAGGACACATGGCTGATCTTCCTCAGCGTGGCACGCCGCCGAGCGCGATGGGCGCGAAGGGCCCACTTGCTGGCGGAAGCGATCCTTTGAGACGAGTTGCGAACCGACCTCCCCTTGAGGGTTTCTATGCCCATTCCAAGGTCTACGGCGTTGAGACATGCGCAGCTTTCTCATGCGCTTCGCCACGCGCCTGCCCCTGCGCGAATCCTTGGCCGTGATTGACGTCTTGTCTGACACAAGAACCCCCCGATCTTTCTCAATTCTTTCTTGACGTGAGAGTAGAAGGCCACCCCGCGTTATTCAAAGAGCAGGCTCGTGCCTTCATCGCGGATCACCGTGACGTCAACGAAAATAAAAAATGCTGCGACACCAGGGCGCTGCTGGGTCCTCTGTAACAGAGGGCAGAGGAAGAGCGTAGCTATTCGAACTCCACGACATGAGCCTGCACGATTGACCTGGTAGGTAGCATCGCTGTCGCGATTCCTCGAGCACGGCAAAGGACATGCGAGTTTGTGCACAACTGCACCTCCACAGAAACGGCGACGGACGGCAACTCCATCTGCAACGCCCCGAGGAGAACCCAATGCAGCCAAAAGTAAGACTTCGCGGAGTCAAGCAGCATAAGGGATATCGGGGCTGACCCCATATCTCGCGCGGCTCCAAACTTCGGTGGTGACAGCCAGCAAACCAGTGGCGCGTCACTCCCATTTTCTGTCTTTGTTTGGCAGCAGCGCGCATGCAGTGGCAAGGGTCTGCAGAGGCCATGCGCCCTGGAGCACGGCCAGCCTCGCCCATTGAAAATACTTCATTCTACCCTGGGCAAGAAACCGTTGGAGGTCAACAGGCGTGATGGAGTCAAACCCGCTAGCTTTCAATGGTTTCTTGCTGACGACCTATTCTGGCTTGTGCTGTGAGAGTTACTCCGACGGTTGCTGGCTGGACTCGCGATGTACTTGACTGGGCATGTCTGAGAGGGCCCTGGGATCGCCCAGCGCATCGAACCAAACCTGACTCCAGGCCAGCCTTTCGACCTGGATGATTTCAATGCGGTCGGCCATGAAGGTAACTCCCACGATTGGCTGAAAGCCGACAACTTCGGTAGATTTGACCATCGAATGCAATCGTCCAGGATGGGGGCCCATTTGATAAAGCGGTGCCGACCTCTGGCCAAGCTTTTGCCGTGCGCTCGATGCGCTAGACGCTCTGTGAGATGCGCCGAGTCATCGAGCTCCTGCTCAAGTTTTGCAGACATACTGTACCCAATGCACCCACCGCGCTTTGATGGCGACCTCGAAGCACACCCAGCGAGCACTCGAAGCGAACGCAATCTGTCTGGAGAACTGTTACAAGCATCCCTCAAACTGCCCGGGGCCCACGCCGCGCCTCAGAAGAGCCATGGCTCTTAGAGCCAGGGAATACACCGGCCCCCACCTGTCGCCACCAGGGTTAGATAAGTGCACTCTGCCAAGAACAACTCGAGAACGCTGCTACTGAATAATAACCGGGCCAGCCCCGCGCCATCCGCGCAGGTCGTCCTCGCAGCCATGATGCGCGGCGAAGGCCGCCGCCATGTTAATGATCCATTGGCCGCGCGCGGAGACCTCCTGGCTGGCACTGAAGTTGAGGTTGCCGAGGAAGTGCTGACCCCTGGCGCGGCAGCGGACTTCCTTGAGGACGAATGCCGCGGCGCATGAAGGCCACGTCTCCGATGAGATATTGAACTCCACGACTGGCTCCGCTTGAATTGGGGCGCCAGGCTCGCTGCGAAGGGTATCAA
Organism: Prorocentrum cordatum; assembly: GCA_963575745.1. NCBI lineage: Eukaryota > Dinophyceae > Prorocentrales > Prorocentraceae > Prorocentrum > Prorocentrum cordatum. The sequence goes on from CAUYUJ010004792.1 coordinate 418,594, forward strand.
ACCCTGCGCGCAGCTCCTCCGGTAGTTTGTCTCGCCCGCGCAACGTGGCCTCCTGCTGCTTGGACTTCTTCCTGTCGGGGCCTGCCTGCCTGCTGGGCCAGGCGACCCTAAGGCAGCGGTGAATCGCATCAAAGGCTGGTGCCGCCTCCTCGCGCAGGCCTCTTCGGCGTGCACCTGCGCGCCGACGTGCGTCTTCCAAAGTGCCGCGTGGCCTCGGAATGCGAGGCGCCGGGTCGCACCTGTCGTGACTGGGGCGTAGCCCGAGCCTTCTCGCAAGTGGCCAGGGCGCCAGGAACCACCCGCTCGCCGCCGAGCTTGTCGGGCCAGACTGAGCCTAACAACGCAAAGTGTTACTCATTCGAATCTCCAGCCGCGCAGGCGGACCACCGGCGGCGCAAAAACCAAAAAAACAAACACGGCGCATATCAGCTTCCTGGCGCAGACAGCTGTTCGACCCATGCCTCGAAATGAGCTCGTCGCGAGGTGCTTCTCGACGGCGACCAACTCTCCCCCTGACGAGCCTCCTCTGCCATTGGGGGCACTGCCTGTGCGCGCCGCCTTCCAGCCGTCGCGGCCGAGGCCTTGCTCGGCGCCGGCGTGAGACTTGGGGCCCGAGACGCGCGCCTCGACCAGGCGCGCCCTGCTGAGAATGGACGACTGCGGCGATCTTGGAGCCCTCTACTCCGCGATAATCCCGTGACGGAAAAAGAACAAACCGTTCTTAGTCTCCAGCATCTGACTCAAGTCGTGAGCGCGACCTCCGCCCGGCAGCGCGCGCGGCGACGGCGGCCCTGCGACGCGCGAGAGGCGCGCCGCAGGGGGCCCTGGCCCAGGCAGTGCGCTCTGACAGAATCCACTTCGCGAGGGCCTGGAACTCCAGGTCCTCGAACGGATCATGAAACCCATGTCCTCGGCCACATCGTCGGGAATGCCACGGGGGAAAGAGCGCCCGCGGAAAGTCAACTCTGCCGCTGGTCCGCCATGGCCGCGCCCAGCGCCTGCTGCCCCCGTCTGGCCGCGCCGCCCACTGACCCAGAGCCAGGCCCTAGTTCGAGAAGATCCTGAGCACGGCCTTCCCCGAACAAGTTCGCGCGGCAAGCGCCGGAGGCCTCTGACAGGCTCGGGTCGAATTCCACGGGCGCCGGCCGCGCAGACGTCGCAGACTCTGGTAAATCTCCAGCTTCTCACGCCGATGTGCTGCCGACAGGACACGTCTGGGGAACTGGCGTACCTGGGTGAGGTCGCGGGCGAGATGGCCCCCCGTGGCCCCGCGCAACTCTGGGGCCGCGTCGCCGAGCCACTCAATGAAGCCCTGCAATCGCAAGCCCGACTGCCCCCGAGGAGCAATCCAAATGCCGCTGATGACGCCCTCATC
>CAUYUJ010004792.1:424968-522468 GCA_963575745.1 Prorocentrum cordatum
CCGCCCGAGGGCCCCGCCGCGCCGTGGGCGCGCGAGGGCGAAGGTCGCTGCGGAGCATGCTCATCGTCTGGGGCCATTGCGGGGGGGCGACGAAGGCAGTGCGCACGGCGGCAGCGGCGGCGGTGGCGCGCAACGATCGCACGCGCGGCCCCTGCAACTGCTCGAGATTTAATCGAGGAGAATACCGTGCGACCGCCATCGACCACTGACACCTGCGCGAGCAAATGTCGCATGATGTTGGCCAGGCTGGGAGACGCACGAGGGGGCGCAGAGAGCTTGCTGCAAACGCAGCTGGGGCCCAGTCGTTAAGCCCCGACGAACTTCCGCGATCGCTCGGCCGCGCGCGGCCACCTTCTCAAGAGGGGCCCGAAAATGCCAATCAGGGGCGACCCTGGGGCCCAGACAGAAACCCAAGTGCAAAATCACTGACGCAATATCGAAGTCAAATCACTTGGCCGAGCTACGCGGGCTGGCCCCGCCTGGGGAAGCGGCTCTCGCGCGGCGGGGCACGTCCCTGAGGCCGGCCGTCATATCTCCGTCGACGACCGAGACTAACTGGACGACGCAGCACTTCAAAGCTTCGAGAGCGAGGCCGCCGAGGACGCTCTCGCCATCTCGCGATAGCCTCTGAGGTGGGGCAACGCTGCGCCGACGCTGCTCGGACCTAGCCGTGCCCTGGGGCCAGGGCGCCCCCGCGCATGTCCCGCGAGACACTGTCTGCTGCCTTCGCAAACAAGCCACGTCTCAAGGGGCGCCCCCGCAGGATCCCCGAGAGCACGGAGAAGCTGGAGGTGGGGGCCTCGAGCAGGGAGGAGACAAGGGCTGCGATGGTAGAATGCTTCGGCGAGGAGCCGGCAGCCGCGAGGAAGCCCGTCCCCGCGCGCGGGCGCGCGCGTCCAACTCGAGCGCATTCGACGATCAAATGCGGCCTCGAATGAAGCCGATCTTTTTGGCCGCCTCCGAAAGACCGATTCCGGCATGCCCCGCGGCGACCTCTCAACTGGCATTCTTAAACCCAACTGGTCGGGCGCCCCGACGCATTATCATCCCCGTGCGAGCCGCCCATGGGAATGAAGACCTGCAGACAGGAGGGGGGGGGGAGGGGCGCACGGGGGCCTGGGGCGAGCCAGCGTGAAATACCTCCACGAGCACGCGCGGGCGCTGCCCGAGGCCCTGCGAGGCGCCGGCCAACGCGCCGAGGCCAGGCTCCGAGCGCGCCCCCCCCCCCCCGGGGAGGCAACGGCGCGGCGCCGCCCCGGCGCCCGAGAGTTCTCGGCCTGCTGCAGCCGAGACGGTCAGCGCGGTACTCCTGCGACTGGAGGTCTGCGCGAGCGCTGGCGAAAGCATCGGGCGACGCGGGGGCTGGCGAGCGAATCGAGGAGGCAATGGCGAAGAAATATTGACGCCGCGAATGCCCTCGCCAGCTCGAGGAGGCCCCCGAAGCGGGGGCCTCGGTGCCGGGCGGCGCGCGCCAGCGGGCAGAATTGCGGCGAGCGGCGCTCGAGCATCCGCGGCCGAGCGCGAAGCGGAAGATCCGAAACCGCCCGCTGCCGCCCGCCTGCGCCGGGTGGCCGTCTCGAGCTCGTCGGGCGCAGATGGGGGGCCAAACGCGCCGACCCCTGTCATTTCCCAATGCTCTTCTATGACGGGGGCAGACCAATCCTCGCGATAGATGGGGCGAGGGATCTCGAGCGAGCGCGCGGCGGGGGAGTCGCCCCACCTGCGCGACTGCCGCGAGGCAGGGGGCGGCGCGCGGTCGGTCCGCCCTGAATCGCGAAACTCCCCATGCTTCGCCGCGACGTCGAGCGCGCGGCCGCGGCTGTCGGAGAAGCCGTGGAAGGGGCGCGGTAATATATCTATCATGGCGCGAGCCCATCCGAGAAGATCGACGATAATGACTGGGGCGCCGCGAGCTCGGTTCCCCCGCCGAAGAAGCCTGCGCCAAACTGCATGTCCAGCGCGGGCCCGCCGCGCTCCTGAAGCCCGCGCTGCCGCCTCGCCTGGGCCGCGACCACCCTCGTCGTTGACGCGAGGGCCCCGCGCGTGGACCAAGTGCTGGGTAGAACAGGTCAACGCTTCATCCACGATATACAAGCACCTGTCATGATGAATCCGAACACCACGAGGGCAGCTTGAGCATCGCGGGCGCGCTCGGTGGCGCCGGAGTCCGCGGCCGAGGGATCGCGGCCATGGACATTTCAATGCCGCTGGCAGAAGACCGCCGCGCGGTGGTGGAGCTTGAGACAAAGAACTCTGCCTGCGACGACTTCATGGGGCACAATGAGGACGAACGGTAAACATTACGTCGGAATGGCTGTTCAGGCGCCGCCGCGAGCGCCCGGGGCGCCGCGGAAAAGACCGTGAGATATCCGAGCCCGCGCAGGACAAGTTGCAGGGGATCCTGGGGATCGGGCGATGAGCATCTTGCCGAGGTCCTCACCCTCCAGCTTGCTGCATGTGCTAATATGGTAGTTGGCGGCGACAAACCACTCAGATATCGACGCGGCCGTCAAATTGCGGCCGGTGTCCACGCGGCAAGTGACGTCCAAAATGCGAAGGCCGGTGGCCCGCTGCCACTTTGCGGACCTCGCGATGGGCTACCTCGGGGCTGCCCGCGCCAAGTCCTGCTCCTTCTCAAATTTCCCGAACCTCTCCACAATGAACGATGATTCGACTCACTCTGGCCGACTCGAATCTCGATCTCCAACACCTTCCGTTCATGCTCACGACAGCGCCTTCGCATGGACTGGTCCACGGCGGCAGCCAAGTGCTCGACGACGCTCGTGAAGGTCTTTAAGCGCTGGACCCTTACCAGCTGCGTAATCGACTCAGCACAGGCTCTCGACATCTCGGCGACGACGTCACTTAAAAGTTTCCCCAACACATCTGAAATCTGAGGCCCCGGCAGAGGGCCCGGAACTCCGCTGCCATGAAGATATTGGGCCCACGGGTACTGCAATGAAAACCAAGAATCTGATACACCGTGGGGAAAAGGCATACTACCACCGTCAGCACCATGCGATGAGGTCCACGGGGGTGGGGTGGAGTGATCCGCGTGGGCCGCCTCTCCTCCACCTGTCGAAAGCCGCTCGACCTCCTGGGGCGGTGAGGCGGCCATCTGCGAGATGCGCTCGAGAAGATTTGACCTGGCGGTGCATCCGGGGATACTGGGACAACGACGGCCAGCACTTGGAGGCCTCGACCCTCTCTCGCTCCGTGGGTGTTGCAGAAAACTCTCCTCCGCCACGTGGCCTGGCTGAACGCTTTCCGGGTCGCGGAGTTGCGGGGAGCGTGGTCTCTCCGGAGCATCGCTGCCCCGATACGCAACACGCGACACGTAGCCTACTGATACCGAGCTCAACACGTGGACTGAAAACGTAGGTCCGACGCGATACATTCGCCAAAACGTGGGCCAATACGTGGAGCCAACACGCAACGTATTGACACGGACGTCTTGAACACGGCAAGTGTTGCGTGTCAAAACGGGCGTATCGAGGCAACTCAGCTCCAGAGATATCCGGCATGTGGCAGTCACTGTCGTCACCCCCGCGGCGAGCGCGGCGAGGAGCGCCAGTAGCTTTGACATCTTTCTTCCTCTTCTTGTCTTTCGTGTCTCTCTTGTCGGGCATCTACGCTGGTTGGGAAGGAATTCGAAATTCGTAAATTGACCCTCCCCTGTCAATGTCTGCGAGGTTGAACGCAGAGTCCTGACACACGGTGGTGGGACAGGATACAGACTTGGGCGGACAGGCCGAGAGAGGGATATCGGAATCTGGACACGTTTTAGCGGTATCCGTTGGGCTCCGCAGGGAGCCTTGCATTTTGAGCCACAACGGCTACGCAAGGACGGTGACGATGATGATGATGATGATGATGATGATGATGATGATGATGATGATGATGATGATGATGATGATGAGGAAGAGGAGAAGAAAGGGGAAGAGGAGGGAGGATAAAGACAATTACGATGAGGATGAGGCTGGGGGGAGAGACGAGGCAGAAAAGAGGATTGCCGTGTGCCGCAGTGTCCGAGCGCTGAGCGCACGGCGTCCTCATGGACGTGATTCATCATCTGCAGGAACGCCTCTCCCCCGCCTTATCGTTCTCTTCCTCTTGGTCCTTCCCAGGCTGTTCCCCACCATCGTCCACATATTCCTCCTCCCATCGGGGCTTGGCCTCTTCATTTTCCTCCCCCTCTTCCTGAGCCTCGTCAAGCTATTGCCCCTCCTACTTATAATCATATTGCCTCCCCTACGTCTCGTTCCCCTCCTCATCCCTCGCGTCCCCCTCATCCTGCACCCTGCCCTCCTCTGCCATCATGCGCCTGCACGTCTGTATCCCCCGCCCGAGGGTGCCCCACAGTCCCCCGCTCTGCCTCCCCCCCTCCTGTTCATCAGCCCCCCCCCCCCCTCCTGCACCTGCGCATGCCCCGCCTCCTCCCGCCTGCTGCCTCCTCCCCCGCTTCTGCCTCCTCGCCCTCGGTGTCCCGCCCCTGGCTCTCCACCCGCCGCCCGCCCCCGCCCCGCCCCCCTCCCTCCGGCGAGTGCGGGGACCCAGGCGCCCGCTCGCCGTCGCTCGGACGTCCAGTCCCCGTGCATTTTTCGATTTCGTGCGTGGTCTTTTTCCCCACATGGTCAAGGATGCTCCTCGATGGTCCTCGCCGAAGGAAGAATACGCACGTCCGAGCAATGCCAAGCCCGAGGACCCAACACCCTCGAGTTCCCCAACCCCCTCTGCCACGGCCAGTCTTGCAAGCTGCGCCGGTGTACGTGGCGGTCCTGGGGCCCGTCCTCGCGAAGAGGGCGTCCAGGTGCAGAGCAGAACTGAAGAGCTCAACCTCGATCTGTTCGAACCGTTGGTGGTCTTGGGACCGCCAAGAGGTCACGGCCCTTCCCCGGGACTGGCTATTCACCCTTTTGTTTGTTTCATGATGGCCCGACGGCCAGGCAGGGGCCCACAGAGGCACAACATGGCCAAAGACCTCATTGACGAGGCAACGCGGGCGGGTCTCGGTCCTTCCATTTAGAAATCGAGCCTGTCCTGGGGTGCGTTCCGGTCACAATCTCAGAGCGGATGTCCTCACCGCAACGAGATGCCTCCTGGATACCACATGAGAACGAGCATGCACGCCTCAAAACCTCAATAAGCGAAGTTCGATAGTCGAGCCGGTCCCCCTGCGCAGCTGCGTTCTAGAGCTCGGGCCTCTGCACTTCGGCTCTCGTTCGTTCGTGGTCGTTCGTCCTCGCCCCCCCCCCCACCCCCACACTCTTCCCCCCACACGCCTACCTGCCCCCGTTCCCACCCCCTCCCCCTGGCCTGGGCCGCTCCAAGGCCCCCGACCCTCTATGTTCGTTCGCTCGTGCGTGGCCGTTCGTCCTCGCTCCCCCCCCCCCTCCTCCCACCACGCGGGCCCTGGCCCTGGCCTGCCTGCCCCTCCCCCTCAGGCCGTGGCCCTTCCCCCTCCCCGTGGTCCAGGGCCGCGCCTGCCTGCCCCCCGTCCCCACCCCCCTCCCCTGGCTGGCCACCCCCACTGTCCCCTGACCCGTTCTGCTCGTTCGTTTGGTCGCTCGTGGTCCTTCGTCCTCGCCCCCCCCCCACCCCCCCCACACTCCTTCCCCCCTGCCCCCAGCTTGACCCCTCTCAGGCCGTGGACCTCTCCCCCCTCGTCCAAGGCCACGCCCGCATGCCTCCCCAGCTCCCTCAATCTGGGCTGGGCCACCGTCAGGGCCCCCTGACCCTTTTGGATGTTCGTTCGTTCGTTCGTGGCCGTTCGCCCTCGCCCCCCCCTCCCCGCCCCTGCACCAAGCCTGCCCCCCTTCAAGCCGTGGCCCGTTCCCACCCTTGCCGCCCACCGACATGTGATTCAAAGCCTCTAAAAAGGCGAAACGTTTTTAGGCCCCAGCGCCGAAGTTTGCTCTGGGGCCTAAGTGCTGGTGTGGCTGAGCTGCTCAATCTCTCACTCCTCCCCCCGATCCTCCTCGGATTTCTCTCCCTCCGCGCGCTGATGTTGCTCCTGCTGCTGCTCTCGCTGCTGCTCCTCGTCTTCGTCCAAATCCGGCGCAGCTGGCAGACCCAGGGAAGCCAGAGAAACTAGCTAAACCAGCCGAATCCCCGGACTACGCAGCGCAGGTAGTGTAACCACTCTAACACCAACAACAACCAATCAACCAACCAGGCAGGCCAGACCAACCAGACCAGACCATACCAAGCAAACCAGACCAACCAACAAAGGCAAGCCTAACAAACCGATCAAACAAAGCCAACTGAATCGATCAAACAAGAGAAGGAGCCTGCGCAAACAAACCGGTGAGACCAACTGATCTGGATCGGATCAGAGAAACCCTGCCGACCAGACCAACCACACCATGTGGCCCGACCAACCAGACCAACCAGATATCGGAACAGCAGTCTCAAACGAATAATGCAAATCAGATCAGCGAGACAAATCATGCAAACTGCAACAACCAAGCACAGACCAGACCGGAGCAGTCAGACCAGTACCAACAAGAGCGAGGAACGCTATGCCAGATCAACAATACCAGACCATATGTACCAGTCAGAGCACACCTGACCAAACAAGGCAAACTAGACCAACCAACCATTGGTGGCCTCTTGGGTTCCCTTCGGCAACTTGTGCGGGCTTCTGGGGAACCTTTGGGAGGCGCTGAGAGATGTTGTGGCGGTCTCAGGAAGCCCGCGTGACTGGGACGCCGCGGTATCTCGCTCGTGGGCAGTGTTTGGGGCATCGTGGAGAGCTCCTGGGGGGGCTCTTCAAGCATCTTGGTGGCCCCTTGAGTTCGACTGACGGCTTGCTCAGAGCCTCTTGAGCGTATCTGGGAGGCTCTATGGGCCACCTTCCTTGGGGGGTCCCAAAAATACCCGCGAGCGAGATGCCGCGGCATCACGCCCGGGGACGCTTTAGTGGGGCCTATTGGCGGGCTCTTGGGCGCCTCTTGGGGACTCGCTGGTGGCCTCCTGGGCTCCCCTGGAAGCTTGCTGGGGGAGTCTGGAGAGTCTTTGCGAGAATGAAGAGGGCACGCTGCGGGCCCACGACATGTCCGCGAGCGAGATGCCGCGGCGTCTCCCGCGCGGACACTAGGCTCGCTCGCAGAGCTCGTGGGCGCCTGTTGGGGCTGGTTGACACTGCCCGCTCCGCTCCTCCCTGACCTCCCCAATTCACGTCCGTCTCGCACGCGACATCCGAACTCTAAGAGCGAACCTGCAGCACAACCGCAACGCAGGATAAACTGCCATGCAATCAGCCACCTCCCCAAACCACGTTCGGCTCGGACGCATAATCCAAAGCCCAAGCTCTAGCGGCGAAGCTGCAGCGCAACACAATCAATGCAGAACAAGCTGCAAGGCAAGACAAATTGCAATGCGTAAACACAACCTCTCCAAACCACGTTCGGCTTGCACGCACAATCCTAAGCTCAAGGCCCAGCACCGGAAGCACAGCGCATCATAACCAATGCAGAACAACTGCAATGCAACAACAACCTACAATACAACACAATCGGTTCCCCTGCCATCGTCACCGCGGTTGACACTGTGGGCGCCGCACCTCCCAGGACCTTCCCAAACCGCGTTCGGCTCGCACGCCGCCTGAAGCAATCCACAAACCATTTGACAATAAAAGGGGCCCCCCATGTCTCCACCTTGGGTTGTCTTTAGCAATGGCGCGCGGCCCTCGCCTTGCACGGTTACTGCGCTGCGCCTAAAACGCCGCGCGCAAAATGATCGATCCTCCGCCGCCGCCCCCCCGCCCACCGCCGGCCCCGCGCCTTGCCGTCGCGTCGACGCGAAGGCGTTCGTCGTATCTCTGGAACAAACGCAGTGGGTCTGGGCGCTCTGGCGCAGCCGCCAAGACAAAATGTTGACAATTAATATTGCCTCCTCCCGTCGGCGGCGTTGGCGAAAGCCACGCCCCATGTTCGCCGGCTCCACTCTCGAGCGCGTGGCGAAGAATGCTTTCCCAATCGTCGGTGCTATATGCATGGCCCTGCGGCCCCTCGGGCCAGGCGTAGAGTTCTTCGGCAATCCAGCTCCTCGAGACCATTGCCAGCACAGGGGGGCGCCATCGTTGCATCTCATCTTTGCGAGACCCAGACGCAAATAAACATGCAGCGAGTTCATGGGCGGAGTGGGCTGATTGCCCAGGCCACGCTTCTGGCTCGCGCGGTAGTTCGCAAACGTCAGCATCGGCCAAACCTCGCGCGGCAACGCGCTCGGCGGCGAGGCGCTGGCCGCGGGGCACAGGTAGCGCCTGAGACCCTTGATGTCGCTCGTGACGAGGTCCGTGATTTCCTCATCCTCCACGTCGTTCTACTTGGGCCCCTCGCGCTGCGCCCGCTATTCCGCCCAGTCAATCTCGTAGGCCTGCATGCCGCCGCGACGTCCCTCCCTCTGCCCCGCGCCCAGCCACTCAGCCGCCGACGGCGGCGCCGGGGCGAAGAGTCGCCCGTCGCGGCGCTCCGGGACGCATCGGCAGCGGGCGGCCAGCCTGCATGCCTTAATAGCCTCAGCCTGGCGGTTGCAATGCCGCGCCGGGTCCGCCTACTCCATCGGCGATGCGATCCTCTGACGCTGGTGCTTGCGTCGCTTCGCCGCCATCAGCTTTGAGACTGCCCGCAGCCTCGCATCGATCAGCTCGGCCTGCTCCTCCGTGGCGTCCTGCTTCTGTCCTCGTAGCTCCACTCGTCGACGAAGTAGTTGTCGGCGCTCCGCCGCGTAGGAAGAGAAGGGTTCTCCATATCCTTGCTGAACACCGAAGTGGCGGGCAGCTTCATCATGAATGCGCTGCTCGAATCCTTTAAATGTAATATCAGGGAAATCCCAATCAATATACGTTCTGACAGGTAGCGTCTGTAGTGCAGCGCATACACCAAAAAGAAAAGGTTCCCGGCCCGCTCCCGTTCGAACCGCCTCCATCAGCTCAGTGCAAGCGCACCTGACACCATACTCGGTCTCGGAAGGGAGGGGTGCTCCATACTTTTGGTTTTCAGCGCAACTGTGGATGGGTAAATGGCATCTCGGCGGCGTTCCTTTCAGAGCCTGCAATGTCGCGCCGAGCAGTGGGGCCACCTGGCATCCTCTCACTAAGGGTCCGATGCTCTGCGGCAATGCAAAAAAACGATTCGGTTCGAGCCCGTCTCTCCGTAGAAAGTGTCAACCACTCTATATATCTACCATTTCCCATGCGTAGATGATGCGATGACAAGAGGCCACGCATACGTTCGCCGGGTCCTCCTCTAATCCGCTCCATCTTGGAGGCTGCCACCACATCAGCGTTCTCGTGCTCATAACCCCCATTGTCACTCCTGCTATATCCAATTCCGTCCTTCAGGTCCATATATATATATATATCATCGGCGTACATCTCGTCGGCATTCATGCTAGAATTCCACCCAACCTTCCCACCAACAGTATGCAACTCCCAATGTACTGGCTCTTGTATATACTTTTCCCTGTAGCGGAAAATACATACTCACCGCCACCACGTCCACATTATGATACTTCACCTTAGCCGCCAAGGCGCGACCAGGGGCACCCGCAGGGCTCGCCCATGTCCGATTGACAGCAGAGCTGGGGGCCCGCGGCGGCAGCCCAATCGCCACGCCACACGACGGGTTGCTGGAAGGGGCCGGTCTGCGCCCAGACTCGCAGGGAGCTTCCAGCATCAATCGTCCACCAGCACGTCGTCGTAAGATCTGGACCTCAGCGTTGCTGCGCGACGTCCTAGTGCCCGCCAGCTGGACGAAGTCAAAAATGTGGCACTCATCCGCGATCTTTTCTACACGGTCTGAGCGACTGGCCCAGCACGGGTTCCATCCCAGACATCGTAACATCTGCGGGGTCGCGCCGTCGTGGGCGCCTTCGGCCTGGCTGGCCACATCCGTCAGCCTCAACCGTCGCGGGTGAGGCACCCGAATACGGAATCTCTGTTCGGGTGCGAAACATGCCTGCTCACGATCAACCTCGAGCCTGCAAGCTACGACGCCGACGACGACGACGAAGACCACGACGACGCCGACGCCGAGACCGACGACGAGGACGACGACAATGACAACGCCGACGACGTCGCCAGCGACGACGACGACGACGACGCCGACGAGGACGACGACCACGACGACGAAGACGATGACGCAGACGACGACGCCGTCGCCATCGAAGACGACGACGACGAGGGAGGAGGGATGACGACGACGGCGACAACGACGACAACGACGAAGGAGGGAGGACGGCGACGACGACGACGACGACGACGACGACGACGGCGACGAAATAGGAGGGACGACGACGAGACGCCGACGACGGACGACGACGACGAGGGAGGAGGAAGGATGACCACGGCGACAACGACGACGGAAACGACGACGACGCCAAAGAGGATGACGAGGAAAGACAAAGGACGACGACGGCGACGACGACGACAGAGAGGGAGGAGGGAGGACGGCGACGACGACGACGCAAGAGCGCGCGCGCACGCTTTTGTTGAAAATCCGTGTTGTGAAGCCATGTTTTGTTGTAGTATGTTTTTGGGACACTCGATTTTGCTTCCGAAACGGGAGGGGGTCTTGAAGGATTTCGGCATGCGCGCGCGACGACGCGCGCGTGCACTTCGTCATCTTTTTTGCAGAGGACTCTCGCGACGGCACGCGCGAAAAGGGCGCTTGAAAGATTTCGACATGCGCGCGCGAAGTCCGTTTGGTAGTATGTTGTGAAAGCCTTGAAACACCGTTCGTTTCTTTGAGATTTCGCAAGAGCGCGCGCAATCTTTGTTAGAGAATCCGTGTTGCGAAACCAGGTGCTTTTGTACGTTTGATTTGGCACCTCGATTTTGAAATCCTTCCGAAACAGAGAGTTTTGGAAGGATTTCGGCATGCGCGCGCGACGACGCGCGCGTGTGCGCTTCGTCTCATTTGTTGCAAGGGATTCTCGAACACGTATGATCGTTGATGAACGAGTGTGCGCGCATCGTTGTTTGCAGAGGATGGCAGGGGGTGTCGATACCGGCCTGGCTGGGATAGTATGAATTCACAGGTCGGATGGATATTCGGTCAGCATCCTATGTGGTTTGCATCGGTTCCTGGGGGATCTTTGTTAGGAAAGAGACTCCAGTGCTAACCTTGGGATCCGAAGTAGTGATTTTGTTCAATGCTCGGTCCCCGGAAATCTCGACCCATTCCCCAGGACCGGTTTTTCATGCTGAGCCGTTTTTTGACGGTCCCGGGGCCCGGGGCGGGCCCCTAAAGGCCGAGAGTTTGGAAAAGCATCCGTCTCGATTGTTTCAATACGTTGGCTCTCTGGGAAGCCATGCGCATCAGCGCAACGCAGTGCAAAGCAACGCCACGCAGTGCAATCATGCAGAGCAGCGCAGCGCAAACCGACCCAGCGGCGGCGGGGGGCGACGGGCGGCGACGGGCGGCGACGGGCGGCGACGGGCTGGCCGGACCGCCACTGGGGCACGGTTATTGAGCAGGGGCTGGCCGTCCCGGCATTCCGATAAGCCTACCTTAATATGTTCTTAGAACCCCAAGCTATGAACCCAAAAACCCACCTATAAGCCTATCTTAGAACCCCAGAATGTTCTATAAGCCCCCTATGAAACTATAAACCCAAAACCCAAAACGTTCCTTTAAGCCTACCTTAGAACCCAAACATGTTCTAATAACAAAAACTATGTTCTTAGAGCATAGACCCGATGTGTGAAAACAAGACGGTCCCGGCCAGAAATGTTCCAAGAACATTGCGTGGAAACCACGACAGGTTCTTAGAACATTGTTCGGTAAGCCTACAGGCGAGCCAGGACGCTTCGCAACTGCTTGAAATTACCTTAGAACACGACTGACAATCCCTAGGATCAAGTACTGTTGGGGGAAAGAGCCCGACCGGAGCAGCCCTGGACCCCATCCTTCTGCTGCACTTCTCGAGCACGATCGATGCGTGAGGGCCCGGGGGCCCGAAGCACGGCAAAATAATCCGTTTCGAGAAAATGCGACGCCAGGATCTCAGGGCTGTTCCTTCACTGCCAGGCGGCGCCTCTGGCCTTTGAGTGATTTTCTAGGCCTTCCCCGAAGACACGGAAAACTTGGCAAAAACGGGCGATGGCAAGACTGGGTTTAGTGGGACCTGGTTTAATGATCTGTACCGGGGACGTCACCCCCCGTCCCATTCATTCCACTTCCCGAGCCGGAATTGCCGTCACCCGATAAGCACCACCTGCGGCAGACATGGTTTAGTGATTCCAATCCATATTTGGGGCTTCCGGGCCCAATCACTAACTGGCTCCCCTCAGCTGGGGGTTCTGGCTACACCCGACAACGGCCAGGGGGCTTCTGATGAGTCCCGCCGCCTTCTGGGAAGGCGTGTTGCTTCTCACTCCCCCTCATGGCGCGCCGCCGATCAATGCTGTGGACGGGGTGAATCGGGGACGCACTGGCCTGGGCAACTGTAACCCTGGGGCACTCAGGCCTTGCAGAATCTTGCAAGATCCTGCAGGATCCCGCGGGATCCTGCGCGCTAACACAGGTCAGTGCAACCCTGGCTCTTCAGGATCATGCAAGGTCTGGGGCCCTAACTGGCCCACGTTTGCATCTGCCCCCGTCTCTTGAGTTCGGTCGGGCATGTCCTCCTAAAGGCGGATGTGAAAAGAAAAACAGAGCATGGCCAAACAACAATCAAACAGAGTCAAAGGAACACGAACAATCGCCACCAGAGACTGCTTGTCCACTGCTCTCGGGGATTCCTCCTGTAGAGGGACATGCCCGACTGAACCCTTAGAGGAGGAGGAGACGGAGGAGGAGGAGGAAGAAGAGGAGGAGGAGGAGGAGGAAGAGGAGGAGGAGGAGGAGGAGATGGCGGAGGAGGAGGAGATGGAGGAGGAGGAGGAGGAGGAGGAGGAGGAGGCCCCGAGCGATTCCTCCAGGTCCATGCCCGTCTTGTCCTGCAGCCTCTCGGCGCTCGCCCTGCCCGCGTCGACCGCGCCCAGCGCGCGGGGGAAGGCCGCCACCAGCCGCTCCTTGACGTCCCGCAGGTCCGCGCCGTGGAACAGGGCCTCGGTGGGGGCAGCCGGCCCCGCGGGAGGATGATGAATTGGAGGAGGAGGAGGAGGAATTGGTGGAGGAGGAAGAGGAGGAGGAGGAAAAGGAGGAGAATTCGGAGGAGGAGGAAGAGGAGGAGGAGGAGGAGGAGGAGGAGGAGGAGGAGAAGGAGGAGGAGGAGGAAGGACAGGAGGAGGAGGAGGAGGAGGAGGAGGAAGAGGAGGAGGTGGAGGAGAAAAAGGAGGAGGAGGAGGCCTCCCATATGGGGTCCGAGCAGAGCGAGTCAGAGGGTCTCGCCGCATCGGCGACGCATCGACGATGCCTCGCTGATGCATCGGCACTGCGGCGGCGATGCGCTGGCGGCGTCGGCGATGCATCGACGACGTCGGGGTGGAGAACCTTGGGCCCCACATCGAGCCGCATCGCCGATGCATCGCCGATGCGGCGCGATCCTCCGACCCCATCTACTCCGACCCCATCGTAGAGTCCTGGAGGGGAGGGAAAGACCGAGACCCAGAGATCCAACGCATGGGGAAACCAAGATGGTCGATGCGCCAGTTGCTCGGAACGCACGCAAGTTTAGGAGCCAACGAAGGACGTACGCGCACAAACCACCGTCCGATAAGAATTACCCCCCCTTTAACGATTGAGAGTTGACAGCCCAGGCCAATACAGGCTTGGTCAGGGAAAATGCGCGGCAAAGCCGAATTTGATTATCGCGGGAAAAAATGCGAATCGAAGTTGCTTACTTTTTATTTTGAATAGAACAGAATCCTAAGGATTCCGATTGATTTCCAAGGAATCATATGGATGTCCTAGAGAGTCCAATGGATTCCTTTTTGGATTCCATTGGATTTCCTAAGGCATCTGATGGATGTCCTCAGGAATCCGATGGGTTTCCTGTGGGGTTGTAAGGCAATCTCATCAAATTCATAGAGAATCCTGTGAATGTCCTGCGGGATCTCATTGATTCCCCCGGGAATTATATAGATTGCCTTCGAAAAGCCATCGCATTCCTAGAAAATAACATCCAGGACTCCTACGAAAATCCATGATTTCCTTTGGATTCCTATGGATGTCCAAAGGGATTCTACAGATGTCCATCGGATCCCTACGGATTTCCACCGGCAGCCTATGGATGCCCATAGAAATCAGACAGATGTCCTTTGGATTCCGATGGAAATCCGCCAGGATTCTATGGATTTCCATACTATTCATGTAGATGTGCTTAGGGTTCCTATTGATGTTCTAACGAATCCGACGGATTTCCGCAGGAATGCTGGATTTCCTTGGGAATCCTTTGGGCTTCCATAGGACTCCAATGGACTTCGTCGGGAATCCCATGCATGTCCGAAGGAATCTTATGAATTTCCGGAGGAATGCAAAAGATGGCGTTGATATTCCTGTGGGTATCCTTGGGAACCCAATGGGTTTTCATTGGGTTCCCATGGGTGTCCGAAGGAATCCGATTGATTTCCTAAAAAGAATCACATGGAATTCCCGAAGAATGCAACAGATGTCCTTGAGATTCCTATGGGTATCCTTCGGAGTCCAATGGATTTGCATAGGATTCCCATGCATTTCCGAAGGAATCCTATTGATTTTCAAAAAAAAATAGATGGACTTCCGCAGGAAACCCATGGAATGTCGACTGAATCCTACGGATATCCTAAGGAGTCCTACGGATTCCATGAGATCCCGATGGATTCCCGAAGGATTTCGATGGATGTTATCAATTATTCGTATGAATTCAGGATCAGCTTGATCATCAACATCGTCATCATCTCCATCATTCTGCTGGGATCTCCGGGAAAACATGGATTATCCCGCCTGGACCCCGAACTTGATTATCCCCCGGAGGGATTATGCCGGCTCCAGCCCCCCCATCTGCGAGAACAGCCTCGTGTTAAGAACGTTCGCGCGACACGCACTTTCGGATCCGGCGTGGCTTTGTTCACGTGTACGTCCTTTTTTTCGCTCCTGACAAATAGACGACGCCGACACCACGGCAAACCCCACGGCAACCTCACCGCGTCGGAGGCGGAATTTGCCCTGGTGGCCGCGGCGCCCTCCACAAGACGCAAGGCCGCAAGTCGGAATGAACGGCGCGGCGACGGCGAGTTTCGCTGGCTCTAAAGGCCCCCGACGGGCCCCGGGACCGTCAAGAAATAACTCAGGCTGGAAAGCCGGTCCTGGGGAATGGGTCGAGACTTCGTGGTGTCTGTGTTTTGGAAAACCACGACGTCGGATCTTTAGGGACGTCTTGGAACCCATGCGACGGTGGACAGGTTTCGGGCTGCGTGCAGACAGCGCCCCACCGAGTTCAAGACACACACGCACATTGTTCCAATTGGGTCTCACGTTCCAGGGGGCCCCCCTCTTGTTCAACTCTCTGCACTGTTCCCTCGCCCATCCTCCCGCGCCTCCCGCCTCTCCTCCCGGCGCCTGGCAACAGCGGGGCCCCGGCTTTGCGCGGCTCTGCTGGGCGAGGCTGGAATGCTGTACTGTCGTCCGCGGTCCATCGCCGCTGGCTGGGACCGTCCCTCCTTCCTCCATTCCTCCTGCCCCTCCATCCTGCCCCTCCTGCCCCTTCATCCTTCCCTTCCTCCTTCATCCATTCCTCCTCCTTCATCCTTCCCTCCTGCCCCTTCATTCTTCTCTTCCTCCTGCCCCTTCATCCTTCCCTCCTGCCCCTTCATCCATTCCTCCTCCTTCCCCTCCACCGTGCCCCTGCATCCTGCTACGGCGTGGCCGGGCGCCCCCGGTCGCCGCACCGCCCCTCCCGTTGGCCCAGCCGGCGCCCATCCTCCCCGGTCGCCCCGCTTCGCTCGCTTCTGTCCGACCTCCGCTGCGTCACTTCCAGAGAAAACGCACCTGCAGTGAGGGACCTGCAGGAGCCTTGGCACCCGTGACACAGGCAAGACAGTCCACCGCCACATCGCACTAAGCGCCATAACCCATAACTAAAGCGATGAAACGAAACGCACACCCCTGCCAAAGATTCCCGTGGCAGGCTATAGTACCTCAAGTGGATGCGAAGTTGGACCAACCGAGAAATTGTAGCACAAAGAAATCGACGCGGACTCACGATCGAACACCTATGAAATCCCAGGCGTCGAGCGGGTCACCATCGTCTTCCGCCGAATTGGAAAGGGGGCCCAGCAACCGAGTCCAGCGACGGGCAGTCGGCATCGGACAGGTCGTCGGCGTCAAACACGGGGCCGAACAGACGGCCCTCCCCAGGATCAGGTGGAAGCGAAGAAGGCGCCCAAATGGTCGCCGACATGCCGCACTCGCACGCGACGTCCAGCCCCTCCTGCACTCTGATCTTCAGCATCTCGGTCCCATGCTCCGCGATGCCGCTCTCATTAGACATCCGGGAACCAAAACCACGTGCTCGACGTTCGGCCCCCCCTGCACGCTGGTCTCCGGCATCGCGGCTTCACGCCCCGCGGTGCCGTTCTCCTGCTGCGATGTGTTGGGGACCTCGTGCGCGACGTTCGGCCCCTCCTGCGCCTCCGTCACATGCCCCGTCATGCCGCGCTCCTCCGAGGACTCCTCCTGCTCCTCGCACTCCTCCACGGCGCTCTCGACCTCCACGTCGTGATCGGCCCGTGGCGCAGCGAGCAGCGCCTCCAGGAGCGCAGCGGCCTGCTGGGCCTGCGCGAACTCCTGCGCCGCTTCCGCCGCACAGCATCTGGAGACGTCGCCGTAGAGCTCGAGCCTGAAGTCCTCGAAGATCTCCGCCTTGAGCGCGCCTGGCGGGCTCGCGGGTAGGCGACCTCGCCTCAGCCCTGGGGGAGGGTTGTGCCTCGCCCGTCGCAAAAGGCCTCCTCCGCAGCGCTCAGCTCCTCCGCCCGGGCACCCAGAAGCCTCGCCGCGGCCAACTGCCTCTCCCATGCTGGGAAGCCGGTCCCCGAGCCGCCAGTGCTCCGCAACGGAGGTGCGCAACGCCGCCGTCCTGTACGCCAGGGCCGCCGCGCGCGAGAGGCCCAATTCCTGGCGCCGCTCGCGCCGCAGCCGGCGGGCGAGCGTTCGTGCGCTGGCGGCGGCCCCATACTCTGCCATGCACCGCGCCTGCGCTGCCATCGATTCCAACCTGCATGCACGCGTCCCGGCGCGCCGCGGGGGCGCGCGCCGTGCGCTGGCCTCCCGTGAGCCAGCTCGGTTGAGCCAAAATGGCGACGGACCCCCCCTTCGCTCCGTGGATCGCGGCCGGCTTGGGGCGGGCGCGGGTGCGTAGTCGTTGTCGAGGAGGCTGAGGAACACTTCGGGGCGCAGGGTGGACGACTGCAGCTCCTTGTTCCCGTCGTCTGTGACTACGACCTGAGATATGAGCGGGAGATGAGACGACCTGCGCTCCGAGGAGGCGAGGGAGGATGGGGACGACGAAGAGTGAATGATGCGGCAGATGAGGCACCACGGGAATGGGGTGAAAGGTGACTGCTATTCCTCCCCCAGAAGAAAAAATAGG
This sequence comes from Prorocentrum cordatum, assembly GCA_963575745.1. Classification (NCBI taxonomy): domain Eukaryota; class Dinophyceae; order Prorocentrales; family Prorocentraceae; genus Prorocentrum; species Prorocentrum cordatum. Next base: position 442,486 of record CAUYUJ010004792.1, read on the forward strand.
AAGGTGAGGGAAATGAGGACGAAAAACGCGACGACGGGGAGGAGCAGGGCGACCAGTGTAAACCCAAGAATCACCAAAGATGTTGGAATAACCCCCCCCCAAACTCCATCATCAAAGGCCCCTACAACGGTTCATTTCCACAGAAGGACCTGCCTCGTTGGAAGAGAACGTTTTGAAGACCCTGAGCCATGCCAAAATATTGTCCTCGGGATTCCAACGCCACGGGTCGACCTGACTGTAGCGTCTTGACAACCCTGAATCGCGACAAAACGCCATTCCTGGGACTTCAACACAGCGAGTCATCGTAACTGTTGCGCCCTCATAATCGTGAGCCCTTCCGGAACGCCATTTCTGGTTCGTGAATCATGGGGCTCGTGAAACTCTTGTAAGATTTTTTAACGAATGGACGTGGCGCTAAAACAGGAACCACATGTTGAAAAAGGACCGCTCTCAATCCGTGAAGCTCTTGCAATTCTAAAAATCGAAAATGCACGGCGCTAAGGCGAGAGCCACATTTTGAAAACGACCCTCCGGCCCGCCCTCCATCTGTGACGCTGTTGCCAATGTTGTGCTTCAGGGTCATCAGTGGTGAGGAAATAGCAAGCGAAACGCCCCAGCCGCCCCCGAAAAACTAGCCTCGGGATGCGACAGGGAAACGTTATTTGTAAGGAAAAAAGTTGATGATGAGGAGGGGGGAAGCAACACCATGACCGAGAGAGACATTACAAGGACGGGTGCGAGGAGGAGGAGGCGCAATATCACTATTCAGAATAGCGGGATCGAAAAGGAGGGGGGCCACACAATAATACGCCGAATCGGCATATGCAAAAGATGTGGGCGACAAACACGTGTATATATACAGACAGACGTACACCAGACGATGAACATCGACCACGGGGACAAGGAACAACGGCGGAGAAGAAAAAGGGCTATCTAGCTAATGTCCGATGGCTGTGCCACTTTGTTGCCGTGGTTGGCCCGCAATGGTTGTCCCGTTTGTTTTCTGGTTGTTGTCCCGCTGTGGTTGTCCTACGGTCGGGGCCTCGCCGCGGTTGCCCTACACTTGTTACGAGGATAGATACATAGTGACCGATAGAGAGATCATGGGACCGATACGTATATTGATCAAACTAATGACAGATTGTGCAACCAATACATAATAACAGCGACGCACACACATTTACATACGCACACACACACACATCTATATATACATATATATATGTGTGTATAACATATATATAATTATAATTATATATTGTATAATCTATATGTATAGAGATCCATGTGAATGATACAGAACATAAAATATCCCCCACCGTGCCTCTGTGCACGGAGAGGGCGTGTCCGCAGGTCCTTTGCCCAATCCCCTGAGCCTCAGTCGCCAGTACTGAAGAGTCAATCATGAGCCTGGACTCTGCATTCCCAAATCTCCCAAAACTTGACGCGGTTCTCCTGGTGTTCCCGGCATCTTGCCGCATGACCTTTCCGGGCCCGAGAGGGCGTCCGGACGGGCCAGGAAGGCCCAAACAGGCCCTCAAGACGGTCCAAGATGATTCCGAGACGCCCACTGATCGCTCCAAGACGTCCAGGATGGCCCAAAGACTCTCAAAAAGCCATCAAGGCGTTCCAGGAGGCCTCCAAGATGCCGCACAAGAGAGCCCCGAGAGGCAAAAACCATTGATTCCCCATGGGTTATTGACCGATGTTGGCCTTCTTGCCTTTTCGGCGCTTCGACGCTCCAAGTCGGCCCAAGAGGCCCCCAGAACCGGCCCAAGACCGCCCAAGAGGCTCCCAAGCTGGCCCGAAGACGGCCCAAAACGGCGCAAAAGGCGTCCAAGACGGCCCAACACGGCCCCAAGACTGCCCCACGAGGGGCCCAAGAAAGGGACCACGAACCGAAACTTTGAACCAGGAGGCCCCACGAAAGTCAGAAGAAACCCCAAGAGGCCCAAGAGGGCTGCAAGAGGCTCCCAAGAGGCCGAAAAAAGGCCCCAAGAGGTTCCAAAAAGGCCCAACAGAGGCCCCCCAAAGGCCCCAGAAGTTGTCCGAACTGTCTCTTAGGAGGCCCTCGAGAGGCCTCCAACGAGATCCCAACGAACATCCAATTCATAGCCGTCATACCCACAATCCAGGCACGGCGGCTGGATGGGCCAGAAACCACCATGTCGCCACCAAAAACAACATCGAAACGAACACATTGATGATTCAATTTAGCTCGACCTGCAAATCTACAAACAGTTTGACACGCAAGCTGATGGGGATACCGATATATCGGTGATAGGAACGGTAAGTTTGTAGATCGAAAACATAGTCGTATCGATGAACACTGCGGCTCTCATCGTACTCCAAAATCGCGAGGTTGATCGGTGTCGATGTCGACACATACATTTTTGTTCCATCCATAACGATACGTACATTTGATCGGTGTGAAGTTGGCTGGGCCGATGAGAAGTTATACGCCGATGGAAAATTATGACGATATTCCGGTATGCCGTGCGATCGGTGGATCGGCTGCGAGACGGGCATATAATGTTGTCAATGTGTGGATAATGGGACTGCTTGGCGCATTGATCGCCCAAGTGGTATATCGATGGTGAAGCAAAGGGATCTGTCAATATAATAGAGCTGAGATCGAGAGACACTGTTGATGCGTGTGTGTGTGATCGTGTGTGTGTGCGTATGTGTGCTTAGCCCGCAAGAACCCTAAGCAATGTTTATATATAAAAACTGTATATTGCCAGTGGTAAATCCATGCGGAACGCCTACGGTGTGCAACATGCGTGATGCAATCCGTGTGGTGTGCAAGTTATACGTTGGAACCCATGCTGCGCAACATATGTGATGCAATATACGTGGCGCAATCTACGTGGTGCAAAGTGTATGCGGTGCAACCGACGCTATGCAATCTAAGTGGTGGATTCGATTTTTTACCAACGAAGTGACGCATTCCATGCTCTTGCAAACATCCCACTCGTCCCAAGTCGGTTTACAAAACACATGTGGTGGCGATTGCGATGAATGCATGGCGTTGGCCTGTCCACCCCTGCGACCGCGCCAGCCCACGCACGCGCGCGCAGCGGCCAGCTAGTTTGGCGCGACAGACGCGGCAACGGTGGTTGGGCACATCCCAGCGGGCTCAGTGCGAGTCGGCGGCTTGGGCGGGCGCGGTATCATGGCAACGTCGACAACACGATGATGATAGTAGGGGTGCTGGTGACGACGCTGACAACGACGACGGCACGGCCAGTGACGGCCCCGATGCTGATCACGCCGACGACGATGACGGCGTCCTCGCGTCCGTGGTGAAAGTTTTGGAAAGAGTTCGACATGCGCGAGCAGCCGGCGCGCGAGTGGCCCGCATGGTATTATTTGAAACGGATCGTGAACCCACAGCACGCGCGCAAAAGCGCTCGAATGATTTCGGCATGTGGCGCTAGAGGCCAGCGGACAGGATAGGGCAAGGCCGCGCATTGACGGCGCATCGGCAGAACATGACAAATTGCAAAAGCCATGGAAAACCAAGCGAAGACCATTCCGCGCTGAATACAAGCGCGCCGGAGCGCAGCCACTGTTTCTTACCATGGTGGGCGGCGAGACGAACTACGCCAGCACAGCGGCAGGCAGGAGGGAGGGGAGGAACGAGGGGGAGGGGGGACGAGGGTGGGAAGGGGAAAAAGAAAGCGAACCCTGGCATATAAACTTGCAAACGCAATAGCGTCGAACAGCTGCCTCCTGCTGCGAACTGGGAAGGTTCAACAGACTATGTAATATATCGGCTTCCTCCCCTGCTAAGCTCTAAGCGCGCTTGCATATGATCCGCGGACTGCAAGCGGGGTCTTCCGCGCCTTCGAGGTGCAGGCCACTCCCTGGGTCATATGCCGTGGACACGGGTTTCCTGAAACACCATGCGCCTGGGCTGAGATTTCGGGCCGGCTCTTGCCAACTTGCAATAATCATCTACTTGTTTTTGCAATATATCAAATGACAAGACGGGCGCCGACGAACGACCTCACTTCTGCATTGCTCACTCTGGAAATGAAGGCCGGAAAGATTTTGCGAAACCTCCGAAAGCCGCGATTGGAACCCATCCAGCCTGTCCCGGTCGGCAGCAAGAAACACGCACGATCCCGGATCCCAGGCCATAGACCAACTTGAAGAAAGTACGCGCTTTCAAAATCTGTATCTTCCGTTGCAGGGTTGCGTTCGCGTCTCTCCATACACCACTGAGCTGTTGAAAATCACTTCTGGCTTCCACCAGGCGTCTTGTCAACACTGGTTTGCGATTCCCGTCCACGCTTATAAAGCTGAATGGGTTACCCACCAGGCCCGTGAGTAACTCATGAATACCTAATACATGGGAGTACGGTCTCACCTTCATTGAGCTCCAGGCCGAATGTTTTTCCAACCTTGGCCACGGTGTTCAGGTGATGTTGGAGGCGTTCCCCATCAATTACCAACATTGTGTCGTCAACGTGCAAACTATTCTTTGTGATGGCGCTAGGTTTCTGGCATCGTTCCGGCAGGTCTGTCTTCAATTCGGCGTCCGCGGCTTCCATCAAAGTCGGCATCACGATGACGAACGAAATCAGTGATAGCGGGCAGCCCCTGCGTTCTGTGGTCGCTGAAAGGATTTTGCATGTCCGTCGTTGACAGCAAACTTACGCGCTGTGCTTGTTGCCCCAACCATATCAACCATAGGCACGGGACTCCCACATTGACGTAAGGCATGCAATAAAACCCTTAGGCTTAGTACGGTCAAAAGCTTTGCTCTAATCAAGCAATCATATTTACAACTCGTCATACTTATCCTCCTGCGTAGCGTCGGTAAGTCGACGAGCCAAGAATAGAACATCTGCTGTGCCGCGTCCTGGTCTGAAACCATACTCCAGGTCTCTCAATAAGCGTAGGGGGTTGGATCGCGTGGGGGGGGTGGGAAATCGCTGTCCTTCGGGTGGCGTGGGGGGGTAGGGGAGCGAGAGGGTGTGGGTTTGGGGCGCGTGGGGGGGCGGGCAAGGGGCGTCGGACAGGTTGGCACGGGGAGGGTGTTTTTTGAAGGATGTGGAGTACTGTGACTCCCGCAGGCGCTGTAATACTCCTCCTGTCTTGAGGCTATGCAGGAAAATGCTCGCCAGTACTTTGCACTCAACGGTCAAGGGAGAAATAGGGCGATAAGTGTGTGGTTGTGACGTGTCTCCTTTTTGTTTGGAAACTGTCACAATCGAAGGCTCTCGCCGTAATTGTGGAACTTGTTCCTGTTGCCAGCAACTGCCGCAGAGCTCTCTGCTTATGTCCAAGGCGTAGTTGCCTGACCATTCAACTTGCCACAAAGCTGGAGGAACGCCATCATTCCGCCGAACCTTGACTACCTGGCGTAATTCTTCCAGCGTGACGGGTTCAATATCTTCGTGTAGATGTGCCGCATGGCTTTCAGAATCAAGGCATTGCTCTAAGTGTGGTCACTTCTAAGTTGCTCCCGCAGGCCTGAATACGGAGGAAATCTTGAGCGAAAGCCTCATGTGTGTGGGTGAGTCGCGGAGGAGTCTCGAGCGGGACCTCCTCCTTACGTGGCCCGAGCTTCATGTTTGAATCCGCACTGATCATCACAATGTTGTAACTGTCGTCGCCTTTAGGATGAGGAGGAGGAGGAGAAGGAAGTGGGGGAGGAGGAGGAAGAGAAGGAGCAAGAGAAGGAGTGGGTCGTGCAGAGTCCTTCGGGCTGCACGTATCCATTGACGTATCCGTTGAAGGTACAGGGGAGGAGGTGAGGAGAAGGAGGAGGAGGACGAGGAGGAGGAGGACGAGGAGAAGGAAAAGGAAAGAGGATGATGAAAAGAAGGATGATGATGATGATGATGAGGAGGAGGAGGAGGAGGAGGAGGAGGAGGAGGAGGAGCCAGCTGTCGGAGTTTTAGGGAGCCGGGCTGCACATTCGCCACTGCTTCTCCCTCCTCCGGACGTGCACCGACGGGACTCGACGCGGTCGTCGCGGAGGCACTGGGCTGACTTGTGGGGCAACCGTTGCAGGAGGACCAGAAGGAGCAGCGATTCGATCTTGCACTTAGTCGACGGAGGCCCGGGCCTCATGTCTGTCGACAGAGTGGCCACGGCCGCTTTCCTCGGAAGCTGGGCGCTTACGTTGTAAAGCATGGTCCAAACCTTGGGAGAGGCCTCATGGGAGGGGTCCGCAACGCGCTGCGCGCCTGTGGCCGGCGCACTTGCCAAGGCGGAGGGCTGTCTCCACGCCCAGGGTCGCGGCCAAATCACTCGCCCCGATTGGGTGGAGTGTCTCGCAGAGCCGCAGCAGAAGAAGCAGAAGGCGTGGGCTGCAGCCTTGGGGGAGGCCGCCAAAGCCCAATTGCTCGCAAGCCTGGTCGAGGACGAACGGGTCGACCTGTGGTCGGCTGGCGGCCCGGGTGCCTGGGGGGTCCTGGAACAATCCATTCACCGCGAGGAACTTCCGCCGGCGCTCATGCCCGAGGACCATTTCCAGATGGCGCTCGCGGACAGACTCCGCATGCCCTTCAGCGCGCCTGGTACCACGTGCCAGCACGGCCGGGCGGACGGGACAGCATGTGGTGGTGAGCTCATGGCCGCTCGCGCCAAGAACGCCCACGAATGCCCATGCGGTCCGGCCCGCAACCGGCGGCACAATGGCGTGCGGGATTGCTGCAGCTCCAATCACCAGAAGATGACCGGCTCCACTCCGGTCACCGAGAGCGCGCCTTGGCCTGGGACCGCGTGGACGCGACAGGGGTGCTGGAGGAGGCGAGGCTGGACGCGGCCACCCGGGACGCCATCACGGGACAGCCTGTGTTCTTGGATGTTAGCGTGACCTGCGCACACAGCGACGACCTGTCGCGCCAGCAGGCCCGCGCTGGCCGAGGTGGGCCTGTGGACGCCAAGCACGTGCGATCCCCGTCGCACGGAGGGAAGCTGGTCCCTGTCGTCTTTGAAGCTGGCGGGTGGCTTGGTGCAGAGACTGTGGCGTACGTGCGGTCCTGGGCGCGCGACATGGCCCCAGCCCGTCGGACGGAGGTCATCCGTTTCTCGGGAGCGGCCAAGAGGGGGGTGTTCAAGGGGGGGGGTGCAAATCATGACCGGCGGCACGTGCGCGGCCCAGCGGGGGGGCCAGGGACGTAATGAAACAAGAAGAGGCGCCATGAAATCTGGGGAACTACCATGGCCCACGCCATGATATCCACCCCCTCTTTGCCGCCCCCGAATTTCGCCTGGCAGCGGCTCCGCACGCATCACCAGACCGGGAACGCCGAACTGCTGCTCAGCCTGCTGGGCCAGTGAAGGACCTCGCGGCCTCGCGGCCGAGGCGACGCACCGCCGCCGAGCCGAACGGCCGCGGCCTGGGCCGCTACTTCTGTTACTGCCACTACGTAGCCCTACCACAACCGCAACCACGAGAGCCCAGGAGGCTCCCAGGAGGCCGCAAGAATGACCTAAGAAACTTCCAAGAGGTCTCCTCATTATTCTCCTCATCCTCCTTTCTCCTCCCTTCCCTCAGCCTCCGCTTCCACAACGGCTGGGGGAACGAATGTTCCAATAGCGTGGCCAAACATTTTGGCCACATAGTCGTATCCCAAAAGGCAGATGGATGCGGTGATTCGCCGTAGGAGTCTTCGATTCGTCCCCCCCCCCGCCCCCTCATGTGGCCTGCCACAAGGGTGCACGGCGTGCCAAGCAGATGGTTGATGGTCCTTTGGGAAATTTCTGGTGGGCCTGTGGCCGATCCCGCCGGCACGGAACGAAGACCCGTAAACTTCCCAGGTCGTCGGTCTTCCCGCTCCAAGACGGTGAAGATGGCCGCCGAGAGGCTTCCAAGACGCTTACGATGGCTGCAAGAAAGCCCTCGATTGCCGCAAGATATCTCCAAGAGTGCACAAGATGCACACAAGAAGGCCCAATATGGCCCCGAGGTAGCAAAAGACAGCCCGAGAGGCCCCCAGGAGGCCTCCGAGAGAATCGCAAGAGAAGCCCGAAGAGATCGTTTCATATCTTCTTCTCCTGTCTCCACTATGTGTTCCCCAAAGCGTGTTCACATGGCTGGGTGAACACATGATCCGCTAGCTTGGCCGAGCTTTGGCCCCAACGTTCGGCCACATGGGCGCTTCCAAAAGGCAAAGGGGCGACAGTGATTCGCCGTAGGTATCCACGATAACAACAAGCATAGCGGTAACAGGTAGATGGGTACATGGTGGGAACAATAATTCGTGATATCGACATACTGATCGGACCCATGTGATAGATACGCACATTGCCAATCTTATCAGAAGCCAACTGCAATTCGAAAGGGTAGCCCTGTCGGTAATGCAAAAAGGACATGACGTAGAGAAAGAGGGGCTGGACAGTGCGTCGCAAAGACTCCTGCCTTCTTGTAGGCACACTGGTTGAAAATTGCGGTCAGCCTCGGATGGCGCAACGAGGGCGGGGAAGACTTCGAGAAGTCAATGTGTTATTCGTCGTCGCTCGTTGTCATGCTCATTGCCATCGTTGTACTACACCATTGCCATCGTCGCCAGCATCCACCATATACGAATAACAACATGCGGTATCATTTCGCGGAGGTCTGGGCGGATTTCTCGGATCGGCGCTGGACCCCAGACCCCCCTCCCTGGCGCGCGGAGCGCGTCAGGGGCGGCGCTGGATGCGTCGCCAAAGAGGCCCAACGCCAATCCAGGAAATCCGCGCGCTCCTGCGGGAAATTATGGTTATGCAGTGCTTGCTGAAGTTTATCAACACATGACAGTAGGCATCTTACGGGGTGCACCCTGCGGTGTGCAACTGATGGTAAGTATCGCTTGGTGTGCACCCTGGGGCGAACAACTTGTGGGATACAACCTGTATGGGGTTCAACTCACTTGCTTCACTGCACCAAATGCTACCGCACTTGCACTCCACGAGGCGCATCCGTCCATAAAATGTGGGGGCGCGACCTGCGGCGCAGGCGCAGGAACAGCCCGGGGAGCACCCTACAGGGCCACCGGATAACTGCGGCGACGGCCAAATTCGCCACAGGCGAATACCCTTGGCCTTTTTATCTGGCCGTCGCCAGAGCAGCCTCCGCGTGCAGCCGCCCGCCGCCGCCGCGCACACAGCCTCTGCGTGCCGACGGGCGCAGGGCACGCAGAGCGTGCCGCGCTGCATCGAGCCCGAGCTCCACTGCCGCCAGGCCCGATGGGCTCAGAGGCACCAGCCGGGGACAGCCGTGGACAGGGCCGAAAGACGGACACATCGGCATAAACTGACGAACCAGCACCACACACCCATACCCATAGGGGGATCGGAGAGGGCTACGGGTGCGTGTGGTCGGATGGGGGTCCCCGCTCGAACGGGAGCGTTCCCCAGGGTCCGACAACCCGCGCCCATACCCATAGCCAGTCCTCCTCCCAACGACCCCCCTATGGGTATGGGTGCGTGCTGTTCGTTCGTCATAAACGGGGCACGGGACCGAGCCGCGCCCCATCGGCTCCAGGCCCCACCGAAGGGGCATCGGCGGGGGCACGGGGCCGGGTCGGGGACTGCTGGGGACGGAGGCCGAGTGGAGGTCGCCGAGCGGCAGCGAGGAGCACGGGACCAGGAATGGGGGGGCAGTCGGGGACGAGGGCGATTCGGAGATCGGCGGCGGCTGGGACGCGGGGCCAGAGAGCCAGGGCACGGGGCCGAGCCAGCGGCGGGGACGAGCCACAGAGGCCGAACCTGCGGCGCGGAGCCGATCCAGGGGCCAATCGACGGGAATCGGCGAGAGCCGAAGAGGCAATGCGGTGACTCATTTGTCGCAACCATCCCATGGTGCTGAGTCTTCGTTTTGAAAAGGCAGCGGCCCGCTTATCCTTTCTCTCCTCCTCCTCCTCGACCTCCTGCCATCCCTTGCCTCTGCCATACGCATGTACCTGTGTCGGCACACCCCTCACACGCTTCGTGGCCCCACAGGGAGCTCCACCGAAGGCTCCAATGGCAGCGCCCACATGGTACCACCGCTCCCAATTCGGCACACCCCTCACACGTGTCGTGGTCCTAGGGAGCTCCACCTGAGACCCCAGCGGGAGCGCCCGCATGGCACCACCGCGCCAATTTCGGCACATCCCTCTCACGATTCGCGGCACCATAGGGAGCTCCACCTAAAGACCTAGTGGCAACGTCTGCATGGCTCAACCGACCCCGTCTCGGCAAACCCCTCAAACGGTTTGTGGCCCCATAGGCAGCTACGTCTAAGGCCCCGATGGCAGCATCCGCATGGCACTGCCGTGCCCATTTTGGCACACCCCTCACACGCTTCGCGGCCCCATGGGGAGCTCGGCCGAAGGCCTCAGTGTCAGCGCCCGCATTGCAACACCGTGCCGATTCGGCACACCCCTCACACGTTTCGTGGCCCCATATGGAGCTCCACCTAAGGCTCCAATGGTAACGCCCCCATGGCACCACCGCACCTGTCTCGGACCACTCCTCGCACGCTTCGTGGCCTCATGGGGGTCCTACCGACTGCCTTGCTGGCAACGCCCGCGGGTCACCGCCGCGCCAAACTCGGCACACCCCTCACGCATGTCGTGACCCAACAGGAAGGCGGTCGGTACACCCAACACGGCCATCACACCTGCATATGGTTGGACCTGTCGCCATGGCAAATTTCGACGCGTTCGCTCGACTGCTCGCCCGTCCCGCCATTCGAACAATCGAGGCCTCTATCGCGCAAGTGCTTGAAGGCTCGGGCTTTCCCAGTGGCTGGGATGATGCACTTTGGTAAGAGGATGTCACGGCGCGTATAATTATTTCTCCCTCGTGGTTGGAGAAAAGCATGCACCACAACAGGTGGACTCGGTAGTCAAACCCAGACCAGTTACTGATTTGGCACTGGTAACATAAATCCATTACTGGATGATTTATACGGACGTTTGAGATCTTGTGTACCACAGAAAGGTTGAATCAACTTTTCGCCAGGGTGTCAGACTTGACAAGAAGGCCCGTACTCGTCGCTTTTGAAGCCGCGACTGCAAGGTATTCTGCACATGCAGATCGGTATGTCGAGACAGACTTCATATCGCATCACCCCAAGGCCTGTTCGAAAGCTACTCAGAGGAGGTCCTTGACATTTACTTTTTCTCCGACATGCGGTCCCACAACGCTTTCGACATGGCATCGCCTGCACTGGCATGAATTCCAAGTTAAGCCCGATCAACAATCTGTCAGCGACCTGAAGCCCCAGCGCTTGTGTGTCAGACTTTTGGGCAACATGAAGCACGTTTGCACTGTCAGCATCCTTAGCCAGCGTTCCTGTGTAAACGTGCTGCGCCACAGACTCCACCACAGACGGCTCAATGCTTTCAACATGTGATATGACTGGGGCTCCCTTGCGAATCTCTGTTTCCCTATTCTCGCAAAGACCAGACTTGGAGAAACAAGTGATACCTGGTGAACAAGGATATCAATACTACCGCATTTCATGATTGCATCTGTGAGCGTCCTGTCCTTCTGCATCTTCGAAGTCACATCTGCTGCGCTTGTGCGCTTCCGCTTTGTACACGGCCTCGCTAAGCATTCCATCCCTGGGTCGCCCCACCCCAGAATGATGAGCAACTGGTGATCATCCCCCAGAGCGCTGAGGGGCCCAAGGGCACTGGACCTGGCAGCGACAGACAGCTCACTAAAGTTCTTCAAAGTCAAAAATGGTATGTCTTGGGACAGCGCCAAAACAAACCCTGTCGGCGTGTGGAAGACGCTGTGCTGCTTGACTCGACGTCGTCATCGTCGTCGTCGTTGCGACGTTGGCGTTGGCGTCGGCGTCGGCGTCGGCATCGTCGTCGTCGTCGTCGTCGTCGTCGTCGTCGTCCTTGTCGTCGTCGCCATCGCCGTCGCGTTTTGCCTCCTTTTCCCTAGTCCCGTCGCCGCTCCCCCACCTTTCACGGAACCCTCTTCCTCAAGCGAGCCAACCAAATCGAAACGAGCGCGAAACTGAGCAACGTCATAGTTGAGTCGAAAGGAATCCCCTTCCCTCTGATCCCTTGTCCCCCGGGGGGGGGGTTGGAAGGGAGGGGTCCCAAAAAGGATCTTGGAGGTGGTTCCGTGGGGTGTCCCGGGTCAGAATGCCATACTCCCCTGGGAGGTCCTGGGGCCCAAAAACGGTCCAAGAGGGCTCCGAATCCCCGAACGATCGGTCTAAGGCACCAAGGATGGCCTCCTGGCAGCCCAAGCGGCTGCCGAGACGCTCGAAGCCTCCATGAGCACTTCAAGAGGGCCCCAGCAGGCAAAACTCAGTGATTTTCTTGCGTTTTCGTGGAAGGTTCAAGCGTTCTCGCCTCGTCGGCTTCTCGACGCCCTAAGACGGTCCAAGATGCCACCAAGATCGGAACAGGAGGCCCCCAAGAGGTTTCCAAGACGGCCCCAGAACGACCCAAGAGGGCCCCAAGACGGCGCCGACGCCGCCGTTGTGGTCGTCGTCCCCCTTCAGGGTCGGTGGCACCGGCCGTAAGGTCTTCCCAATGACATGCCTTGGGACAACAACAATAACAAATGTTGGATACTCAATTTCGATACTGAACTTTGCATCAAGATGGCTACTGTTCAGAAGCTTAAGAACCACTCGACCGGGCCAAAGTTCATCACTACTCCACTTCTCCAATCGCCGGTCTGTCTGGAACTACGTTCCAAATGTTTAGTTCCATGACTTCAGCACCTGCGTACGTCAAAGAACGAACAACTTGGAAAGCAACACAACACATCTTGAACCAACATTGCTTGATCCAACGGCTGAGGCAACGCGGTAACCCTTCATGATCCACACAATAGCACCTTCATTGCCAGCGCTGCGGGGGGTGCTGTTGCGGTTGTACTTAGTGTCCCCCATAATTGTTTGATAGATCGCAAGCAAAAGCTTTCACAACCATCTCAAAGTTCGAACCAAAACGCAATGTCCGCAGCATCAACCGATGGCCATGGCGGCCAAAGTTCTTCCTGTCAAGTCCTGTATGACCTAGCGAGGTGGCATCACTGCATCCGTTCGGCGAGGTTCCAAGTTTGACAGTCTCAGGGGCTCTATCTAGAACCTCTGTGGTTCAAGAGCTACGCGAAAATTCCAAAGCTTGGCCATGCGAGATAGTGGGCGTATCAGGTTCATTCAACCGCATGGAACTCAAATCGACTAAGCGGAAATGGTCGACATGCTCGGATACATGGGAACTTCCCCACGTGTAATATAATTGAGCGTCATGCCGTGCCCCACTCCAACCGCGCGCTTCGAAGAAGAAGTTTTCCCGGGCAGATTGCCAGGCCCACCTCGATCATCCTCCGACCCAAGCTCGCCAAGAGTGAGAGGGCATGTGAGATGCTTGGCGGTCGCAGTCGCTCGACTGTCCTGTCGCCTCGTTCCTGACCTTCGCCTGGGGCTCCCCTTGCGATTGTGTTAGAGGGAAGCCAACACACCCGCATAATGAACACCTCGACGAGCGAAGCCTTTAGTAAACGCGCGTAGGGAAGGGATCGAACAGGGCAGGGCTGCGTGGTAAACCCCCAAACCTGTTTAGTAAACGCCGGTTATGGTGTCGGCGTGTTGTGTTTCATCCCTCGATGCCTAGATAAACAAGGACACGTTTCGCTGGCCCCCCGTCGCTCCCCGGGCATCCGAAATCAAGTCTTCAACCACCTCGCGGGCCCCACAGGACCCCCCGCATGACTCTCAACCTTCTCTTGCCATCGTTCGGACGTCCATTACACTTGTATGTTTCTGCTTCGTGCGTGCTTGTCTGGCCAGATGACCTAGGATGCTCCTCGATAGTCCTTGCCGAAAAATGCACACGTCCGAGCGATGCCAAGTCCTCCCTCCCCCTCCTGCTCCATGCTACGCCCCAGGCCTGTCCACCTCCTCCTGGCTGAAGCCGTTGAGCTTCCTCAGCTCCGCCCTCTCCTCGGCGCCTCAGGGCTGGCGAGGTGGAGAATCGAATGGGGAAGGTTGGCAACGAGCGACCAGAGCTGGGGGCAACCAACCTTCTAAGATTGCAAGAAACCTCGGTCCCCGATTCTCGAATCCTCCGCCGTGCCTCACATGGCGCGCCGCCGCGAAAGACCATCGGCAGAGGCGCGCGACCCTTGGGTGGGGAACTTATCTCCACGGGAGGGATGGCGCCGCCGCCGCACGCCCCCCAGCCGAAGGGAGGACGTGGAGGAGGAGGAGGAGGAGGAGGAGGAGGACGTGGAGGAGGAGGAGGAGGAGGAGGAGGAGGAGGAGGAACACACAGAAAGTGTCAGAAGGTGCTCGGGACATGCTGTTTTCAGCGGCGTCCGCGTTTTCTTTTTCCTCCTCCTCCTCCTCCTCCTCCTCCTCCCCCTCCTTTTCCCTCTGCCCTCTGCGTGACGATTTCATCACACACACACACACCTCACGCGTTTCGTGGCCCCAGTGGGAGCTCCACCGAAGGCCCCAGTGGCAGCGCAAGCACGGCACCGCCGCGCCCACTTCGGCACACCCTCACATGCTTCGCGGCCCCATAGGGAACTCCACCGAAGGCCCCAGTGGCAGCGCCCGCATGGCTCCATTTTCGGCACATCCCTCACACACGTTTGGTGACCCCACAGTGAGCTCCACCGAAGACTCTACTCACAACCGCGGTAACCGCGACTGCATGTGTTTGGGTGCTTCGCCAGGATCTGCCACCGTGCGCTGACGCACGAGTTGGGGTGTCCTCAAATCCTTTGCCCAATCCCTTAAGCCTCAGTCCTCAATAATGAGGATCAAAAAGTCCAGGGTCCAAATTCTCAAATCTTCCAGGGCTCGTCGCGTGCCTCCTGGGACCAGTCGCGGCTTCCCGCGCGAATTATTTGTGACCAAGTGGGCTCCAAGACGAATCAAGAGTTCCCCAAGAGGCCCCCAACACGGTTCAATTGGGTCCCGAGTCGCCGAAAGATCGCTCCAAGACGCCAGAGATGGCCTCGAGACGGCCCAAGATGCCCCCAAGACGCCCCAAGAGGGCCCCAACAGGTCACAATCTGTGACCCCTCTGCGGACCCTCTTCTGCTTTTCTGCTTCCCGACGCTTCCAACCGGCCTCCGAGGCCCCCCAGAGCGCCCCGAGAGGCTTCCACGTGGGCCCCAAAACGGCCTAAGAGGGCCCCAAGACTGCCAGAGAGACGCCCAAGACGGCCCCAGAGGCCCCCAAGATGGATCCAAGATGGGGCCCAGATGGGGGGACCCAAACAAATATGTCGAGCCTTCGGCCCCGAGAGACCACCGGAAGGCCCCCCAAAGGCACCCAAGAGGCCTTCAAGAGGCCCTAAGAGGCCCCCAAGAGGCCTTCAAGAGGCCCTGAGATGCCCCCAAGTGGCTCCCACAAAACCCCAGGAGGCCCCCAAGAGGCCCTAAAACTGCCCCCACGATGCACCCGAGAGCGTTCCGAAGAGAACCGAAGAAGCATCCCCGAGAACTTTGACCCACAACCCAAGCACGGTGGCGGGATGGGCCGAAGCCCGCACGAGATTTACCCGTTTTCACAACGTGGCTCCCCAGAGGTCTGGACCCATTCCCAAGGACCGGCTTGTCATCCCTGGGTCGCTTTCGAACGGGCCCTGGGCCCGGCAAGACCTCCAGAGGCCAAAAGCGGCAGCAAAACTCCTGCCCGCCAGGACCGTTCCATTGGCACGTCCGCAGTGGTTACGGGGAACATGGGCACGATGCCCAGCAGCAGATGTTGCTGTCCAAAACCGACAGCGGCCGCTGCTGGGCCGGCGGGCTTGCATCTCAAATGGACGGCGCCTGCGGCGACACCGACAACGAGTCCTGCGCAAAGTGCGCAGTGAGCTGTCGCTCTTTGTATCCTCCTTTTCAGTAGCCATGTCTTGAAGGGGCCCAGGGACACACACGCATCAATACACATCAATACACACATCCATACACACAAATCCAAGGATTCCCCATATCTTTAATTTTTTTTGGATGTTCGTCTTCGTCCCCACTTCCCATAGTTCCCCATATGTTCGCCTCCTGATTTGTGTGTGTGTTTGTTTGTGTGATTCTCCTCCTGATTTATACCCTCCTTTTCCGTACCCGTTTTCCTATCTCCGAGGCTCCACGACGCGAGGACGCCAGGGCGGCCACAGAGGCACCCCGCGAGATCCCGACGGGCACCCCCACGAGCAGGCCATGTGCGATGGGGGGGGTGGCGAGCGGCGCAAGGAGCACCCCCGAGAGGCCATGGTGACGTGGCCGCTGGGCGCCACCGAATCGCAACATAGCATGCAGAAAGTCCACCCCGAGAATCACCACCCCGACGCGCGAGGCCTCTCGCAACCGCGCCCAAAGCAGGAATCGAACAGGGCAGGGCTGTTCAGTAAACGCCCAAGGGCCGTTCAATAAACGCCCATTGTCCAGTCCGGGTGGTGTTTCCTCCCTTGATCGGGGATGGACAGACCTCCCTTCAGTAAAACGTGGTGTAGTGAAAACGACCTCGGGCCCAAACCTGGCGGGCGCAGGCCTGGAAAATAACGGCCGCGGCGCCCTCTCGAGAACCGAAAACGGACAATTCACTAATCGACGTGTCAGGTAAAACAGGGCTAAGATCGGGATAAATCGCTCCAGAGCGTTCCGGAGCGCTCTCAGAGCGTTCCGGAACGCTCTGGAGCGGCCGCGGCGCCCAATACATCCTCCAAACCCGCCGATTCTCAGAGATTTCGAGTTATCCCGATCCGATTTTGTCCCGATCTTCGTGTCGTTTTATCCGGGTAGGAGGCCTGTCCACCCCCGACTCGACAGAGATCCGGCAGGCCACCTTGGTCTCGCTCACACGAGGAGGGGCCTCGAGCTCTCGCCGCCCGCGCCGAGCTCGTTTTTCTCTTTGGAGGCGAGGGGAGGGAGCGACGACCCTGCAGCCGAGCAGTTCGCCGCCCTGTCCCCCGCGGGCTTCAGGAATCTGGGAGGACAGGGTCGAACCTATCCTTAAGATTAACAAGCCAAAAGTCGACGACAATCTCAGGGATGCGCCCTCAGAAACGGCGGGAATCCCTAAGATCGGCATCGAGATGAGGCGATGCCAATCATGGGGATCGGGACATGCTCCAGGCTGGTGAAGGAAGGGAATCATGGAGGCACGGAGCGGCACGAGTGAACCCCGAGAGCGTATCGGCGCCAGGGGGGAGGATGAGGGAGGAGGAGGAGAAGGAGAAGGAGGAGGAGGAGGAGGAGGAGGATGGCGGAGGAGGAGGAGGAGGAGGAGGATGGCGGGGGGAGGGGGAGGGGGAGGGGGAGGAGGAGGAGAGGAGGAGGAGGAGGAGGAGGGAGGAGGAGAGGAGGAGGAGGAGGAGGAGGAGGAGGAGGAGGAGGAGGAACGTGTCGCGGCGGCCCCAGCGACGCGGTACGCCCTGCGAGCGGACAGCGTGTCGCTCCGCTCCGCGAAGCGGGAGGCCAGGAGAGGCGCGGACCGCGGATGCTCGGGGGCCAGTGCGTCGCTAGCCGGTCGCGCCGAAGCGTGGCTGGCCAGAACCAGCGGCACGACTCGTGGATAAGGGCGATCCTGCCAAGATGCGCGAGAGCTTTAATTCTTGCCCAACAACAGCAGAGGTGGTGGTGACTCTGGCGGGTGCGGGCCAATCGCGCAGCAGACTGGGTCGATCACGGACTTGACGATCGCTGCGGCCACGACTGGCGATCACACAAATAAAAGATGTTAGGCTCGTGACGAAGATAGCGCACGACGCGGATCACATTGAACCTCCCACTTGGATGCAAAGAACGCAGTCGCTACCACCGCGACCGCTCCAATGACCAATTCAACATCAGCGGCAGCAGCAACGCCACCACCTCACGCTCAACACACTCAACACACTGAAAGCATGGGACATCAGCGCGGCTGCTAACGCGTGGCTGACTGCGACGACCTCACCCCAGGAGGCCGACACCCCTGTGAACGCTCCTCTCTGATCATGAACTGTGAACGGGTGAACGGACAGCAACCTGGTCTGGACAAGGGCGGACAAGAGGAGGAGGGGAGGAGGAGGTGAAGGAATGGCGAATGGAGAAAAGGTGAACAAGGGAAGGCAGAACTGGGAGGGGCTCGAAGTCTACACCAAGTCGTCTGGCGGGACATGGAGCTGGGTGTGTATATATATATATATATATATACAAGACTGCATTGGCGCTGCGCGCCATGCACCTTGGTCCTTTGAGTTCTGCACGCAAGCGGAATGCGTGCGTGCGTACATGCGCGCATGCATGTATACACGCGCACACGCATGCCCGTTCCGTAAAAATGTCTAGGTGCATACACTATACTAACATTGTTGTATGTGTACAGCGTAAATATGTACATATCAATTTATGTGTGTGAGGGTATGCGCATGCATATGCAACTCGTACGGGGCATCCTCGGGCATTTTCGCTGCATGCCACGAGACCCTCAACGACTGGGTCACAATGTAAAATGTCACGGGAGCAAAATCCATGAATGTTGGCATTCGGAAACATCGTCGGGGTGTTTTCGGGGCCCTCGTGGGTCGTTTTGGCGCCTTCATGGGCCGCCCTGGGGCCTTCTTGGGCCGTCTTGGAGAGCTTGGGCCCGCTGGAGCCCCCTTTGGACCCACCTTGGGCACTTCCGGGGACCTCCCATGGTCCTTTTGGGTCTGTGCTGGGAGCCCTTGGGGGGCCTCTTGGTTCCATTATGGGCTGTCTTGGGGCTCTCGTGGGCGATCGTGGGGCCCGGCTCGGCCGTCTTGAAGCTTTCTAGAAGGCCTTTTGGAGCGTCTGGAGGCGATCTCGGGGGCTTCGAAACCGTCTTGAAAGCTGATGAAATCCGAAAGGCGAATATGTTTAAATTGTAAGATTTACAAAGGTGAATGGGACGATGTTTGTGCTTTGACGGCCCCTTGGAAAGCTTTTCGGGCTGCCTTGGGGGTCTTTATGTTGGCATTTGGAAACACCGCGTGGGTGTTTTCGGGGCCCTCCTGAGCCGTTTTGGCGCTTTCATGGGCCGTCCTGGGGCCCTTTGGACCCATCTTGGGCACTTACGGGGACCTCCCATGGCTCTTTTGGGTCTGTGCTGGGAGCCCTTGGGGGGCCTCTTGGTTCCATTATGGGCTGTCTTGGGGCTCTCGTGGGCGATCGTGGGGCCCGGCTCGGCCGTCTTGAAGCTTTCTAGGGGCCTTTTGGGCGTCTTGAGGCGATCTCGGGGGCTTTGAAACCGTCTTGAAAGCTGATGAAATCCGAAAGGCGAATATGCTAAAATTGTAAGTTTTACGAAGGGAATGGGACGATGTTTGTGGTTTGAAGGCCCCTTGGAAAGCTTTTTGGGGTGCCTTGGGGGTCTTTATGTTGGCATTCGGAAACATCGTGGGGGTGTTTTCGGGGCCCTCGTGGGCCGTTTTGGCGCCTTCATGGGCCGTCCTGGGGCCTTCTTGGGCCGTCTTGGGGAGCTTGGGCCCGCTGGAGCCCCCTTTGGACCCATCTTGGGCACTTCCGGGGACCTCCCATGGCCCTTTTGGGTCTGTGCTGGGAGCCCTTGGGGGGCCTCTTGGTTCCATTATGGGCTGTCTTGGGGCTCTCGTGGGCGATCGTGGGGCCCGGCTCGGCCGTCTTGAAGCTTTCTTGGGGGCCTTTTGGAGCGTCTGAAGGCGATCTCGGGGGCTTTGAAACCGTCTTGAAAGCTGATGAAGTCCGAAAGGCGAATCTGCTAAAATTGTAAGGTTTATGAAGGGAATGGGACGATGTTTGTGGTTTGAAGGCCCCTTGGAAAGCTTTTTAAGGGTGCCTTGGGGGTCTTTATGTTGGCATTCGGAAACATCGTGGGGGTGTTTTCGGGGCCCTCGTGGGCCGTTTTGGCGCTTTCATGGGCCGTCCTGGGGCCTTCTTGGGCCGTCTTGGGGAGCTTGGGCCCGCTGGAGCCCCCTTTGGACCCATCTTGGGCACTTCCGGGGACCTCCCATGGCCCTTTTGGGTCTGTGCTGGGAGCCCTTGGGGGGCCTCTTGGTTCCATTATGGGCTGTCTTGGGGCTCTCGTGGGCGATCGTGGGGCCCGGCTCGGCCGTCTTGAAGCTTTCTTGGGGGCCTTTTGGAGCGTCTGAAGGCGATCTCGGGGGCTTTGAAACCGTCTTGAAAGCTGATGAAGTCCGAAAGGCGAATCTGCTAAAATTGTAAGGTTTATGAAGGGAATGGGACGATGTTTGTGGTTTGAAGGCCCCTTGGAAAGCTTTTTAAGGGTGCCTTGGGGGTCTTTATGTTGGCATTCGGAAACATCGCGGGGGTGTTTTCGGGGCCCTCGTTGGCCGTTTTGGCGCTTTCATGGGCCGTCCTGGGGCCTTCTTGGGCCGTCTTGGGGAGCTTGGGCCCGCTGGAGCCCCCTTTGGACCCACCTTGGGCATTTCCGGGGACATCCCATGGCCCTTTTGGGTCTGTGCTGGGAGCCGGGGGCCTCTTGGTTCCATTATGGGCTGTCTTGGGGCTCTCGTGGGCGATCGTGGGGCCCGGCTCGGCCGTCTTGAAGCTTTCTTGGGGGCCTTTTGGGGCGTCTGGAGGCGATCTCGGGGGCTTTGAAGCCACCTTGAAAGCTGATGAACTCCGAAAGGCGAATATGCTAAAATTGTAAGATTTACGAAGGGACTGGGACGATTTTTGTGCTTTGAAGATTCCTTGGAGAGCTTTTTGGGGTGCCTTGGGGGTCTTGTGGGCCGTCCTGACGCAATTGGAGTCCCTCTTGGAGTGCTCTTGTGCTGTCTGGGGCCTCCCTTGGGCCTTTCTGATGATTCCTCGGATCGCTCTGGGTCTGCTGGCAAGGCGTTTCTGGAGACCCGGAAAGCCGGGTGACCTTTTCCAAGGACGTCCAATGGAGCCCGAGAACCCCAAATCCCGGGGGTCCAGTCTTGGGGGTGGGGGGATGGGGGATGGTTCCCCCCCCCCGGGCTTGCAAAAATATAGGAAGAGGAATATATAGAGGCCACATACGCCGAATTCCTTCGGCGAACTCCTTGGCCCCTTTTGAACGACCTAGCGACGTGGTGTGTGCATCGAGCCCTTCCTGAGGGAACAACGAAGTACCAATACTGCTACTCCTCGCGCATTTCCTGTGGCGCGTCCCGACCACAATCTCGCGGAGACCCCAGCCGTGGTGACGAGGGCTCTCCAGGACGAGCACGGGCATTATAATGAAAAGGGTAAGAGTCATGTTTGCACGATTTTTTGCTGCTTCGAGGCCCGTGCTTTCCTTCTCCCCCGCCTTCCGAGAAGCGCCAGCCCCGCCGCACCAATCCAGCCGCTCCTCCGACTTCATGCTGAACCGGAAGGACCGCGGCCCGATGTGGACCGCCGCGCCCTGCTCCGGCCTGATGCCCAGCACCCGCAGGACGTTCCTGATGTCCACGCCCTCGGAGAAGCCCATCTCCACCAGCAGCCTGCCATGGGCGGCGGGCCGGCCACTTGGTGTTGGGGCGCCGCCCACAGTAGAGGCCTCCCTGATGGGGTCGGAGGATCGCGCCGCATCGGCGATGCATCGGTGACGTGGACGATACATCGGCGCCGACGACGTGAAGAAGGCCGGGCTCCACATCGAGCCGCGTCGGCGATGCATCGGCGATGCTGCGCGATCCACCAGCCTCATCTGCTCGGACCCCATCCGGGCCTAGACGCCAGGGAGGGGGCGAGGAGGAGGACACGCCAGGGAGGGGCCCCACTCTCAGAGGAGAAGGAGCCGATACCGCTGCTCGTCCTGGGGAGCTGTCGTAACCACGGCTGGAGTATCCTCGAGATCTTGGTCAGAACGCATCTGGGAGAGGGCCAGGTAGTAGGTAGTGGGGGTACGGGTATCTTTAAGTCCCCCGACATCCTCCTGGCTTCTCCTCCTTCCCTCAGGCACGCGCTAAGGTGGAGTACGGATCGGGAAAGCACGCCCCGAACCAGGAGGCCAATGCCGCCTGATTTGGCGACGGAGCGCGCCGATTCTGTGCAGAAGCGGGACCTGTCGCTGATCCACGCGCCCTGGCCCCTGTTTGCGCTTCCTTGATTTTCCAGGCCCCCTCCCACTGCCTCCCCACTGCCCAGGCCACACCCTCTCCCCCACCCGAGTGGCCGCCAAGCAGGGACCTTGCGCCCCCCCCCCCTCCCCGCTCCACACCCTGCCCCACAACAGTGCAGAGCGCACGCTGCCGCAACCACTGGACCATGCGCAAGTGCACCATCATCACTGCGCACTGGTGCCTTATAAGGGTAGCAGGGGGAATATGATGTTGCCCGACTGGCCGTGGCGCTCCTGCCAGTTGGAGACCCCCCCCTGGCCTTCCACTCCCCTGCGTCCCACTCAAGCCTCGTCTCCACCTCTTCCTCATGCTCCTCTGCCTCTTCCTCCTTGGCTCCCAGCTCCATCCATCCGAGGGTTGACGAGGCCACTCCTGGGAGGCGTTCGTGGAAGTCAGCCCGATTGAGCAGCGCTCAACCAAACTAAGCCTGATTGGACATTATTCGGTCAGATCCAGCGTGGGACAACACACACACAAGGAATAATTAGCGCCCAGACGGTCCGAGAGCCCTTGGAGTCCTCGAAAGATCGGCCGACGATGCCGAAGAAGACGGTCCAAGGGACCCCGAGTCGCCGAAAGATTGCCCCAAGACGCCCATGGTCTCCAGACGGCCCTAGACGCCGCCGAGAAGTTCCAAGAGAGCCTCAAGAGGCCCTCCAAGAGGGCCCCAACAAGCAAACATCGTCTCAGTTCCGTAGGACATCGTACATTTCTGGCACAGATGACCCCCGGAGGTTCACAGCGTCCAAGACTGCACAAGAGCCCCCCAAGATCGCCCCAAGATGGCCCAACATGCCCCAAAGATGCGCCCAAGAGGGCTCGATGACGGCCCAAGATGGCCCCAAGACAGCCCAAGAGGCGCCCAAGACGGCCCAAGAGAGCCCCAAAACAGCCCCAAGAGGGGCCCAAGAAGGGGACCAGGAACCGAACCGTCCAGCCTTCAGCCCCAAGAGACCCCCAGGAGGCCCCAGAAGCCCTCAAGAGGCCCCAAGGGGCCCCCAAGAGGCACCCCAAGAAGCCCCAAAAATCCCCCAAGAGGCCCCAAGAGGCCCCAATACGGCCCCCGAGAGGCCTCAAAACTCCCTCCCAAAGGCCCCTGCGAGGCCAACCACGAGAGAGCCCAACCAACATCCGTGAAGCCTCTGACCCGCCACCCACCGCCTCCGAAAAATGGCAGCCGCCCAACCGCACCGCATCGACCACAACACCCCGACAACCGACAGCGGTGAGGCACTATGGGCCGGCGGAATGAGCGAAGCGATTCAATTAACGAGGCCCATGCGCAAGTCAATCTCCCACGAACTGCGGGCTAACATCGAGGTTAGACAACACCCACGTTCAGGAACACGCCCTCCAGAGAAAACTGCAAGAAACACTCCACGGGCAGGCGCGACACTGCATGCCGAGTGCACCCGGGTGGCACAGCGAGTCCACGTCCAAACAGCACAGAGTGCATCCAGCAAGCGAGGCGCCGATTGGCGAACCCGGCGGCGGACTGCGGCAGCACGCTGCGCATGCTGGTGCCGAGTGAGCTGACGCGTCATCCCTCGAGAACGACCCGTCTGGGTGCGCCGTCTCTCGGCGGTGGACAAACCTCCCTTTAGTAAACCTCCCCTTAATGAAAACGGTCTGGGACCGAAACCGACGGATCTGGACCCGCAAAAATGACGGCCGCGACGCCCTCTCGCGAACCGAAAACGGCCAATTCCTTAATCGACGTGTCAGGGTAGGAGGTCCATGAACCTCCGAGTCTCTCCTTGCTCACAGCCCGCCGCCGTGCCTCCGGGCACGGAGAGCACGGCGCCCCTCCTCCCGCCGCTGGGCGAGCCGCGGGCGTGCTGTAGCTCACCCCCAGGCTAGACCGCTCGCGCGCCTCCCCATCTCTGAGGGGAGACCGATCGGGGCGGTCGCCACGATAATACACCACCACCACCACCACCGCCGCCACCACCACCACCACCACCACCACCACCACCACCACCACCACCACCACCACCGCCGCCGCCACCACCACCACCACCACCACCACCACCACCACCACCACCACCACCACCACCACCACCACCACCACCACCACCACCACCACCACCACCACACCACCACCACCACACCACCACCACCACCACACGACCACCACCACCACCACGACCACAACCACCACCACCACCACCCACCACGACACCACCACCACCACCACCACCACCACACCACCACCACACCACCACCACCACCACCACCACCACCACCACCACCACACCACCACCACCACCACCACCACCACCACCACCACCACCACCACCACCACCACCACCACCACCACCACCACCACCTTCTTCACCCCACCGCGCTCCCCGCCTCCAGTCTCTCCGTCCTCTCCTCTCTCCTGGGAGAGGGAGGGGGGGAGAGAAGCGGTGGTGGTGTGTTGCTGGGTCCCGTAGTCGAGCCCAGCGAGGCCCTCCACCTGGTAATTTTGGCGATGTTGTGGGCGAGAGAGGCCTAAACCCCTCGCGTCGCCGAAGAATCACTGCGGCAATGTCATTGACAACTGTTTCCCCTCTGTGGGGTGCCCTCGCCGTGTGCCTGGCCGAGTCCACATTTCTAAGATGGAAAGCTGGTCCCAGAAGGGATCGAGACGTACGGGGAGGTGCGCGTTGCAGACAAACTCACGACGTCGGGGTCTGGGAACTCCGCATGCACCAGCACAGATCCTGTCCGGGCTCATCCTGGGCCCAGGATCGGTACATACGCCCTCCGATCCTGGCCACGAAGACATCTACATCAGCCCTATGTTCAGAACGGGCATGGCCAAGATGGGTGTTGGCGTAACGCTGGCGCCCCCGACCAGGGGTGGGCAAGGAAACACGGACACCCGACGTCGTGCTTTTATTCGCAACGTGGCTCCCCAGGGTCTGGATCCCTTCCCGCGAGCTGGCTTTCTATTCATCCCGAACTTTTCGTTGACGGCCTCTGGGGCTCCGTGAGCAGAGGAAGGCAAAACTGCACAAACATACACTTTTCGAGGTCCGAGTCAATTTCTTGGATCTGCGCTGCAACGCCCTCCCTGTCGCGCGGAGCGCACCAAGGGCGGCGCCAAAGTCGTCGCCAGTGGGGCGCAGCGCAGATCCAAGACATCCGCGCGGAGCGCCGACACATTATCTTTACGCCGCTCTTTCCTTCCACCGGTGAGGGCCCCTGGAGGCCGAAAACAGCCCAAAGCCCCCCGTCGTGTGTAGAGGCTTCCTAGATTGGGTCCGACGGCAGAGAGACACAACTCGTTGACACTCCCCCTCTC
This sequence comes from Prorocentrum cordatum, assembly GCA_963575745.1. Lineage (NCBI taxonomy): Eukaryota > Dinophyceae > Prorocentrales > Prorocentraceae > Prorocentrum > Prorocentrum cordatum. The sequence continues at coordinate 467,767 of CAUYUJ010004792.1, forward strand.
CCCCAGATTCAAAGTTGGCACGCGCGGGGAAGGCTGCGGCCGAAGTGCAACTCCTTCAACCCACCGCCGACACTGATCACGGCAGGGGGGGGGGGGCATTGGCAGATGAATATGGCATGGGTGTGCGCTGATTCGGCGGTGGACAAACCTCCCTTTAGTAAACCACCTTTTAATGAAAACGGCCTGGGACCGAAACCGACGGACCTGGACCCGCAGCAGTGACGGCGGCGACGCCCCCTCGCGAACCGAGAACGGCCTATTCACTGATCGACGCGTCAGGGCAGGAGGTCTGCCCACCCCCGACGGCTGCTTCCGAGGCCTGGAGCGGGCGGGGTCCTAAGGTCGCGCTCGGAGAAGAGCCCCCCCCCGTCGTGCTCTGCGCCGCGGCGCGAGGGGGGGGGGCGTCGGGCGAGGCCGCGCGCGGCGGCGCGGAGCGGGCCGGGGGGGCGGCGGCGCGGGGCCCGACGGGCCGCGATCAAAACTGGGGGGTGGGGGCAGCGGGGGCCGCAGAACAGGAGCCCTGCAGGGCCCCCGAACAGGAGCTCTGCAGGGCCCAAAAGAAGGCCTTTGGGGCCCGAGACGTGCATCTCTCTCCCCTCACGATATATCGCCCCCCCCCCCTCCCTATTTCGCGACGCCCAATACATGCCTTCGACGAGGCTCCCAGTCGAGTGCGTGTAGTGCCCGCCCCTGGGCTATTCGTCCCTGTCGTCGCCCCCGATCAGAGGGTGGGGTGGCGGCCGCTGAGCCCTACCCCCGCCCCCCCCCCAACCATCGATTCTCATGAATCGATGGGAGGCGGGGGTAGGGTTCGGATTTCGCCACGTGTTCGACGATTTCCGAGGCCTACTCCTGCCGCCCATCGAGTTGCCGATGTGTGGTGAGGCTTCGGGCTGCGCAGAAAGAGCCCTCCCCAGGCAGTCCCAGCTGGCCTCGACAGGCCCCCCGAAGAGCCCAAGGCGGTCTCATCACCCTGGCGCCGCCTCCGGCGCCGCCCCTGGGGCGCGCCCAGGGTTGGGGTGTTAAGACCGCCGTGGGCTACTCGGGGGGCCTGTTGATGCCAGCTGGTACTACCTGGGGGGCCTGTTGAAGCCAGCTGGGACTACCTGGGGGGGGCTGTCCGTGCGCACCCCGAAGCGTTAGCAGGGGTGCACTCGGTGCGAGACCGCGAGACCCGGCAGCAGGACGCCGAGGGGCACATCTGTCGTCCACCTAGCCCGCCCAACCCCGACACCCTCGCGTCGCAGAGCACGAATCGGGTGGGAGGTTCTTGGCAATCTTCGGCCGCGGGGTGCCCTCACCGGGCCGCGGGGCTGCCCCAAACTTCACCTCCGGAGGAAAAGCCAGTCCCCGGATGGGGTCTAGAGCCTCGGGCAGCCACGCGGTCAAGCGACAAGAAGCACGGCCTCGGACATCCTGGGCAGAGGCGCCGCCCCCCGAGACCCCCTGTGCGCACCCTGGGCCCTCGGGGGACAGGGCACTTCCGCAGGGTGTCTGCTGGCAGGCCAGCTCCTACCCAGCGCGCCTGCAGCAGGTCTTGCCCTCCCCGCTGGGAGGGCAGGGGGAACAGCGACCAGGGCCAAGACTGCACTCTGACACGTCGGGGCCGATTTTGGTCACCGTCCATGTTGGTCACCGTCAACTCTTGAAGCCAAGACCAGCATCGACGAGAGACCCAGCGACAGTTTGGCCATGGCCACCGTGTTTCTTCACTCGACTTCTCGCGCCGCCCGCGCGCGCGCCAGCAGCGGCCACCTCCACCAGTCGAGGCGCCTCCGCGCGCGCGCGCGCCCTCACCCGTGCGTCCACGGCAGCGCGTGCGCGACGGAGAAGGCCCTCGCCAGGGCGGTTGCCTTGGACACGACCTCCACCCACAGCCCGAAGATGATCCCCTCGCGCGGCTTGGCCGCAGCGAAATCGTAGACTGGCGCCATAATTTCGCGCAGCAGGAACCTCAGAGTCTCAGGGCTCACGGAGCTCACCTGGGCGACGGAAAGAGAAGGAGTATCACGCGCGGTGGTATGACGACCTTGCGCCGCGGCTTTCGCGGGCCGCCAGCGTGGCACATGGCGTGGAGAAGAGGGCGCTCGCGCGCGACCTTACACGTGAAACTTCGCGCCCATGTTTGCGCAATTGAGCCCATTTTCTTCCGTCGCTCACTTGTTGGGCAAGCTGCTGCGTCCAGGTGAGCAGGGTGTTGTCGCCGTAGCTGTCGGGCCTGAGCACATCAATCAGGCAGTTGAGCACCGCGCTGTCGGACCTGAAGTTGCTGAGAAACATCTCGACTGGGATCATCTTGCCCTGCCCTTGGTCGAACTTGGGCAGCGACGATTCCACGACTCTCACATCCCCGGTCTGCTTGCTGACCTGAATCCACTTGGGCGCAGCGCCCAGAGTGAAAGTCATGGGCATGTACGGTCCCGTGGTCCACCTGTGGTGCCTGCCGCCGTCCTGCGAGGAAAACCAAACAACGCGAACCCCAACTTTCGGAGGCTCTGGCCTGTGTATGGGATTAGAGTACAAAGGTACAGAACCCCCTGATCCGTAGGTAGAGGAAGGAGGGACAGATATGGATCGTTTCCTCCTGTGCGACCAGCGCCCTGGTCTCTTCCAGTACCTGAGCCGATAAGGCAGGCAAAAGGGCGAGTGAGGAGTAGAGATGAGGGTATGAGACGGGTTCCTTTCACAACCCCCGTCCTTTCACGTGGCCCACCAGGAATGTTGGCGTACAAGATATCCTTGTTCGTCACGCCCTTGACGTCCTCGTCTCGGATGACAGCTCCGCTGTCCATATCATAAGTAATGCGTCGTTCCACGGTGTTCCACGCGGGTCCACCGGCCATTGTAGTACGAAAGATTTTGGCTTGCGGGTCCTGTCGTGTCCACGCACGAAGGGCAGCCTGATCGCGCACTTCGCGTGCTCGCTTGATGTCCTCTGCGTAGGCGATCCCCCTCTTCTGTTGACCTCGGGACATAGTCTTCCAGTGCTCGGTGAGGATGTGGTCGGGACGTGTAGTGGTCTGCACGCGTGTCTCGCGACCGCGGACCACCATCTTGCCGTGAGGCAACATCTTGAGGAGCTCGCAGAACCGAATGAGGCTGGTCCACGGCTCACTAAGTTCACGGTGGTCTGCGGCACTGGCGCCATCCCAAACGTCGCGGAAGTCACTCTCGCCCTCGAATGTAGAAGTCGTCTCGAAATCCCTTGTGACATCAAGCTGATCGACGGGGACAGGAATGTTCATCACGTCGTCCGTCGGTCGAAATAGCTTCTTCCGCGGTGTGCGGATGTGCCGGAGAATGCAGTAGCCACGCTTCTCCCAATAATCAGGCTCCGGCGCTGGCGCAGCGACTTCTGAAGCTGATGGAAGAGCAGCAGCAGGACTGGCGTCCAGCGGTATGAGAGAGGGGTCGTCACACTCTGCTGGGTAGGTGAGCGGTAGGTCGGGCAAAGGCGTCTCGCCCAGGGGACGGGACGTAGCTGCCGTGTCCTCGTCGTGCGCCTCAGTCTGCGCAGCGTTCGTCTGCATACTTTGCGCCAGTCCAGAGCACTGCCTGGACACGAAGGTTTCAACCTGGTCTCGAAGCTCAGCGAAATCACCTACAGCGGGCGTCGCCGCCGGCAGGTCGTCGGAGAGAAGGAGGTGTGGGGCGTCAGCCCCCTGTGGCACTCCCTCGCGAGGAGTGCGTGGCCTCTGAGAGGCCGCGCGCAAACTCGACCTGCGCTCGTCGTAGGGGCCTGCGGCCTCACGATGGTTGCGCTGAGACGAGCTGCGGCTAGGGCCGTGTGTGTGTGCGGTGTCTGATGAGAGGATGATACCTTGGGGTTATGCGTCTGCGGCTGCGCCGCCACTGGTCTTCCGAGCTCCTCGAATGCTGCCGCGTGCGCCGATGCAGGGACGGCGGCTGGACTGGCTGCGCCAGTGCCACTGTTCCAACGGCGGGATGCGCGGAAGCGCCCAGGAGTAACGAGACCAGTGGGGCTTGCGCCCGACGCAGTAGGGATTGCTCCCGACGATGGAAGAGGAGAGATAGGATCGAGGTTTGGCTCGCAGCCAGGGGCCGTCATGCCCCCTGGCGTGGCCGAGGAGGCAGGAGGCTCTAAGCTAGGGGAGGGAACCCCTGCTTCGTTAAATAACCGCTGCCCGCCGAAGCTGGGCGTGTTGGTACTAACGCCTCCTACGCCTGTTCCTGATCCTCCTCCTGTCCCCCCTTGGGCATCGATGCGGCGAAGTTCTGCCGCGAAACGCTCCTCGGGGCCGTCGGAACTGGGGCGTGGGTCTCGGGGACACCCGCACGGTCACCTCCAAGGCTTTCCACAACTTCACTGAGCCCACGCGCCGTCGGAGAGCTCGCACGCGGAGCCGCGGCGGACCCCTTACGGCGGAGCCGCCGCGGCGGATCCATCGCGGCTGCGTGCGAGATCGCGACGCGGGGTTCGGTGAATGGTGAGCTTTAAGAGCTGATAACCTGTGTATGGGGTTAGAGTACAAAGGTACAGAACCCCTGATCCGTAGGTAGAGGAAGGAGGGAAAGATAGAGATCTTTTCCTCCTGTGCGACCAGCGCCCTGGTCTCTTCCGGTACCTGAGCCGATAAGGCAGGCAAAAAGGCGAGTGAGGAGTAGAGATGAGGGTCTGAGACGGGTTCCTTTCACATGGCCACCCCCGGCGCGTCCCGCGCGCTATGGAGCTAGGGCCCAGACAGTTTATGTTTATGCAACTTCTTCTTCTTCTTCTTTTTCTTCTTATTCTTCTTCTTATTAGTTGTCTTATTCTTCTTCTTCTTCTTCTTCTTCTTCTCCTTCGAGTCCCAAGCCCATACGCGGCGACAGCAAAAAACGACCGAATCGACAGCCACACCGAAGCCGACCGAAATCGGCAAGCCGAAAGCAATGTCGAAGGGCGCAACGACGCGGCAACGTCACAAAAACCGACCGAACTAAACCGACGGAACCGAACGCAACCGACTGCGACGCAACCGAACCGACCTGGCTGTGAACGCCCTTGCATCCTGCATCTGACAGACCTCGCGGGAGTTGAAGGCGATCGAGAGGTGCCTGAAGACGCCCACGCCCGCCCCGCTGCCGTGCGGCGGCGCGCGAAGCGACTGCAGCGGCACGGCCTTGGCGGACTCCTTCAAGCAGGCCGCCGCCAGGTTCAGGAACGCTACGGCGGCGCTGGCCTCGCGGGCCCTCGCCGACGGCGCCGCCACCGCGATGGCCTCCAGAAAGCTGCGCCCGGAGACCAGCCCCCGCCGGGCGACGATGTCGCCCCGCTGCACGAAGGTCTCGAGGGCCTGGTGTGCCTGCTGGGCGCGGCCGTGGTCGCTCGCCCAGGGCCTGGGGACGCGGAGGCTGTTCAGGCCGATGTGCCAGTCCTCCATGCAGGTGCAGGCCCTCTCGCAGCACCCGGGCGGCGTGGCCGCCCCGTGGCCCGCGGGGTAGTCCGCCTCCCTGACGGGCCACCCCTCCCTGGTTTGCACGCTTGAGATGGGCTCGGGAAAAGCGGGTAGGATGCCCCACAGCATATGTTCTCTCCAAAAGCGGCAGCGGCCGCTGTTGGGCAGGCGGCATGCTGTCTACCATGGACAGCGTCCGCGGCGACACTGACGGCGAGTCCTGATCAAAATGACCAGGACACGCTGTCGGTCTTCGTACCCATTCTCTAGAAGGCATCCTAGATGGGGTCGGGGGATCGCGCCGCATCGGCGACGTGGGCGTGGAGAACATCGGGCTCCACATCGAGCCGCATCCCTGATGCATCGGCACTCCGACCACATCTGGGAGGCCCAAACTCCTTCCCTGCCCACTTCTGCCGTGCCGGCCTGATCATCGCGTCGCCTCCGCTGACGTCCAGCTTCTGGTCTGGCACGTGCCCCGCCTTGCCCGTGAGGTCCGCCAGCGACGGCGCCGCCGGGAGGGCGCCGGGCCCGACGCTCGCCTGGAGATCAAACGCACTGTGAGAGCAGACGGTCGGCAGCGTCTGCTCAGCGTGTCGCGGCGGTGGCCTCGGCGACACGCTACGCCTTGCGAGCGGATAGCGCTCCGTTCCGCTCCGCAGGGCGGGAGGCTTGAAAAACCTCGGCGCGTGGACGCATCAGGACCGTCAAGAGGATAGCCTGTCGCACCAAGGCGCGGTGGGCCAGAACCGGCGGAGCGACAGGCTATCCCAAAGTCCCCGACCGCACACTTTCGAAGGTCCACGCGGATCTCTTGGCTCGGCGCTGGACTGGACCCCTCGCCCAGGGACTGCCCAGCGCCGATTCAAGAGATCCGCGCGGAGCTCTCAAAGTTCGTGGCTCTGTCCCGTGGCAGCTCAGGGGAGCCGCCCACATCCTTTCCTGCGAATCGACGCTGGGCGACGCGAAGTGGACGCCAAATCGACGCCAGCCGACGCCAAGCCGCGCTGGTCGGCGCGAAGCGGCGCGATCTCGCCGATCGCCAGACGCTGATCGGCGCTGGTGCACTCCGACGACGAGCTTGCGATGGCACACGCGGCCTCCGCGATGTGCGACCGCATCGATGCTGCTTCTTCTGAGCAGGGACCGACCGTCCTGGCGTTCCTGCAGTCATACCACGAGATTCTCTTCGAACCCAAAAATGTCCTAAGAACACGAAAACGATGTTCTCAGAACAGAAGCCCGATGTGTTAACACAAGACCATCTCCGCCAGACATGTTCTAAGAACATGCCGTGGGCACCAAGAACATTGTTTGGCAGGGCTGTAGGCGAGCCGGGACGCTTCGCCACTGCTTGACTCTTCTGTTCCCCGCTCGCCGCGCCGGGAGCGAGCGCGGCCCTGCCCGCCGCGTCCTCTCCGCTGCTGGCCTTCGGCCCGGAGGCCTCGGGGGCGCCCTCCCGGTGCTGCTTCCGCTCCGCCGAGGCGGGCGGCTCCGTCTTGGGGGCCTTCGGCCGGGCCTCGCGGTGACACGCAGGGAAGTGGCCCCCGGCAAGAGGGACCTTTGGTGCGCGGCCCAAGGTCGTGTGCACTGCGCGCGAGAGCGGTTTTGCGACAGGCTGCGCCCTGCTAGCGGCGATTCGGGACCACCAGTGTCCCCATTAGCGTCTCTTCGCATGCATGAGCGCCCTCTAGTGTCCACTAGCGCCGATGAGCACCTATCAGCGACCACTGATACTTGAACACAACTTTGCGTTAACGCGCCGGGGAAGACAACAATTCATGCCTCACACTTGCAACCACTCCCACGCATTAGCACCGAACAAATGGGGGGGGAAGGGCCTTTGGCTATCGCGCCGCGCTCAGCGATCCGAAGGCCCCATGAAGCCCGCACCAAAGGTCACCCCAAAGAATGCCCACTCTTACGTGTCAGTGCTGAACCTAAACGGTGTTTTTCGTTTCCGTTTTGCTTTCGTTGTTCCTCGTCATGTCTTCAATCCGCCTTTAATGCAAAACGACATGGGAACGAAAACGGACCACGAAATCGCCAAAACATCGTTCAGGTCCACCCCTGTTACGTGCAACCCGGCCTCAGCCTCGGGCGCGCCCTCGGAGCGTCGCTTCGAGTCCGTCTGGCCTGCCGGCTCGCTCTGCGCCTCCCTGTTGCGCTGTCCGGAGGAGGCCAGTCTCGTCACAACGGCGACCCGCCCTGGCGGTGTCCGACCTCGTCGAGCCTCCAAAAAGCTTCTCGCCGCCACGGCTGTCCGCCTCGGAACACGGGTCACGATGGATCCTCGGAGGGGTCAGAGGATTTCGTTTGCGCGGATGTGAGCGGGGTCGTGGTCTCAACTGTGTATGGGCAGGGAGAACGGAGGGGCGGATCCCCTTCCGACTGTCCGTCGGTAGAAACGATGACGCAACGCAGCGTTCTCCTTAGCATAACACCCACGCTCTGTATAACAAATAGAACAGGAGTCGACGAGGTCGACCGGTTGCATCTGACATGTGCCTCCACAAACGTTTATGCATGACAGACACGTGCATTGCGGGCCAAGCCTCCAGGACATCGTGTAGTATCGGCGCACGCTCCAAATTGTCATGTTGCAAGCACGGTATGCAGTTTCATCAGGAATACGATGAGGTTGGCCATTGGGAACAGCGAGGCTACATCCATGTTTGCGTGACCAAGTAATGGCGAAGGCGTTGTCCAAGATGAGTCTGCGAAGCAAAACGACCGAAGGACAATCATCCAAAGCGATTGCAACGCCAGTAAGTTTGGGAGCGGGAGCCTGATCTCGATGTGCTCATCCAAACTTCGCTCTCCGCTAGCCGTATCCAAGATGTGCTCCTTTCCCACGGCAGGCAGACCGTGTCTCATGCGGAATGTGGTCGTTCTGGTCGGTGATGTGTTGTGCAAAACCACTATCGAAAATCCACGAACGAGACATGCAAGCTGGCTTCTTCGATGGGTCTCCGGCACCAGGTCCCTCCCGCCGGGATTTGGCATGTCGTGCAGGCGTGGCGGTCGCGGGCGCTTGTTAATCGATGTCGCGCTTGATGGTGTCGATCAGCTTGCATGCCTCGTACCGCCCAAGATCCACGTCCTCGGCGGAGCGTCTCCACCACCTGTCGGGTAGAAGGTCAGGGATTTAAGCAGCGGCGCCCTGGTTGGGCGGGGTTTTGTGCGGCCGCATCTTCTTGAACACGGTGTGCGCGAGGACCTCGGTGATGTCGAAATCCCAGACACAGTGCGGCTACACTGTTGGGGCGGCAGCACAGCAGGCGTTGCGTTGGCGGTGGCCGCTGGGAAAGCGGCCATCCCCGATGTAAGAGCGAGATCGGCTGTCGTAGCCGGGTTGTCTGTGGTAGCCACTTCGAACGGGATCGGCCACGCTGTGAGATTTGCTGGGGGCCCCGTGATAGACTGCGGCCGCGCGGAGAACTGCGGCGAGAGCCACGGAAAGGGGGCCGCGAGCCCGGGCGGCGATCGCGGCTGGGCGCGCGGGTGCCCTCCAGACCTTAGGACTGCTGGCGGCCGCGGGCCCAAGAGCAAAGGTCTTCAGACTCCTGCGCGGCTGGCGTTGTGGGCTGCGTGGGCGGCTGGGGTTCCGGTTCCGAGGCGGGCTCGTCGCTGGGCTGGGGGCCAGGCAAAGCGCTGGGCAGGGCTGGGGGCAGGGCAGGGCGCTGGGCTGGATGCGCGGCCAGGCCGGGCAGCTGGGAGTTGGGCGAGGAGCCGAGCTAAGCCGGGCAAGATGCCAGGCGGAGAGCCACGCGGAAAGCTGGCTGAGAGCTGGACTGCGAGCCAGGCTGGGGGGCCGGACTTCTGGGGGCAAGGCTGGGGGCGGGGCTGCGAAATTGGACTGGGGGCCAAGCGGGGGGCCGGACTGGAAGCCAGGCGCTGAGCCAGGCTGGTGGGGGCCTGGCTGGCGGTAGCCAGGCTGCAGGGAGACCGGCTGCGAACCGGGCCGTGGGCCGGGCTGGGAGCCGGGATCAGCAAAGGAATGCGTGCGAAAGCTCGCCGAATCGGCGCGCCTCCTTGTGGGTGTCCGCGCTGGGGTGGGCCCCTGCGTCGGGAGCTGAACTCGCTCGTCGTGACGGTGCTCCGTGCATGGAGGGGGCGCAGGGAGACGGGCGGCTGCAGGTCGCAGTAACCTGCGTTAGGTTTGCTGCGGTGTGCTGTGGAGCGTCTGTCGTGAAAGAGGACAGTGGGTCTTCGAGCAGAACTATGTATTGTCGGAGCCGGTCCACCCACGCAGCGAGCCCAGTCACATGTTTCGACATGTCACAGCTTCGTTTGGTCTGCATCATAACCGGTTGGTCAGCTTTGAAACTGATATTAGGCAGGAAAACAATGTAGAATGTGCAGGGCCATCTGCATCACCATGGCCTGAACCTAAACTGCCCGTGTCTTTCCAACATGCGTTGTACTGAAACTTCGTGAGTTCGTTTGTGTTCTTCCATGTGGTCTTCACCGCCCGCAAGGTATGATACTCAGCTACCGAAGGGGCGCGTTTGTCAAGCGAACTGATACCCAACCAACCGGCAAGCCTGGGCCCGTGCACCATGCAGCTCAGCCGCTGCATGTTCGACCGAGGAGAATTCGACGGCAAGCGAAGGAAAAACACCGAGATTAGAGTGGGACAAGTGATGAAATATCTCACTGCCAACAACGCAAAGCTTCCCAGACCTGTCTTCATGAACATGTGTTATTTGAATACGCAAGTGCGCCGTGCCCCGAAGGTGCAGGTTTTCAATTCCCATCCAGATTGCGAACAAAGCCAAGCAATCCGTACACGTAGGCACCCGGTAGTGCGGCTCGCGGTCGTGGGTGTCCTCGTCCGCGTCAGGGTCGAGCCCTCTGGGTGTGCCCCGGGCGATCTTGACGAGCGCTTTCTCGGAGGCGCGGAGCGTGAACTCGCCGCTTCTGTCCAAGCGATGCTCCGTTCGAAGCGCGGCGTGGCTTGGATTACCTCGCGGGCGAGCAAGCTGATCGTGATGCCGAAGGCAATGCCTACGCGGGCGTTGCCGCCGGCTGCAGGAGGGACGCAGGTGTTGCCACCGATTCGCATGCCAAGAACTGCAGGAAGCTGCCCTTGAGGCGTGGCTTTCTGGCGCCCGGAGGGGGGATCAAAGTAGGGGTGGCGACCGGCCCCTTTCGCTCAAATCGCTGCAAGCGGGCAGGGGGCGAGGCACCGCGCCGGCCAATCCAATTTCTGCAGCGAAAACGATCACTGATAACACGCGCGCGTGAGCGCGCAGAGAGACGAGGAGCAGAGGAAGAGCAAACAGCACCAACAAGCACACCACTGTGGCACGCGCGCGCATGCATGCCTTCCTGTCCCTCGGGGCCGACGCCAAGGCACATCGCCTGCGCAGGTATCCTCGCATGGGCGCTCGCAAACATCCAGTGAAGGAGGTTGCGCAGGCGGGGTTGCTGATCGGGCATCGGAGTCCTGGGGTCCTTGTGAATGGGCTTCTCTGGGGGTGGGGCCTGTGTGGGGCGGATGCGCGGTAGCCATGATAGGTCGTTCCACAGGTGGGCCTTCATGGCCTCGAAACGCTAGGTCATCATATCAGCGACCTGTTCTCTTTTCTACATAGATTTAACGTCTGCTGGCTCTGCAGCGCATGCGACTGCAATCGCAATCGAGATCAATGCAAACAGTGCGATTAAGATGGCTGGGCGCTGGTGCACGTGCCTGTTGGACAATCCTAACAACGGCCCGGTTGCCCCCCGCAATGCCGAGCGCTGCCGATGGTGATCCCTTGTGGACAGGCTCGGCCAAAGATGCGCGCAGCACTTTGTCCTCGCGCGCAACCGCGCTTGCAGGCGTTGTGGTTGCGGGGCGATCTCACGGAAGTTAGCTTTCACAAGGGGAAGATTGTCCGCCAGGAGAAGATGCACGTGTAGGCGGGGCCCTCCGTGGTGGAGTCTTCCGTCGCTGCTTCTCGGCAGCCACTGCCAAAGTCGACGGCGTGCCTCTGGTCACCACAGACTCCCAATTCGAAAATAATTGAAGTCCGTCAAAACGCTGTTCTGCGTCTAATGCGACGATCTCGGATTCCGTAGCAGAATGAGATGCGACGGTCTCCCTCCTGCAAACTGCGTTGACCGGAAAGAAAGTGCCGGGCCCCACCAATGCGGCGAAGACGCCAGTAGCGGGTTTCGAAATACCCACGCAGTCCGCGCAGGATGCATCTGTGAAGAGATAGGCAACTTTTCGGCCGAGTCACCAATCCAGCAGCGCAGGCAGTGGGTGCTAGTGTGCCTCAAGTAACAAGCAAGACGATGAAGTCCCATGTCGAATTCGTAGTTCCACTCGGCAATCTCTCTGGCCAACACACGGACTGGGCGAAGAGGGTCGAGCCAGATGCATCGCGCCAAATCGAAAGTTTTCGTCAAAACGCTCGCCGCACCTTGGCCGAGCACGCCAGGTTTCTCGCAATCCTGACGAGCGAGGGGTGCGTCCTCGACTCCTCGATGCCAGGCGCCCTGGCGAAGGAGAGTTCGTCGCAAGCTATGGCGTCGTTCGCGGGCCTCTCGACCGACGCGCCCATCCGGGCAAATTTCTAAGATCGTGGCATTGAGCCGTGTTTTGTTCGGAAATGACCCAGGCCCGCGGCTGCCAGTCTCTCGGCCGACGTAGAAGATCGGATCGAGAGAGAGCGGGGTGTCCCAGGCAACGGAGATCCGCGCCGACGTTTCCCGGGCGCGCCTGGAAGTTCGGCCGCGCACTCGAGGCGTCGCGGCGTGCGTCGACGAGCGAAGCCAAACATGACATATCCAATGCCACGAACGACCTATGCGGATTTGTAGTCCGCAGGGCTGTGCTTGGGAAACATCGGCCGCATGGTAGACATGCGCTTTTGAAAACCAGATTCATGCACCTCGCGCGTCTTCCGGCAGCAGCCCAGGTACTCATCATACGGCGTAGGCGGATTCAGCTCAATGCCGCTCTTGCGGATTAGATCTCGGTCAGGCATCAGATTCCCTTCGGGGCCCGCCATCCTGAAGTCGCCCGCGCAGGCGGACAAAATGACATCCTACTCGTCGCGCTTCCAGACGCACTCCCGCCCGTGAGTGGGCTTGGACCCCGCGCTCTCCGAACGCGCGCGACAGTGGCGCCCCCGGAACGCGCCCGCCAACCGGTGGCCGCAGAGATCCAGGCGGCGCCGACATATTTGATGATTGCCTTTGGCCCAGGAAGCTGCGCCAAGAGAAGCGAACACCCCGCTGCGACCAGCGAGAGCCCCCCAGATTCCGCGATCCTTTCCGCTCCCCGCGTTGAGGAGAGCGCGGGCTGTCCTGACTGACATTGCAACTGGGGCTGCGCGGTGGGGTCTTAGCGCCTGCTGCAAGATTGGCGAACTCGCAGATGTCGCCTGCCTCGCAGCGGCGGTTCAAGAAGAAGCTGCATTCTGCCGCGCGGGGGCAGCGGCGCACGTCACCTTTGGGGCGCGAGTTGGTCTTGGCGGAGGCGAAGCAAAAGTGTTTGGCGTCGCCGGGGCGCGAAGGCGCACTCGGTCCGTCACTGGCGGGCCGTCCTCCGCGGATATCGGCGCGAGCCTGCCGTCGGTCGGCGCGGGCAGCAAGGCGTCGCGCAGCGCCGCCAGGCCGGGAATGTAAAGCCTTGTAAGGATCACCATCATTGCAATTGTCCTCTGTCCACGCAGCACATTGAGCCGTGCTGTCCTTGCGCTGCGATTCGCACTTCAGGCTGGTCTGACTCCGCTCGAGTCGACGCAACTTGCTGCTCCACGACTCGGGCTCGAAGCCAACCGTGAGTCTGGTAAGGTTCGCAAGGCTTCATCTTGTCGTGCTCGAAAATGTCGCGCTTCATCCATGGATGGCGTCGAATCTGCGCCCGGAGCAAGGGCGCGAGAATCTTGGGATCAGGAGGCCCCCGGCCGTCAATGCAAAATACTGTCCCAAGTCCAAGAGGAGGCATTGCAGATCATCATCTCGCATGCGTAGTCTCTGGATTCGCTCGAGGTCGTGCATGGCGTCGCCCACATCAGTGACCTTGTAAGACTGCCGAAAGGGCCAGTCGACCTGGCGCGTCTTCGACATGCGCCCTGTCGCATATTCCGCGCGCTTCCGGCCCTTCACCTGGCAGCGTAGATGAAGGAGACAGAAAGGCAGTGAGCGCGGCCGCAAGCTTGCAAACGGTACTCTCGACGTCGCCAGTATCTGCGAGAACTTCGAACTTGGCGTCTGGTTGTCCGGTGGCGCAGAGAAAGCGCAGGCCTTGGGCGGGCGGCCAGGGGCGCTGCCGAAGCCTTCCCCTGACATGTTGCTGCCATTCACCCACCTGCGATGTTCGGCAAGTGGGATGCGCGAGCAGTCTCAGACTCCTCGATGGGGTAATACCACCAGCAGAATACTGTGACAGAGTCTGGGGTGGAACGGGAGCTGGTGGTCGCGCGGTAGCCAACCTCGTCGTGGTCGACGCGTGTCGTAGAGGCAGCCGCAGAGGCAGCGCCGGGAGAGGTTCGTCGTGGTGGGCTTGCGCGGGCGTTGCCATCAGCTGGTGCAGCAGCAGCACGTGGGGCTGCACCAGTTGTGGGCGTAGTTGGTGGAGGTGGCGTGTGAGGATCATGGTCGGTCACATGCTTGGTGACGAGGCCGTCAGTGGTCGTGAGGTACTGTTGCAGTTGTTCCCTACACTGATGAAGATGGAAGAAGTCGTCGTTGGTCTGATTTGGAGGGTGGAAGTGGGGGTCGAGCGCAGGGTCGGAAGGGGGTGCCAATTGAAGCTCCTCGCCTGCACCCATGCGCGAAACTTGCAGGGAAACGATGCAAGGGGGCGGGGGGCTCGGGAAAGGCGACGAAGGCAACGTGCGCCGAGGGCGCAAAAAAGACAAGGTTGTATAAACGAAAGCGGTGAGGTGAGTGTAAAAATCTGCCCAGCCAATCTGACATGCGGAACGCTGCGCCTGAGTGTTGGTGATCTTGAAGGCCAGAGCAACATGTGAATTCACATTCTGGGCAAAAGCAAAATGCGATGCACAGTTTGGGAAAAGGACAAATGTGAATTCACGTGCTGGATAAAGGAAACTGTGAATTCACAGTTTGGACGTATGTGTAAGAATCTTTACGACGGGGCCAGAATGCGAATGCACATTTCGGGAAAAATGACCATGTGAATTTACACGTTGCGAAGAAGGAAGATGTGAATTCACATTTTGGGAGAATTTCGGGACCATTCCAAATCTGTCAGGGGGGTCGATAGCTCACTGTTTGGGAACACGCGGGATCATCAATCGCGCAATCAAGACACACTTGCTTCCACTTCGCAGCCCCGCGCGCAGTAATTATGCAGGAACGCCCGCGCGCGTGAACGATAATGGATGGACGGCGCGCGCGCCCGCGCGGGCCACGCGCGGGCACGATCGACTGGCCCTCCATGACCACCAACATTGGATACCAATCGTTTCCGGTCACATACATGAGCGATACAGTGAGCATGCATAAGCCATTCAGCCCCCATTGCAGAGACCCCCTGTTGCAGACCCCCTCATTCACCCTCCAACTGATTGGTACGGTGCGCATGCCGATACAACCGTTGCCCGAGGTCTCGGAAACGTAAGTCATGTGCTTCCTGCTGCTTGTCCAGACGAGTGGTACGATCATCGGCCCGAGCATTCTCAGCATCTCGTTCGCGAGAGACTTGGGTAAACATAGACTGCAGGTGGTCCGTCGCCTTCCTCAAATCCTGCAGCTCGGCAGTGATGGAGGCTAGATCGCACGCCGAAGTCGGGTTCGCCAGCTGATCAATGTGGGCCCGCGCGCTTTGCTACTCGGCCACGGCGGCCTGCAATGGTGGAACCTTCTGCTCGATCGCGGAGATCCGGTCATCAAGCGTTGGCACGATGGCTGTCGGTGCGCCCGGACGTTGATCGACAGCGTTTTCGGCGACGCGCGGTTTTCCACGTCGATCTTGTTCGACGCTGATGGTCTCGATGCGGACGCGTGCTGACGCCCTCGCGAAACGATCGCGGAATTCGAAGAATTCAGCTCGAAAAACTTCTTTTGGCACTCCAGATACCTCTTAAGCAGGGCGCTGAGCCGTCTCGCGGATCTCATCGTGCAGAATCCGCGCAACAGCAGCGCCCTGGTCACGAACGCCCGCGAGCTGCTCCTCCACAGCGAGGACGGAGTCGCGGAGCGTCTGCAGGGACTGGGTGTCCTGACCTCGGCATGGCTCAACAAGATCGACTTGATGGTGAACTTCGCCTAAGATTCGGAGTTCCTCAGCGACCGGTTGATCGACCGCGGTGAAGGCCTGATGAAGCTCAGCGCGCAGGATGGCCGTCTGCGGCGACGCGCCCGCGACAGACTGAGCACGACTTGACAAAGAAACGAATTGTGAAAGTACCAACCTGGTCTCTGAACTCTGCATCTGAACTCTGCCGCTTCGTTGGCGGAGGGCGCGGCGTGCTGAGCGGCGCTGGCGGTGCCGCGCCTCCGTGAAGCCTGCCGCGAGCGCCTCTGGGAGGGACTGCGGCTAGTGTCATGGCGCTGGGATATGATGTGATATTGCTCTGGGGATGCGCTGCTGCTCTGCGCGCCTGGCTGGGCCACTGCAGGCGCCGGCGCATGGCCACCCGCGCCGCGTGCCACTGCGGCCCTCGATGGCGCGAACATGTTCGGCGACGTGAACATACGCGGAGCTCTGGGGGCCACTCGCGCCCCAGCAGCGGGCGCGCGCGGAGGCGCTGGAAATAAAACTGCACGACTCACGCGCGGGGATTGCTCCAGACTCACCGTGGGGATTGTGAAACGGGTGATCGAGCATAAGAGCCAGTCTGCTGTGCCCATATAGGCATATGCGCACCCCCTGTGGGATGGCGCCTGCATAGGGCACGTGGCCGCAGGGCGCCCCGCGGAGACGCGCGCGCCTCGAGGGTCACGCACACAGAGGAGAGAAGAGGAGACAGTGGGTGTCGCCACCGACCCTGGTCTGGGACATCTCCCCCCCCCCCCCCCCCCCCCCCCCCCCCCCCCCTCACGACGCCCGTGGCGGAAGTAGAACACAAGATGAAGCAGACCTGGCCGGCCAGACCTCGCAGCGACAGAGTTCCTGAAGAGGCGGTCGGAGCATGCGCCACCTTAGGCAAGAACGCGCAAGGGCGGGGCGGAAAGTGGCCGGCAAGCATGGAGGAGAAGAACATGCAATGCGTGCGACAGCAACGACCGAGAAAGAAAGCAGGACTGAGAGAGTGTCTCTCGACTGACACCTGTGCGAAGGCAGAACTAGAGAAGGGAAAAGTAGAGAGAAACAGGATGAGGAACATGTCGTCGCGCACCTGTAGGGAGGCAGAACCCTGCGCCGCGCCCGCTCACCTGCGGCGGGCGCAGGCGGCATCTTCACTTGGATGGGGCGGAGGGAGGGGGGTGAGCTCGAAGCCTCGGGCCTCGGGGCCCAACTGCCCCTTGCTGGGGCGCCGACAGCGCGCCCCCCCCCCCCCCCGACGCGAGATGGCGCGCGGGAGAGAAAGGGGGGGACAAGGGGGACGGAGAAGAGGGAAACGAGAAGGGAGGAAGATGCGTTGCCCCCGCCCAAAATGGGCTGCTCTTGTCAATTGGGGGCGCTGGCTCCGCCCAAAATTGGCTGCTCTTATCGACGAGAGCCGGGCTCTGGCCACCTCGAGCACGCGTTGTCGCGCCCCCTCGCAAGTGGTGCCAGTTTGCGGGGCCGCGACCCCCCCGCGGAGGTTTTTGACTTGTCCGGGGAGAGGGGGGGCAGGGAGGGAGGGGCCAGGCCCGACTCCGGGGAGACGCGGGGAGGCGAACTCCCGCGACGCCCAGAGGCTGCAGGACTGAACCCACCGGAGGAAGAGAGGAGGAAAGAGAAAAGGGGGAAGGACCCCCCCGATGAGAGACATCCGTCTCCATGCGCCTTCAAGAGGAGAAGAATGGGGATCTGCACAGAGCCGCTGCGGGGTCGACCGCGAAGACTCAACCTGTAGTTGTGGACGCCGCGGGCTCTGCAAAGAAGAGTAACCTGAATGAGAATGTGACAAACATCAATCACAAATCATACCAAGAGGTGAAGAGGAGGAGGAGGAGGAGGAGGAGGAGGAAGAGGAAGAGGAGGAAGAGCAGAGGGGGGCGGGGGAGAGGGGGAATGAGGCAGCCGCGCCATGCGGCCTCATCCGCATTGCCTGGATCTGTGAATGCGCACCTTCAACGACGACGCCCGTGCCAGAGCCGTCGACGAGCCTCAGGGCTCTACCACGAGCAAATCAAAAGGTCATGGCGCAGCAGTGATGATGCAAAAGAGCGAGAGAGAGAGAGAGAGAGAGAGAGAGAGAGAGAGAGAGAGAGAGAGAGAGAGAGAGAGAGAGAGAGAGAGAGAGAGAGAGAGAGAGAGAGAGAGAGAGAGAGAGAGAGAGAGAGAGAGAGAGAGAGAGAGAGAGAGAGAGAGAGAGAGAGAGAGAGAGAGAGAAGAGAGAGAGAGAGAGGAGAGAGAGAGAGAGAGAGAGAGAGAGAGAGAGAGAGAGAGAGAGAGAGAGAGAGAGAGAGAGAGAGAGAGAGAGAGAGAGAGAGAGAGAGAGCGAGAGAGAGAGAGAGAGAGAGAGAGAAAACAAAAAAAAAAGAGAAAGAGAGAGAGGGGCAGGAGGAGCCATCTCGGGAACCCGTCTTCACGGGCGCTTCCTGTACTTGGTCCGAATCTCTTGCACGAGCCTCCTTCTTGGGGGCCCTGGGGGAGTCATAGCAAATGCCCCGGCTCTTGAGGGGCATGTGAACCGGGGCGCCCCCGCCAGCTTGGGCTACTCTTCGCGATTCGGGGAACGAAATGCTTAACGACGTGTGGTCCGCCGCCTGCCTACATCCTGCAACCTGTCAGCGATTTGGGCGAAATCGCAAACCGAAGGAGGGGGTCCCAGCTGCGCAGTCTGGGCCCGTCCAACGCGCCAGTCTAGCAGGGGGGACTTCCGCGTGCGTTATTCGAGATTCATTCCTCGTGCATTGGCACGCACTTTCAGGGCGCATCGAGACGTCAGCCGTAGTCGGGAACGCCAGCCTGCAGGGGGCAAGGATCGCTCAGCACGGCACAGCGCCCAACAATCGTTCAAATCTGAGCGTGGGTATGATAGCAACGAACGCGCGGAGAAACGCGGAGGAGAAAGAAGACCAGACAGAAAGATGGGAGGAGAGAAGCAATGGATGGATGGAGATGGGGAAGGACAACAGAAAGCGAGAAGAGGAGGGCGTCGAAGTGCACCTGCGGGGGGCGCCCCACCCCGACGCAAAACGACGTAAGAGAAAGGAATGGAGAAGCTGGATAATGGGGGGCATATCGAAAAGTCTCTGTCGCGTTGGGAGCTCTGTAAAAAAAAACAACGCGTAGCAGCGCCCAGCCAAGGCGACGAGGCAGAGACGCAGCAGGTGTTGTCACCGGCGAAGCACAGGAAGTGCACCTGCCTCGGTACCCGAACAACTCAGGTTGTCCGGCGCTACCCGCGCGGCCTGACGGAACGGGAGCTCGCGCGGACGGGATCGCACCATGCCGTCCGAAAGCTCAGAAACACGAGGTGGGGCGCATACTTCCAGACCGGGGAACTTCCCCCGCGTGCAAGATCGCCAATTCAGCTTCCAACAGAGACAATCAACGATGGCCACAAAACGCTAGAAAGAATGAGCAAAGATAGTCGTCACATCATCTGAAGCGATTGCGCCGTCTTACGAATGGCGCGCTCATGTCAGAGTGGGTTTCCGCCTTGACCTCGCTCGGAAACCGTCCTGCTGAGGTGCAGGTCGAGAAGGCCACAAAATAAATGACGTTAAAAACATTCTCAGGGACTGACAGCGTCGGTCTCGGAACTCTGGTAAAGCGGCTGCTAACCTGTGAGAGGGGTGATCGAGCGTAAGAGCCAGTCTGCCGTAACCATATAGGTATATGTGTACCCCCTATGGGATGGCGCCTGCATAGGGCACATGGCCGCAGGACACCCCACATAGACGCGCGCGCCTCGAGGGTCACGCACAGAGAGGAGAGAAGAGGAGACAGTGGGTGTCGCCACCGACCCTGGTCTGGGTCATGTTCCACAAGGATTGCTTCTGACTCCGTAGGTGTTTCCACCGACATCACATGCAGCAGCAGGAGCAAGAGGTTGAGGAGCGAATGCCTGAGAAGGGTGGGAACCCTCCCCTAAACCTGGCGTGTTAGGCGTGGGGATTGCTCCCGACTGGACTGAGGGCACCAGACGCATGGAGTAACAGTGGGTGAGATGGGAACCACACACACACATCAACTGGCCCTCCTCCGAGCTGTTGGCCCAGCCAATTCCTTTTCTGGCTGATCCTCAGGTTGTCCAGCTCGTCAGGCAGGCACTCGTCTGGCTCCCAAGTGGTGCCGACCATGTCTCCGCCAAACTCCATATCCCTGTAGTCGGTGCTGTCGTCAGGGTAGTCCCACTGCACCATGTAGAAGTCCTGGTAGAGTCCGCACCTCGGGTGGAGGAATGCCTCCCACGGCGGCAGATACCCGGCCAGCGACTTCACCCTGAACCAGCCGTCCTTGGTCTCGCCGTCCGCAGGGACCTCGCGGGGCAGTATTTTCCTCCGATGCTCGGAAGTCTTGCCGTCCGAGGTCAGGAACTCCGGGCCGGTGACCGCCTGGTCGTGGAGCTGCTCCTTCATGTAGAGGGCTGGGCTGACGACGCCCGCTTCCTTCAGCTGGGACCGCAGTTCCTCGTTGAACCAGGAGACCTGCAAACCTGACCTGCGGATCCCGTCCAGGACGAGCAGGCCCTCGTACCTGGGGGAACAAACCATGGCATACATATAAAAACTCAGGTCCGCGCGGATTCCTCGGATCGGCGCTCAAGCGCCGCGAGGAGACCCCTGCACCGACCCGAGGAGTCCGCACGGGTCTCTGAGCTTTTCTGTGAATCCCATTGTTGGTTGCCCTCGTACCACGCGATCAACAAGGACGAGGGCAACTCCTTCTCCCTCGCAGGGTCCGCAAAGTCGGTCACGACCGCCGTCTTGCCCCTGCGGTCCCGGAGGATGGCGGGGCAGAGCCGTGCCCACCTCGGGCCCCATTCGGACCGCTCGCTGCGCCGCAAATGCTCCTCCCTGCTTTGGACGCCCGAAACCTCGCCATAGCTCGGACGTCCATTCCCTGTGTTTTTTTCGGTTTCGTGCGTGGTTTTCTCGCCAAATGATCGAGGATGCTCCTCGATGGTCCTCGCCGAAGAAAAAATGCACACGTCCGAGCGATGCCGAGAAACAGGTACGGAAAATAGGCACGATGCACCAGGCGACTGTCTCAAGAGATATGGATCGCGTCCGCGGCGACATCGACAGCGAGCCCTGTTCAGAATGAACATGACCTGCTGTCGGTCTTCGCGCCCGTGCTTCGAGTAGGAGATCGACTACGTGATTGAGTTACCCTGGATATGCTTTTCTCGTTGAGCGTGCACGTATACGTAGACTGTTCCGTAGATCTACGGGGCACTCTACACATTGTTCGCAGCTTCTATAAACACGTCAAGTTTGAATTATGTAATTCATCTCCTACACGAATCGTGCCCATTCTGTCCCTATACTCATTTCGGTCGTACTGGCCTGTTGCCCGGCAGCGCCGCGGGGTCCCGGGTCTCCGCAGAGCCGCCCGGCCCTGTGCTGGCGGCCAGCCAGTACCTGAGCGTCGTTTAGCCGATCCCTGTCCCCACTGGCGAGGCCTGATTTCCCTACATCTGCATGTGCGTACAGGCTGTTTCCTTCGGGCCTCGAAAGGTACGTCCCCAAGTGGTGTGATGCGATGGCGGAGCTGGGGACGCGGACGGGGATGGAGTCATGGGCGAAGCACATATACGTATCCGCGGCCTCGCGGGCCGGCCTCTTGGGCTGCGACACCGCGGCTGCGGGGCGCTTCTGCGGCGACGCCCCGCGCGGAATGCAACCGTGCGACCGCGTGTCCGCGGCATCGCGCCCCGGAGTCCAAACCGCGAGGGCGCGGGTACAGATGCTGTTCGCCGCTCGTGCTGAAGACAGGGATCGGTTCAGCGGTGCGGAGTGCCAGCAGCGCTCCTTGTTGACCAGGTGGAGCCCCTTCGCCGGCCCCATGCCGGCATCGCACCCGGCCCCAGCGTGCCAGCTCGAGGGCGGGAGGCAGTGCCGGCGACGCTCCCGGCTCGAGCCGACGGAGCCTGGCACGGGCAGAAGGTATCTCAGACCCCCTCGGGTCTTGCAAGAATCGCGAGGGGAAGTTTGTCGATATGTTCAACCTCTGGGGGCTCACAGGGCCTCGGGGGCCGTCAGAAAACGACGCAGGACGAGAAAGCGGTCCTGGAGAATGGGTCGAGATTTCCGGGGCTCGACGTCATGTAGAAATCATGACGTCGGGGGTCTGAGAATGGGGGGTGGCCTGAACGGGGGGTGAAGAAGCAAGCCCTAAAGGCTATTTCACCCCTAGTCAGGTCACACCCCGTGACCACCCGCCCGACTGGTACCAGCTGGAGCTGCCCCCGGCGAAGCGCCGGGGTCTGAAGGAGCAGGCGGAGCCGGATAGATCTCCGTGGCAGCGTCGGCCTCCACGCGGGTGCCGAGGTCCATGTGTGCCCCCAGTGTTCAGGCGTCGCTGCACTTTGCGGAGGCTGCTGTTGAAGGCCGACCACGCCTCGCTGAGAAGGCTGAGCTTGGCATCGGTGCTGTCTGCTGTCATCATAAGATTGGCTCAGGATGCGTTCCAGGATTTTAGGAGTATCTAGTGGCTTTCGTTTCTGCAGCCCGTGCGGAACATCAGGGAACCTGGGAAATTCACGAGACCTAAGAAATCCTGGAACGTATCTGCTGTTGCGGGCGTCGTAAAGCTTCTCCTGCTGAGTCCTCTGAGCTCCCGGTGGTCGTGAAACAGAAGACCGGTCCTCAGGAGCAGGATGGCTCAAGCACCAGTGGTGAGGCCGATGCTGATGCGTGGGGCAGGCGCGGGGAGGGAGGGAACCCAGAGGTCCGAGTCCTCGTCGTCGCGCGGGTTCGTCTTTTTATCGTTGCTTCTTTCTCTCTCTCAGTGCTGTGCGTATTTTCTGCTCTCTCCCCTCACTTATTCTTATCCTTCTCCGTACTTTTCTCTTCTTGCTCCTTCATTTCCTGTCCCACCTGACGGGGCTTCGTCCCGGGTTCGGACGCCTTGATTTTTTCAATGTGGGGCCCCCGAAGCCTCGACCCACACAAAGGGGAGCCAGCTGTCCATCCTGGCCGAAATTCGCGAGCCATCTCCCTGCCGAGTTTTGTTGCCCCGATACGATCGATCTCTGGCGAGCTTAGTTGCCCCGATACGCAAAACGCAACCCGTAGCGTGTCGGTACGGAGCTCAACACGCATATTCACAACGTACATTTGGCGTGATACGTTCGCCACAACGCGGGCCAGCACGTTAAGGCAACACGCAACGTGTTAACACGGGCGTTTGAACACGGCACACGTCGGTCGGAAGACGTAGGTAGAAGCATAAGGCGGATGAAGCAGATTCGGTCCAGGCCCTCCAAAATAATCCTGACACACAGCAAAAGCAGATTGATTCTTGCAATAGGAAGGCGCTTGAAAGAGAGTGGGATCTGGGACCCAAGAGATACCTGCTGCCAACCTCCGGCGTGTGCGCGTTGCGTCTCACAGCGGGCGCATCCGGGCAACCAAGCTGGCGAGGAGCCCGCGCGGAACGGCACCCCCGCCGTCGCGGGGCGGAAGGGGGCCTCTGCGCCAGGCAGGTGTGCACGACCTCGAACATGCTAGCCATCGGCAGGTCCATGGCCTGGCGCGCCCTGTGCATCTCCTCGCCGGGGGCAAGTGCTCGGGGCAGGGCAGGAGGATAAGACGAAGCCAGGACGAGGATACACTTGGGGCGAGGATAATTGAGAATCTTTAAAATCTGGCGGCTCTGGAGGATGTCTCGGGCGCCGCGGCCTTCTCATATTGTTCCGGAGCGCTCTGAGAGCGTTCCGAAACGCTCTGGAACGGATTTATCCTCGTCGTAGCCCCGCCAGGAGAGGGGCCGAGGGCGGGGAGGCGCGGGAAGGATTATGGCTGGCGTTGGGAAGATAGTTAGCGCGCAGCATCGGCCTCCGAAAAGCACGCCGTCACTGTGAAACCATTCCCCTGCCAAGGCTTCTTCGGTGCACGCTGTTCAGAAAGATGGCGCCGCATCGCACACTATGTTCCTGACGCTGAGCGCAGGAAGCAACTCCTGGGAGATCTTCGTCAGAACAAGTAGTCAAGGGCCGCTAGGTCCGATGAAGGTGCCGCTGAGCCACATGAGGGCGACTTGCGCGGGGGACGAAGCCAACATCAAACGGGATCAGGCTGGGTGGAGCGAGATTGTGCCAGATTGGGCGCATTTGCGACCACGTATTTATCGGGAGCGGCCAAGAGGGGGGTGTCCAAGAGGGGGGGGATGCAAATCATGACTGGCGGCATGTGCGCGGCCCAGCGGGGGGGCCAGGGACGTAGTGAAGCAAGAAGAGGCGCGATGAGATCTGGGGAAATATCATGGCCCCCGCCATGATATTCACCCCCCCCCTAGTCATCACCCCCCTCTTTTCCGCCCCCGAACTTACCAGCGCCGACGCCGAAGTGACCTCCCAGGAACTGCACACTGAGAGGGTGGGGGCGGGGGAGGGCCCAGCAGGGCAAAGGGGGACGCGCACCCTGCTGCTGAGCGTGCTCGCTTCCGCCGCCGAGCCGCTCCACTCCGCGGCGCCCAGGGGCACATCCGATCTCCGACCCGCCAGGGAGCCTCAGGGCACCGGGGAACACTATCGGCATCCACCTCTGGAGGAGGAATAATGCTGACGAGAGAGAGGCGAGGAACGGGAAGAGGGGTGTCATCGTCGGAGCTCCTCGTCCTCGCGCTCCCGCACAAGCCGCACGAGCTTGTGGAACTCCTTCAGGTTGAGGCAGCCTGGGAACGACCAACGAGGGGGCACAATAACGACGACGACAAGAACAACGCTCAACGATGACGATCGCTACGGTAATGATCGTTGCCGTTGCCGTTATCGTTGTGACCGTTACCGTAATCCGAGCCATCCCTCCCCTTCGCGCCTCCCCGCGCCGGATGGCTTCTGCTGTCCAAGTTTCGCCTCCCCGATCCGTCCCTCTGGCCATGACCTCGCGCCGCGAACAAGGTGCGGCGGCCCCCGCGCGCCCAAGGACGACCCAGGGCCCAGGATGAAGCGCTGGCCCTGGGGAAGGGGAGCCGGACATCTGGGGATCCCTGCTGCGAGTGGGAAAACGTCGGATGTTTGGGGCCCTGATCCTAGCCCTCACAAGTTCCTGCCCACTTCCTCCCTCGCCAACAATGCGGGGCCCTCTCTTCTCCCTGCTTCCTCGCGCCCCCCCTGTCCCTCCTGCTCCTCCTCCTCCTCCTCCTCCTCCTCCTCCTGCTCCTCTTCCTGCTCGTCGTCGTCCTCCTCCTCCTCCTCCTCCTCCTCCTCCTTGGGCCAGCAGCGCCGGGCTGCCCCGCCCTCCCTCCTCTCCCGTTTCTTTCTGAACGTTTCTCCTCTCTTCCTCACCCTTCATCCTGTGGAGAATAGCCGCCTTACGTTAAGTGATACACAGATCTTCCTGCATAGAAAAAAGCCCCCGCTCAGGTGTACCTGGCCTGCCTCGCCAGCCGACGCTGCGGATGTTCACACATACATATATGCACGCATCGAACCAAACACACATATATATATATACACACGTGTATATATATACATATGAGGAAGCAACAATTGTGCATACCGATAAACATACCTACACGCATATACATATATGCATCTATACACATACACCCGCCACCGTGCCTCGTGGCACCAAGTGGAATGTTCTACTTGACGCATTCAGTGCTGAAGTGTTTCAACTAAGGGCTGGGAGCCCACGATCTCAATGATTCCTGGCGTTCCCGAGCGCTCTCGGGCATCCGCGCGTGACTGTTCCAAAGGCCCGAGTGCCCCTATGACGGGCCAAAGGGGCCCATGAGCCCCCAAAGACGGACACGATGACCCGGAGTCGCCCACATGTCGCTCCAAGACACCAAAGATGGCCCACAGACAGCCCAAGAGGCCCCAAAGACGCCCCAGGGGGGCTCCAAGAGATCCCCCCAGAGGGCCCCGAGGTGCCAAAAATATGATGTCCCATGTTTTTTTGGTGTATGGAACGAGTTCGGCCCCTGGCTCCATCGCACACACTCGCTGGCCCCAGGCGCACGCGGCGGACGCAGGCGCGAGCAGTCGCCGCGCCGCCGCTTGGCTCGCGCGCGCCGCGGCGCGCCGCAGGCGATGTGGGCAGGCCCGCGCGCCCCCGCGCGCGGCCGCTGCCCGTCGCGGCCGCGCGCAGGTACCACAGGTTTGTGTGTGCCTGGGGCGCGCGCCCCGCGCTCGGGATTTGAGCGCGGGGCGCGCGCGACCGCGCGCGTTGGCCGTCGCCCCGCGCGCCGCCGCCTGCTCGTCGCTGCCGCTTGCCGCCGCTCGCCTGCTCGCTGCGTGCTGCGTTGCCCTGTTGCGTGCCGCTTCGCCTTGCGCCGCCGCCTGCCCCTGCTTGCTGCTTCCGCGCGCGCGCGCCGGTCTTCGCCGCGCTGCCCTCCTGCCCCTCGTGCAGGTTCCCTCCCCCTTCCTCCCGCGCGCGGTGCCTCCGCCGTTGTCAGGTTCCTTCTTCCCTCTCCTCTCCACCCGCAGGTACCGATTCCCTCGTCGTTTTGCCGGACTCGAAAAGATGCCAGGACGACTTCCCGTTACTCTGCTAGTGACTACGGGACCTAATTTAGGTCCAGTCTGCGTTTCGGCCTAACGAGGTCGTTGCAGGCGCGATTCGACACCAACGCCGCATCCGAGTGTGGGCCGCGTGCGAACGACCGAACGTGGTCAAATTAGACGCAATTCGACGTCTATGCCGCAGCCGTCCGACGTTAGCAAGCGTACGACCGAACTAGGCCCGATTAGACGCAATTCGACGTCTACGCCGCATCCGAACGAGGATAGCGAGCGAACGACCGAAAGAGGTCAAATTAAGACGCAATTCGACGTCTACGCCGCATCCGACGAGGATAGCGAGCGAACGACCGAACAAGGTCCGATCAGACGCAATTCGACGTCTACGCCGCATCCGAACGAGGATAGCGAGCGAACGACCGAACGAGGTCAAACTAAGACGCAATTCGACGTCTACGCCGCATCCGAACGAGGATAGCGAGCGAACGACCGCACTAGGTCCGATTAGACGCACTTCGACGTCTACGCCGCATCCGAACGAGGATAGCGAGCGACCGACCGAACGAGGTCAGATTAAGACGCAATTCGACGTCTACGCCGCACGTGTGGCGCGCGAGCGCACTTCCGAGCGGGGGCTGTTCCGACGCGATTCGACGTCTACGCCCCCTCCGTGCACGCTTAGCGCGCGTCATTTAGGTGGCCAAACGAGGCCCGCGTGTACGTGGTCGGCTTCGGTGCGCGAGCTGCAGCCGGGCGCGGACAGAGTGCGCACAAGCGCGTCATACGCGTTAACAGGCGGCGCCCGCTCGCACCCATGGCGGATTTGCAAGCTTTTCTGTCTGGCGTCGACGCGCACGCAAAGCGCGACGAGGAATACCTCCGCGACGTCATTGCAGCACTTCGCGCGAATTCTGTCACGGCGAGCGCCACGCGCTTTCTCGGTCCGTCTGTCGCGCACAGCGCGTGCCAGGTTGAACGAGACCTAGTCGGGCTCAACATTCATGAGAGTTCGTTCCACAAGGGCGGCCTCGACGGTGGGAAGGTAGCCTTCCTCGACCGCGCCGTCAAGCGTGCCGCAGAGAACGCCGCCAGGGCCGAGGCGGGGCGCATGGCTGCCGCCCGCGGCGACGACGGGGCGGCGCGGGGGTCGAATGACCCTGTCGCTGCGCTAGTGGGCGCACTCGCGCGCAAGCCGACTGCGGCCGCGCACGTCGACATCGGCGCGAAGCTGGGCGACATCCGCCTCAGCGATTTGCCGTCTGCTTGCTGGCCGTCGCCGGCGTCGTGCGACTGGCTCGACAGCCAGGCGCCCACGCGCGCGCGGTGTATCGCTTAGCGTTCGCACGCGGCGCTTCGGAGCGGCGCAGGTCAAAGCGGCCCAAGCGAAGGGGATCGCGAGACCGTTCATTTACAGCGTTTGAAGAAGTGGCTGCCACAGTGGGCGGTAATGAAGCGCGACGGCCAGGACGGCGCGGACGCGAACAAAGAAGGCGCGCTCTTTCGGCGCGTGCATTCTGGGCGGAGCCGCCGCCTCGCGAGGGCTGTCGCTCATGCTCTGGTCGGTCGCGTTCGACCGGTGGGCCCTGGCCGCGAGCTTCACGGGCCAGATTGAACTGGCCGCCGCGATGGCGCACAAGGACGTCGCCATGCAGATCGCACTGCAGGCGAACTCCCTTCCCTGGTCTCGCGGCCGAGGCCGGCCGCCGCCAGCGCGCGTTGCGGGCAGGCGCGCGGGGTGCACAAGTCCACAGCTCTGGCGGTCATCTATGACGAGCTGGTCAGGCGGGAGTGGGCCGATCGCGCCAGTGGCTCCAGCTCCTTTAACGTCAACCGCGACGCGCTGCAGCAAGAGCAGAGCCTGTACATACGCGCCAAGCGCGAGTACACGGCTCGCGGGCATCCCAACCTCTCCGATCGGCAGCAGAAGGGCAGCAGCAAGGGCGCTCCCCATGCGGAGTCCAAGGGGGAAGGCGACGGCAAGTCCCAGCACCCCGAGAGCGACAAGGGCTGGGGCAAGTCCTGGGAGCCCAAGAGCTGGGGCAAGTCCTGGGATTCGCGGGCCCACGCGAAGGGCAAAGGCAAGCACGACGCAGCGCGGGGCACAGAGCAGCCGCGCACGCCGAAGCGCAAGCGCGAGGATTGAGGCGCGAGCACCGTCGCGCGGCCGGCAGCGCGCGCTCGCGCGCGGAAAGCGCGCCCAGGCTTGGCGGAGCGCGAGAGCGCGGGCATACCCGCGCCGAATTTGCCAGATGGCAGGTCTCTCTCTGCATCACTGGCGCGGCGCGCTTCCGTCGCGCGCGGGCGCGCCGAACTCTTGGGGGCCGTCGGCCGGCAGGCGCGGGCGCCAGTGACGGCCTCTGGGGCAATGTGCCCGTCGGATGACCGGAGCGCGCCAGTACCTGACGGGCGGAACGCTGCAAGCAGTGCCGCGGCGGGCTCGTGGCTCCCGCGTTTTGAAGACTTGGCGTCCAGCGCCGAGGCGGAGAGCGCGGCCGCGATGCCCCGCGCCTTCCGCGCGCCAGCGCCGCAGCGTCGCAGGGGGAAGACAAGGCAAATCTCGACTTTGTCATTAATGCCGCGTCGAAGGGCACGGCGTGGTTATAAGACGCCGCGCCCCTGCGCGACGATCTCCGCGCCTGTGTCGACTGGGCAAAGTCGCGCAGTTGCCAGCAGGCGCGACAGTCGCAACTCGCGCGCGCCACCCCGCACGCGCCGCGCGGCAGATCTTCAGCGAAAGGGAGGCCGCGATTACAGCCATAGAGGCGCGCTGCCGCGAGTCGAGACGTTCGGGGGCCAAGCGGGCCTGGCTGGACGGCGCGGGTGCGGCGGCCAGAGCCGCAGTCTCCGAGGTCGACGGCCCGACCCTCATTAGGCGCCATCGCGACCGAGCTCGGTTGGGCCGACGACGTTGAGCGCCTATTCCGCGAAGGGGCGCCGTTCGTGGGCGCGCTGCCAGCCTCCGGCGTCGCCGAGCGTCGCGTGGCCCGCGAAGAGCGCGAGCCCGTCAGCGATCTAATGGGCCGCGCGGAAGCGCAGAATGCGGCGATCATTGTTAGTCTCCGCGATGGCGCTCACGCTGCCGAATTGCATGCTGGGGCAGTGGCGGACGCCGCACTCGGGCGAATGACATCGCCAGTGCTGGTCGACGATTTGGCACTGCACGATGAGCTTTTGGCACCTCGCTTCTCAGTAGCGCAGGGGAACAAGCCAGACGGCTCCCCAAAGGCTTGCGCGCCGCGCGGCCTGGCGTCGGCCGCGCCCGCGCGCCGCAGCGCAGGTGCGATGCGTCGACGACTATTCTCGCGCGAGGGTCAACGGCGCTACCAGCGTGGGGGAAAAATGGCGCCACGACACGATAGACCAGTTGGTTGCACTGGCAGGTGCCTTTCACGAGGAGGTGCGCCGCGCGCAATCCAGCCTGCAGCGGCGCGTCAATCCTGTGCGCGCGCAGATTTCGATTGAGCTCGAATTTTGGAGAGCGGACGTGGACTCCGCCTTCAGGCGCGTGCTGGTCCTGCCTAGGCACCGCGCGGTCGCATGGGTAACCTACCGCCTGCGCGGGCGTGTCATGGCCGCCCAGCACATCACGCTGCCTTTCGGGGGCCTGGCCTGCGTGCGCGGATGGGAGCGCGCGGGCGCCTTCCTGGCGGCCGCGGCGCGCACGCTGCTGTGGCTCCCGGCGTTGCGCTACGTTGACGACTTCTTCTCGGTTGAAAGGAAGGGCCTCGCGGAGCACGCCGACAAGTGCGTTGCGAGGCTGGTGCGCGATCTCCTCGGGCCCAGCGCCATGCAGGACCGAAAAATGGCGTGGGGCCCCTCGGTCGTGATCCTGGGGCTGCGCGTCCGGTCGTCGGCATCGGGCTTCCACGTCAAGCCCGACGACGATAAAGTAAAGCAGTGGATTGCCGTCATCGACGGCGCCTTGAGGTCAGGCGCGCCCACGACCGGCGAGGCGTCGAAGATGGCGGGTCGCCTGTCGTGGGCATGCTGCCACGTGTTCGAGCGCGCCGGGCGCTCGATGGTGCGACCGCTCTTCGACCAGGCATACAATCCCCTGCCCCGCCTCGCGGGGCACGCGAGCGACGCGCTGCGCTGGTGGCGAGACGTACTGGCACGGGACATCGCCCGCGCGCGGCCCTGGCGATGCCGCGACGCGCGCCCGCTGGTGCTCGCGCTGGCGGACGCCCGCGGCAGCCCGGCGCGACTCGCCGCAATTTTACTTACAGAAGACACGTTCGAGTGGGCCGACATGGCCCCGCCAGAAGAATTTCTCAGGTCTCAGCGCGACGGTCCGCGGCGCGCGCGCGCGTCGGGCGTTACGCGATTGGCGCAGCGGATTGCGCGCCCGCAATGATCAGCAGATCGCGGCGCTCGAGATGCTGGCGCAGTGCGTGGCTCTGTCCACGTGGGCACGCGCGCTCGCCGGCCGCCGCGTGGTCTTCTTCTCAGACAACAGCGTCGCTGAGTGCACTTTCAGGAAGGGCGCCGCAAAGTCACGCGACCACAATTTTCTCGCACCAATTCTGGTCGGTGGTAGCGGCGCTCCAGGCAGCGCGGCAACCGGGCGCCGCCAGACACGCGCGCGCGGCCACGACACCGCGGCAGGTCCACGCGTGGATAGAGCGCGTGGAGTCGGCAAGGGACCTGGCCGACCTTCCCAGCCGCGAGGAGCGGGATTTGCTCTCGCGTCTGGGGGGAAAGAGGGTCCGTGCACAACTCGCGGAGGCCTTCTGCTGTGGGCCACCGCCCGCGTGTGCTGCATGTTAGTAAGACTGCCCCGCGTGCGCGCACCGCGGGGCGCGCGCGCGCAAGCGGAACCGGCTGCCACGCTAGCCGGCAGTGCGCAAGATGGAGCTCGCCCGCGACTTTCGCCGTAGCTTCCCGGGGCGTTTCAGCGATGCGGCGGCGGCCGAGGCCGCGGCTCTATGCGTTCGGCATGGCTGCTGTTCTCTCATGCAGCTGCAGGGGCGCGGCGGCGAAACCGCCGGCTGGTGCGATCGGGCTGGCACGAGCGAAGAGTGCCGTCGACTCGCGCGGGCGGCCGCGCAGGCCCGACCGCCCCCGGGGCCGCCCCCGGGGCGCGACGCGGCGACCGGCATATCAAGAGGCGTGAAGCGTTTTCTAGGCGAGCGGCGCGCGCGGGCGCGGGTCGGCGTCTTCGCCGCACAGGCAGCGTCGCATCGGTTCGCCTCGCCCGCGATTTACACCAGTGCGGAATAAAAGGTTGCTCGGCCGGCGCGCCCGCGGCGTGCGCGCGCGCGCGCGCGCCCGCCGGCGCGCAGGGGGTGCCTCCGATATCGCGCGCGCGGCCAGCGTACTGGCGGAGCAAGGGTTCGAGACCCACCAGGATGTCGTCGGGGCGCAGCTGAGGTGCATCGCGGACCTGCATGTCCTGCCAGCACCCCTCCTGTCGGAGCTCGATCGCCTGTGCACCGCGGGGCCCTCTTCCGCGCGTAGCGGGGATGCGCGGAGCCGTTCTCCAGAGCGCCTGACAGCGATAGCGCCTGCATTCGAAGGGGCGTTGGCGCGGCCAGGACCGCCCTCGCCACCCGTGCCGGGGGGGCCGCGTCGCAACGCGCAATGGCTTGCGTGCTCCATGCCCTCGCAGGGGGAGCGGCGCGAATAGGCGGAACGGGCCCGATTGGAAGTCCTGGTCAGCACTATACCATCCACCCGCCAATCTTTGAAGAGCGGCGCGCGGTGCTGGCTCAATTTCGCGATAGACGTACTCGGACGTGACCGGCATCTCGCGCTGCCGCCCAGCGAGGCGCGAACAATGCGCGCGACCCTTCCTGCGCGGCCCGCAGACTCCTATAATCTGCGGCGTGCGCCCAGGACGATCTGTTGTGCTGGTCGGGCACTCTCTCTTGCGCGGGCACGTTCCGGAATTATTGCGGGCACGTGCAGACAGCGTGCGAAGTGCTGCGCCTGGACACGAGCGCCTTCGGCAACAGGCGGCTGCTCCGGCGTCGGCCCCCCGCGCCACCGCGCGCGCGAGGCCGCGCGTCGCGCGCCCAGGAAAGCCAAGGCAGCCATTGTGCGGCGCGGCGGACACACGCCACGCGAACCGCGCTTCGTTCGCGACGCTATGATTGCGCAATTACTTGGCCTACATGGTCGCAGCGAAGAAGAAAAGGCGGGGCCGCCGCGCGGCATTCGCCAGTCAACCCAGCGGTCGCGCAGGTGGCATCCACCATGTTTCTAATTGCGTGCATATTCCTGCTTCGCCTACCATCCGAGTGTTTACCCATCCGGTTGTGCGGCAACACTCTGTCGCGCGGCCGCACGGCGGGCCGCGCCGTCTGGAAGCGCGCGCGCTGGGGCACCCGCGCACGCGCCGAACGCGCTAGGCGGAGTTGGCCATATCGGCAGACGAGGCACTCCTCTGGTTGCCAAGGCGGAAGAACAAGCCGTGCGCGTCGATACTCCGCGGGAGGTGTTGGCGCCGCGCGCACGCCGCGACGCGCGCCGTGCACGCGCTGCCTCCGTTGCTGCGCGGCACAGCAGTAGGCGCTCAGCCGTTCGCGCAGTTCTCAGGGTCGGATGCCCGGCGTATCCTTCGGTCCCTATTGTCCAGGATAGGCATGGACAGTGCCAACCTATTCGGCACCCACGACATGCGAAGGCCGCGACCCGCGACCGCCCGCGCGGCTTGGCGCGCACATCCCTCCGCCCCTCTCGCGCGCACAAGGGGGCACGCATATGACATCGATCGCGCGGGTGCACCGACCGCAGTAACGAAGGAACGTGGAGGCTGGGCGTCGAACGCCTACCTGGCTTACAACGACCGCGTCCGGGTCGAAAGTGAGAGGGTAGCGGCCGCGCGCAACGCCGCGTCCGACTGCTCGGACAGCTCTGACAGCAGCTCAGACACCTAGTGTGGCTGCGACATCCCGGCGCGCGCCCGAGCGCCGCGCTCCGCGTGCGCAACGGGTGAGCGGCGCACGGCGCTGGTCGCATCGTTGCATTGGGTCGTGCTGCGACCAGCACCGAGGCCTCGCGGCGCCCGCGCCCTCTCGGCGCGGCGCAGGCTTCGGCGCGCACCCAACGCTGTGGTTGCAGACGCAACCCAGCTACGGGTGAGCGGGGTGCTCAGCGAATTTGTGTGTATGGAACGAGTTCGGCCCCTGGTTCCATCGCACACATTCGCTGGCCCCAGGCGCACGCGGCGGACGCAGGCGCGAGCAGTCGCCGCGCCGCCGCTTGGCTCGCGCGCGCCGCGGCGCGCCGCAGGCGATGTGGGCAGGCCCGCGCGCCCCCGCGCGCGGCCGCTGCCCGCCGCGGCCGCGCGCAGGTACCACAGGTTTGTGTGTGCCTGGGGCGCGCGCCCCGCGCTCGGGATTTGACCCACCCGTGCCCGCCCCGTTTCTCGCCCGTTGCTGGGTCGTGCTGCGACCAGCACCGAGGCCTCGTGGCGCCCGCGCCCTCTCGGCGCGGCGCAGGCTTCGGCGCACACCCAACGCTGTGGTTGCAGACGCAACCCAGCTACGGGTGAGCGGGGTGCTCAGCGAATTTGTGCAGGATTTTAATGCTCTGGCCGTTTCGGGCTTTTGACGCTCCAGGCCTGCCAAAGGGGCCCCCAAGATCGCCACAAGACGGCCCACGAGTGCCTCAAGAGCGCCCTCCAGACGGTCCAAGATGACCCGAAGACGGCCCAATAGGGCCCCAAGGGGTGCCCAAGGAAGGCCCCAGAGGGGGACCACGAACCGATATTTCGAGCCCTTCGTCCCAAGATTGCCCCGACACCGCCAGTAGGCCCCAATAGGCCCCCGACAAGCTCCACGCGGCCCCCAAGAGGCCCCAAGAGACCCCCCCACTACACCCCAAAACCAAATCCAAGAGGCTTCTGAAAGGTCTCCCAAAAGAGCCCCACATGCATCCCAGCGGCCTCTGGGTCATAACCCAGGCACAGCGGCGGAATAGGCTAAAAGCCAGTATATCCTCTGGCCCCTTTTGATTTATCAGAGGGCACTTTCTAAAGAACTCCCACTGGGGCTTCGGCCCAGCCCGTTGGCCACCCCGAAAGCTCCTCAAACTCTAGAGCCCATTGGCCAAATCGCCTGCAAGACGACCAAGATGGCCTCCAAAATGCCTCCAAGACGGGCAAGATGGCCCCAACGAGCACCAAGACGGCCTTCAAGACGGTCCCAATAAGCCTCTAACACCGCCAAGATTGTCCAATAATGTCGAATTCGGGCATGTGCTTACAACTTGCTTCCGACGGACCAAGACGGCCCCCCCAAGATTGCCCCAAGATCGCCCAAGAGGCCTCCAAGATGGCCCCAGGACGGTCCAAGAGGCTGCCAAGACGGTTCCCAAATGTCCCAAAGACGGCCCACTAGGCATCCAAGACGCCCAAGATGGCCTTCAAGACCACCCGGAAGCGCCGCAAGAGCCCAGAAAAGCTCCCGAGACGGGTTCAAACGGCGTCAGACGGGCCAGGAACGCCGTAAGACTGCCAAAGAGGCCCCCAAGAAGCCCCCAAAGGCCCCCAAGAGGCCCCCAAGAGGCCCGAGGGGAGGCCCCGAGAATGACCAAAGAAGCTCCAACAAGGTCTCCTCATCCTTCTCCTCATCACCGTTTTTCCTCCCTCCCTTTTTCCTCCTCTTCCTCCTCCACCTGTTCCCCCAAACCCAAAGGGCTTCAACAACGGCTGGGGAAACGCATGGTCCAGTAGCTTGGCCATACTTTGCCCAAATGTTTTGGCCACTTAATAGCGTATCCTGGAAAGCATGGGGCGGTGGTGATTCACCGTCGGCGTCTGCGGTATGTATTGGTACAGTTGTATAGATACACATACACATATGTGTACCTGTACCTGCGCATACATATGTATGATGTACGGGGGAGTTGGCCTGCCTCGATCCTCTGTCATACGCCCTCGCCTATGCGCTGTGCTGTCGTCCTCGGTTGCGCTGTTGCCCATTCGCTCGCTGACCTTCCCCCGTTCCTGCCCCTGGCCTCCTGCATCTTTTCTCTCTCCCAGCTGGGGAGGACGGGGGAGGAGGAGGAGGAGGAGGAGGAGGAGGAGGAGGAGGAACAGGAGCAGGAGCAGGAGGAGGAGGAGGAGGAGGAGGAGGAGGAGGGAAAGGAGGAGGAGGAGGAGGAGGGAAAGGAGGAGGAGGAGGAGGAGGGAAAGGAGGAGGAGGATGGAAAGGAGGAGGAGGAGCTGGTGTCGTGACGACGACGGCGTGCCGCTTGCGCGGCTCCCTCGACGCCAGTCGCCTCTGGGCCGCGGCGCTCCACCTCGGACGCCCGAGCAGGGGCCGCCGCCCTCGTGAGCGCTCTGCGAACCTGCGGTTTTCCAAGCCTCCCCCCCCTGCTTTGTTACTCGCTTGCCAATCGGCGACCAAGTGGCAATCTGACCTGGGCCTCCCTGCCCCCCCCCCCCAACCTCTTCGCCCGCTGCCCGAACAAACAGCGGCGGGGCTGGGTGGTCCGTCCTCTTGGATGCTCCGTCTTCCTGCCCGAGGCCTCGATCCTCTGAGGTGTCGCAAGCAGTTGGGGAGAGCAGACAGGTCCTGCTGCTGGGCTGCAACATGGCCGCATATAGCCCCCCAGGCTGGTCGCCAGTTGCTGGCGCACGCTCCCTTGGAGACGGCCTCAGTAGAGCGCGGATCACCAAGGAGGGAACACTTTGCAAGCCCGAAGGATGCAAGCCCCAATGCAGCACCAGCCCTCGGCAAGGCTGAACCTAAACGGTGTTTCTCGTTTTCGTGTTGTTTCGGTTTTCCTTCGTTTTTTTCTTCAATCCGCCTTCGACGCAAAACGAGATCGAAACGAAAACGGCCCACGAAATCACCAAAAACACCGTTTAGGTCCAGCCCTGGACGTCGGTGCGAGCTATGCCAAACCGACCCCTTACCCTGGGGAGGGGCCACCCCTCCTCCTGCCTTCATGCCCTGGGATACAGACCGTGGCTTCGCGAGATGCTGGAGCGTCCAAGGGAGACGAAACTGGCTCGAAGATGGCCCGGACAACCCAAGGTGGCCCCGAAGATACAGTGCGGGCGCGGTCGTAATAAACCCTCGCAAGAAACCCAACCCTGGAAACCCGCGCGCGAGGTGCGCCTCAGGGAAAAACCCGAGCATCCTGATCGAATCAGCGTCTTTGACGGCCGCGGGAAGTCACCGCGCAGCGCGCGGAACGAAGAAACCCAGGGTACTCTGACGAAACTCAAATGGTTTCTTGATGCGCGCCCCCACTGTAGCGCGAGGTGCCCCAATGTGGCCCAGGTGGCACCCGATATAGCTTTTGGATGCCCCAACAGGGACACAACGCCTCTGACGGAGACCCCCAAGAAGCCAACTTCCCAGGAAAAGCGCGAGTAAGTGTTTGATGCTGTTCGCGGTCTCGCCTGTTCAGCTCCCAAAGAGCGTCGGAAGCCTCCAGGTGGCCCTAAAATGGCCCCAGAGCTCCGAAGGAACAGCAATAGTCCCACGGCGACCCCAAAGACCTCTGGGGGCAATCCAATAGAGCCATATGAAAACCCCACGGGGCAATTTTATGATCTCCAGAAGGGTCGCCGTCGCTCCAAGATGTCGCCCCAAGCAGCCACAAGAAGGCAGAACGGTCTCTTGAATTGATCCCACGAGAGCGCCATGGGGGGGGGCTCGAGTGGCCTCCGAGAGGCTCCTGGAGATACCAACGCTGAACATCGCTGCGGGCTGCGCGGGCTGATTTCAGCTTTCGCTTGACTGGTGTCCCCTCTCACTTTGCGCATGCTTACCTCGTGATGACTTCCCCAGAAAGGCTGCGCCCCCGTTAGCAGGCGCAATCAGGAACTTCAGCCCTCACCTCAACGTCCCCACGAACCTGCTCTGGATGGGATGGCGGTGATGCCCAAAACTTCGACACCGGTGCTGCGCGAGGCGCGCTGCATGTTCGCGCGCACCCCCTCTTGGAGGCGGCCAGTGAATTTTGAGCTGGCTGGGCCCCGTGAGAATCGGTCAATAGGGGGGGGGATGAGGCAACACCACTTAAAATCGGTCCCTGGGCACCCTCCAGCGTCCACCTGGTGCAGCTTTTTCACCCCGGGTCAATTTCGTTGACGGTCCCCGGCCCAAAAACGACTCCAGGAGGCCGAACAAGTCCCTGGCAATTTGTATCGGATCTATGGGTGCGGCCCCAGGGCGAGGGGTCCGTGAACCGTTCAAAGAGGCTGCGTAGCGCTCCCATCCCGCTATAAGGCTTCCTCCCTCAGGGCCGCGTCTTCGATCCTCGGGCTCTCGCTTTTGCTTCCGCCGCCTTACCCGGGCCATTTGCCTGCGCGCCCGTCGACGTTTTACTTCCGGTGGCCCTCCGCGCCGAAGGCGAGGACGGGACTTCGCGACATGTGGCCCGAATGTGTGTGGGTGCGCGTGCGTGTGTGTGGGTGCGCGTGCGTGTGTGTGTGTGTGTGTGCGCGTGTGTGTGTGTGTGTGTGTGTGTGTGTGTGTGTGTGTGTGTGTGTGTGTGTGCGTGTGTGTGTGTGTGTGTGTGTGTGTGTGTGTGTGTGTGTGTGCGTGTGTGCGTGTGTGCGTGTGTGCGTGTGTGTGCGTGTGCGCGCGTGTGTGGCCGCCCCGCCTGCCGCCGTTTCTCCCGTCTCTCCGCTGCGACCTCCTGCCGCGCAAGGGCCCGTTGGTGCCCGCTTCCTCGCCCTCCTGGTACGCCTCCCCTGTGGACCGCTTGCTGCGACCCGCTCCTCTCGCGCCCATCCTCTTGCGTGCCCCCCCCCCTCCCCCGCTGCTCCCCTCGCGACTGCCCCTTCGCGAATGACGCCTTACAGGGGGCCCCAGGGCACACAAACAACTACACACACACACGAGTCCCAGGATTCCCCCTATGCTTTCCTTCATTCGCGGCCCTCGTCCTCCCCCCAGCTTCCCACAGCTCCCCATGCCCTCTGGGGAACCGACGATCAATTGTGTCTGTGTGTCTCGCCCCCTCCTGAGCGCTGTCGATCCACTGTGGGCGGGCCACGCGACCTGGGCCGGCCCGCGCGCGCCTTCTCCGCCCGGCCTGCCCTGCGCCGCGACGCTGCGCGCGTGGCCGCGGGGCCAGAGCATGTGCGCCTGCGTACAGTCGAAACGCCGTCACAAGGAACCTTGACTAAGGAGCGCAGCCCCTTTCTTCTCATCAGTTACACCTCGATGTCCCACACAAAACCCACGGAACACCCAAGAGAACCTGCAAAGCAGTTAAGGAGCACCGAGCCCCTCTCCACAAAGAAAGTGGCCCCTTGTTCAGCGACCCGACTGTACTTCGAGGCATCCTGGATGGGGTCCAGAAAATGTGCGCGTGCGTACTTCGATAAGGAAGCGAACTCTATACACCGACACTTTTTTCGGCCCCGCACTGGACCTCGCACAGGAAAGCGGATCATGGTGTCTACGGGACCCTGGTGTATACATGCTTTGTGAGGGGAGACGGGTGAAATAGTATACACACCACCACTCCGACGTCGTCCCCGACCCTCAAAAATTTCTGGGATTGAAAAACAGCCCGCCACTGGTAATGCAAATGTTCCAGTTTCCGATTAGAGGCCTCCTGGACGGGGTCGGGCTTCCCATCTCTTGCTTCAGTCGGGCGCTCCTTTTGCCGTTTCTTATCGTACAATTCACGAGGGGTCTCCAATCGTGCGCTCTTTTGCCCACGAGTCCTGCCTGATGCTTGGCTGTGGTGGTGGTGGATGGGGTCGGAGTAGATGGGGTCGGAGGAACGCGCCATATCGCCGATACATCGGCGGTGCGTCGGCGATGCATCGGCGATGCAACGGCGATGCATCGTAGACGTCGGCGATGTATCGCCGACGTCGACCTGAAGCACATCCGGCCCTACATCGAGCCGCATCGGCGATGCATCGGCGATGCGGCGCGATCCTCCGACCCCATCAACTCGGACCCCATCTAGGAGGCCTAGGGTAATTACGTGATCATCCCATTGCAGCCTCATGACCGCCGCCGGTCTTGTGGCGCCACTCGCTGCTCACCGCGGCCCTTCTTCTCAGCGTCACCGTTTGGACTCTTCGTTCTGGACCATGGGGCGTGGAGCAGTGAGAAGCAGCCGCTTCCTACCCCTGGGGCTTCCTCCCTCAGGGCCGCATCTCCGATCCTCCGAGTCTCGCTTCTGCTTCCGCCGTCTCTCCGCGGGCCTGTCGCCTGCCCGCCCGCCCGCCGCTCCACTTCCGCGGGCTTCGCCAGCGGTGGGGTGCGCCAAAGGCGAGGGCCTTTCTGGAACGCCCCGCCTCCTGCCGCTCGCACTACAGTAGGTGCCCGACCACAAGAAACCTTCCACAAGAAACCCAACCCTGAGACCCCAGGACGTCCATTGGTTTTTGGTGTGGGCACGTCGCGCCTTCCATCGCAAAACCACCGAAACCAACGAAACCCAGGGCACCCTGGAGGCAAGCAGGCTGTTTCTTGGCATGGGCCTCCACTGTACCCTGTTCCCTTCGAGAACGTCTTACAGGCGGAAGACGACGACGAGAGCGGCGACGGGAACGACGACGAGGATGGCCGATGGCGGCGGCGACGACTCGATTGATCTGAACTTTCTGACCGCCTCTGCACCTTCAAGAGTTGTGGCATGCACCTGGAGCCTGCCTCAAAATCAGAATCGGGGTCTTCACGACGACGACAACGACGAACCCCCCCCTACAAAGTCGGTCCAAGACCTCTCCCAGAAAGCGCTCTGACCAGAATCTAAACGGGATTCCAGCCGCGGCGACCCCCGAAAAGATCCAAGAACCTCGACTCGATCCTCGAACCTCGATCGACCGCGACGACCAAGATTTGTTCTGTCCGTGGGCCCCTCTTGACCCCTTCCACGGGGTCTGGTTCTTGTCCTGAGTCGTCTCGTGACGGTCCCAGGGTCCGACCCCGGTCTCCCGACTCGATGACTGATGACAAGCTGGCCGCCTCGATTTCATTTTCCAGAGGCTCCGGGTGTCTGGGGACTTTATACGTCAGATGGGGATGAATACAAACAGCGATAACAGTGGCCTGCAATCTCGTTGTGGCAAAAACGACGGTGCTACACCAATCGGAAGAAATCCCGCTGCACGGGAGGCAAGAACCTCTCGTAAGATCGCGAAGCGCTGGCGCGGCCTGGGGCTCGAGCGGCATAGCAGGCTGCACAGGGACAGGGGCCGCTGCGGAAGTGCAGCGTATTGATTGTGACGACTGGGCTAGCAAACATGCATGAGTCTGTGCGTGGCCGGTCCCTACGCGTTGCGATTGAAATTCGTTGCCGTGCACAGCTGGTCCCTACTCGTTGCGCTTGGAATCTGCTACCGTGCGTAGCTGGTCCCCAGGCGATGCGTTTGGAATGAACAACCCGCATTCGCAGGCAGGCATCACATGTGTTCAAAGAATGCGGCGGCCTCTTCGTCGGCATCGTATGCGCCGTCCAGGCTCGGCAAGTCACCCTCACAATCACCCGTATCTGGGGACGGTGACGACGAAAACGGCACTGCAATGTCGCTTCAGGAGCGGTGCTCCACTCGTCCCCCCGCTCGACATCTCTCGAGAAGTCACCAGGCCTGCTCAGAGCTGGGGGGGCCCCCTCCTCCTCCTCCTCCTCCTCCTCCTCCTCCTCCTCCTCCTCCTCCTCCTCCCTGACCTCTCCCGGTGTCTGTTCTGACGGAGTATCCAGACATGAAGGCGAGGGCACTCTAGGACGGGTATCTTCCCCACTCCCCCCCCCCCCCCTCGCGCCGTGGTGAGTACCCGTCGAAGCGAGCTCTGCGCCACGCCCCCCTTCTGCGGCGCCGGACGACGACGACGGCGACGAGGTGAGGTTGACTTCACCCTGCCGCGGCCCGAGTTGTCCAGGTCCACCGAGGCGATCAGCTGCTGCTGCACCTCTGGGAGAGGGGGGGGGCGAGCGCCTGGCCGTCGGCTCGGGGCCCCCCAAGCGGGGAGGGAGGGGCGGCAGGAGGCGAGGACGAGGACGCCCGATGTCTCGCAGCGCGGCCACCAGCCTCTGGCGGCGTCGGAAGCACCGGATCCCCGAGCAAAAACGGAGCGAGAGCTGGAGAACTGGCCAGCGAGCCAGAGCCCGTGCGGCCCGAGAGGATGACCGATGAAGAGAGAGAGAGAGAGAGAGAGAGAGCGGGAGAAGCGGCGGTCACAGTTTCGCGCCTCTCGCGGTCGTCGCAGGGCAACCGACGCAGCTGTGCACGCCCCCCCACGAGGACGAAGGGGGATAGAACGAGGGAGGAGTGGCGGTCACAGTTTAGCGCCTCTCGCGGTCGTCGCTGGGCAAGCGATGCAGCTGCGCACGCCCCCCACGAGGACGAAGGGGGATAGATGGGGGCACGGGCCGGGCGCGGACTGCAGCACATGCAAGGCTGATGGGCAGCGAGAGAAGCAGAGCAGACTCGGAAGACGAGTAGCTATGGCTTGCCTCGCCAGCCGCGCGCGAGTGCACTGAGCACTCGGGGATCAAGGCCAAGATAAGTCACGATTCGAAGACTCCCGCCGACCCTCAGAGGGCCTTTATCCGAGGACCTGGCAGGACGGGCGACGCGCGGAACAGGCCAGGATGGCGGGGCGCAGCAGCACGGGGCACCCCTGCATGAAGACTAGGGCATGCCTCCAATCGCATGCCTGCGACGTAGTACACAGTCACCACGCGTACTCGAAAGGGCGGCAAATAGTGTTGACACATTGGTCCACAAAGCTTGAGGCAGGGAAGCCGTTACTTGGCCACGAGGAGAAGAATTTGAGTACGGAGAAGGATCTGACAGGAGAAGGGAGAAGGGAGGAGGGAGGAGGAGGAGGAGGAGGAGGAGGAGGAGGAGGAGGAGGAGAAGGAGGAGGTGGAGGCAAGCGTAGAAGAGGGGGAGAGAGATGAGGGGCGGAGGTGGAGGCGGAGGAGGAGGAAGAGGATGATAAAGGATAGACAAAAGGGATGACGAGAAAGAAAAGTAGGAGGATAAAGCAAAGTAGTAGAAATGTGGTGAGACGACGGGGAGGATTATGGGAAAAGCAGGCAGGGGAGGACGACGACGAGGAGAAGCAGGACGAGGCCGAGGAGGAGGAGGAGGAGGGAGGATCAATCAGGAGGATGATGCAGATCGTGAGGGTGAGACGAGAGAGCTCCTGGCCAGGCGGCGTGGCGCGCTCCGCGCGCCAGGGAGGGGTGAGGGGGGGCTCCAGCGCCGATCCGAGAAGCCCGCCCGGACCTCAGAAAGCTTACGCTTGTGCCACTCACTTTCCCCTGGGGGGGGGGGGGGGGCGGAGGCAGCAGTCGGCGGTGGCCAAGCCTCCCTTCAGTAAACCCCCCTTTCGTGAAATCGGCCCAGGACCGAACTCGACGGACCTGGACGTGTCAGGGTGGGAGGTCTATCAGACTCCGAGACAGGGGCGGCGCTGCTGTCCGGCGCCCGCGGGTGCGCGTGCGGCTCGCCTCCTCCGCCCTGCCCGCGCAGCGCGCGCCGCCGCGCGCGCAGAGCGTGTGCGGCTGCCCGCCTGCGGCCGGCCGAGTGCTTGGCCCGCCGCGGTGCCGCCCTGCCGCGGCGGAGGGCGCGGGCGCTGCCCCGCGCAGCCGTGCACAGGCAGCCCGGCAACAACTTGTGGGCGGCGGGCGCCGACATTCATGCTCACACTGCTTTGTCTTCCGCACCTTCGACTGGACATGAAGGGACCCTGGGACACACAAATAAATACACACAAGTAACAGGATTCCCCATATTTTTTGTTGGGGGGGATTTTCGTCTTCCCATATTTTGCACATTTCCCTATTTCCCATTTCCCTATTTTGCATATTTCGTCGTCCCCCCACTTCCCATATTTTGCACATTTCCCTGGGAATCGACGATTGATTGTGTCTGTGTTTTTTCTCCCCTCCTGAGAGCAATGCGCCACACGCTCCCCTCGCAGAGGCTGCGCCCATGGCTGGCTCCATCTGGGGGCCCCTTGCCGAGCCCCGTGGATCTGGCGCGCGGGCGCCAGGCTGACGGCTCGTCACACTCCCTCCGGCCTGCGGGCCGCAGCCCCCGACCCAAACCGGGAAGCAGACCTGCGATGGTCGCTCCCGGCCGCCTTCGCGCTGCCAGGGCGGCGGGCGCGTCCAAGGCAACGGCACAATGCAGGCAGAGTGCAGACAACATTTTAGCACGGGCCCAGCGAACGCTCAAGTCGGTGGAGCTACTTCGGGCTGCGAAGCAGTCGGGGAGACGCAGAGGCCGAGGGTCGGCCGCGGGCCGGAGGAGGGGGGGGCGCGACACGCTCGGTACGTGTGGCCCTTTACGCAGCTGCAGCTGCGCTTGCGAAGGAGCCGCACAGGGGAAGCGCGGTACGGAAGAGCGGTAACGAACCCTGCCAGCTGCGAAGGAACGACAGCATGAGCTCCGAGCATAGCTCGAGGACGCATCCGCAGACGCATGCTGCAAGCGCATCAACAGGGAACGCAATCTGGGTGGCCCTTGCGGGCGGTCGTTCCCGCGCTGGGTGCCTCTCGAGCTATTGAGGCCATCCGCCATCCTGGAACCACCTGGGGCAGTGTTGTGCGGCCGCGGCCGCAAGAAACCCAGCCCTGAAAATATGCGCGCGAGGTGCATCCAGGGAAAAACCAGAGCACCCCGAATGCAGCCCGTTCGTAATGCTCGGAAGACGAGGAGGAGGTGAAAGAACAGAGAAGCAGAGAAAGGAACAGGGAGGAGGAGGAGGCGGAGGAGGAGGATGAGTAGGAGGAGAAGGAGGAGGTGCTGATGATGACGACGATGAGGATGCTGACGGCGACGATGTGGATGCTTAGGATAATGTTTATGA
Organism: Prorocentrum cordatum; assembly: GCA_963575745.1. NCBI lineage: Eukaryota > Dinophyceae > Prorocentrales > Prorocentraceae > Prorocentrum > Prorocentrum cordatum. Next base: position 511,624 of record CAUYUJ010004792.1, read on the forward strand.
CGATGAGGGTGATGATGCTACTAATGCCAATGATAATTGGTGTTGATGGTGTTGTTGTTGTTGATGATGATGATGATGATGATGGTGATGGTGATGGTGATGATGATGCTAATTATGATGATAATCCTAATGATGATGATGCTGATGATCATGATGATGATGACGATGATGCTGACGATGCTACTGCTGCTGATAATGAGGGTATGAAAGGAAGACGGCAAGAAGTAAAGGATTGGTGGCGATGAGGAAACTGGACAATCGAACAGGCGAAGGCACATGTGAACTGGTAAGAGGAGGCAGCGGCGCCGGCAAGCGGCCCACCTCCTTTGGGATTCTCCAGCCGAGCCACCGTAATGCCTTCCAGGTCTGATGGTACGTTAACTCGATGGAGTCGTCGTCTTCCAGAAGCACGTCAACCTGCAGGACAGGAGGAGTAAGAGCAGGGAGGAGGAGGGAGGGAGGAGGAGGAGGAGGGAGAGCGGAGATAAGAGAGATGTTTCTCCTTGAGCCCCGATGCGAATACGGGCACATACCTGTCTGTCTGTCTGCAAAGCTTACACCATTCAACTAGAACCCTAAAGCCAAGCCTTACTACCTGAAATCCTAGCTCCGGTTCCAGTGTCCCGAATTGAAGATAAAAAATCAAGCTCCTTCAAATCGAGGGCGATTTACAAGCTCATTGCATTCTGGAAAATCAAATTCACTCGCATGCATAAGGCCTCTAGCCTCGAAAACCATAAGAACATATACTACACTGATCTAGGAACGGAGGTGAGAGGGAGAGAGAAGAGGTCAAGCCTTCGTGTAGTACACCATCGCGTACATCAGGCCGACGCACACGTACTGGTCGAAGATCCGACCGGTGTACAGCTCCAATATAATAAAATATGATATAGTAAGTCTCTGAAGACTACCAAACCATTCTGAAATATCACTGCAGGAGTCAACATCGATTTCGTTAATACTTCATGTCCAATAAGTCGGTCTCGTCGAAGCTGGTCTGAGGTTCTATGATCGTCCGCATGGTAATGAACTTGTTCTTGGGCACTGAAATCTTCCAAACTCCAGTCGTCATATGTGTCATAAGTAACTTGAAGATGCCGCACTTAGTGAGTCCATCGACCAACATGATTTCCGTCGGAAGGTGGAGGAAATGTCGAATGCGTCCTGATAGACGTTCCTCACGCATGGACAGCACGGCCAGACGAGATCCCTTATCACTTGGCACGCCCTTGACTCCACAACATAACTGCCAGAAGCCCATACAATCTGTGCAGTGATCAACTCGAATCTGGTACAAACTCCGATCGAAAATTTCCATCATGTCAGCTGCCTTGTGTTGAACGTCTGTGCATGTGATGACCTCCGTCAGTCCAAGTGCGATGAACTGAGCGCTTTGATTAACTTTGTAGCCCGCGTTGGTCTCTGCGTGACACGTCGAGTGTGATATCCGCTTTGCTTTACCTGATGCCAAGGACAACGTATGACAACTACCACCAATCATATGAGCGTCATCTGGATGAACCTGATCTTTCTTGACTCGCAGCTCATGCATGTGGTCCTCCATTAAACATACTGCCGTGCCCTCTTGAGGATAAGTGGTCTTAGTACCACCGTGGCTTGCATCGCCTATAGAAACCAACCGTACTGGATAACTGAGCGGTGCGAAGTGAAGTCCTGCCATCTTCTTGTTGCGCTGAGCTCGTTCGATCAGGAGGTTCGCCTGCTTGAGATGGCCAATGTTAGCCTTGCGCACCTGTTGTTGCAACTGCACTACCTCACAATAGATGTCCTCGCGTGTCTGACACAGCCACAACAAACTACAAAGCGCGCTCCTCAAGTCATGCTGCTGCTTGTGGTTGCACTCCTTTTCCGTCTTGTCCTTCAGGGTCGGCTCAATGAAGATCTTCTTCAGCGAGTCCGTGAAGCTCTCCTGGTGGATGAACAAGTGCCTGGGCTGTAACTGCTCGTAGCTCATGCCCATGTGAGTGAACGGTAACTGATGACGTTTGATTTTCCCAAAGCGCTTCTCCATCTCAGCCAAGCTCCAACATAGACAGGCCGTCGTTGCCAGAACTATGATATCGTCCACGTGCACAGTCCAGACCATCATGATGGTGCCTTCCTTGATCCACATGAAGAAGTTGTCGTCGAATACTGATTGGATGCCGGAGAGATCTTCCATCACGAACAATGACAACGCCAACTGCCATAGAAGTGGAGCGTCCACCGTGCCGTAGATGGGCTTCAACAGCTGAAGTAGAAAGAATGGTACCTCAAGCTCTGGAATCCTGATGTTGGACTTGGGGTAGTCTCTGAAGTGACGCCAGACATTGGCCGGCGGCTTGAGATATACCTTCCGTTGTTCTCTGACTTCGATGCCCATACGCTTAGCATTTCGACGCAAGGTCTCATAGGATAGTCCCTGCAAGAACGCCGTTGAGATGTCCCACGTCTCCAGGGTCAAGTCCTTCTCAAGTGAGAAGAGTGAAGCGATAATCCTCTGAGAAAGCCTGGGAGCCGTCGAGGAGTGCCTCATCACGTCGTTCTTCTGTGCGTCGAGGAAGCCCCTGCCGCAAAGGCGAGACTTAATGATCCAGGAGATTTCGTTCTTGTCATTGTAGATCTCCTTCCAACGTCTGACCCACGTAGCGTCGATGATGTTGTTGGTGTCCAGACTGTTCTGGTGAGCCGCGCGAAAGCACGAGTTGCCAATAAATGATCTAGCTTCGGCCCTATCAGCTGACTCGACGTTGTCCCAGTATGCGATAATATCTGCTTCCGTGAGAACGTCATCCGATTGAGCATATATAGCTTCACCAATCAAAAGGTCAAAATAAAAGGTACGATCTTCTTTGAACGGTCCTGGTATGACCCAGTGTGATTCTGATGATGTCCAGGTCGTCGTCTTGTTCTGCATCTGTCGTAGGTTCTCTGAGACTTCCTGGGCCATATTCATCATGATGTGCTGGTACTCGTCCAACTCCTCAGTAGCCATGCACGCACTGATCAAGTGTCGGTCCTGAACGTGAGCCATGCCGATCTGTTGATCACCGAAAGCCAGGAAACCTTCAAACAACTTCGGTCTCTTCGTGTCCGTCAACGGTGGAGGTGATGAAGGTGCCGATTGTCCGCCACTCGCACATTCCTTGAGTGGCAGTGGCCTCTTGCCGGTGTCGGGAGGAGCTTCTGATGACGATCGGAGTCGAACTCTCTTATTGTCAGGAGGATGTGATGGTGACAGATTCTGACCAGTGATCCTGATGCCGTCGTCATGACTGAGATCGTGCTTCTTCGAGGTCTGTTGAACCTTCTCAGGTGATGGTTTCACCTCGTCGTATTTCTTGGGCGAGCCGTAGTCAACCGTTGGTGCTGGTGATGCTGCGCCCTCAGGAATTTCGTCGTACTCAACCGTGCTCTTGTCGGGAGCATGATCGTACTCGATGGTGTCCTTGTCAGCCTCAGGAGTGTCGATCCTCACGGGAGTTGGTTCCTTCTTATCGTGGATATTCGTAGTCTGTGCCGGTGAACTCGTCTTAGCCGGGCTGCTCGATGATGTCGGAGCTGCCGCGGTGGACTCAGTCGGTGGCACTGCCGTAGTAGGAGTCTTGGATGAGGTATGAGCTGGAGGATGAGAAGTAGGAGGTAATGATGTCGTGGATGTTCGTGATCCTGCTGCCTGACTCGATATGCCGGGTGCGTTTCGCTGCCGAGGTGGTGACCTGCTGAGCTCCTGTCGTTCAATCTTCTGCCGCCACGTCTTAGGAATAGAAGTTGGCGCTGGAGCTGGTGTCTCGATGGGTGATGATGCCATCGGAGTAGGTGTCTGAATCTTTGGTACCACGATTGGTGTAGCCGTCTTCGGTACTGGATGAGCTGGGGGTGGTGCCGGAGGTAATCCAGGAGATCCGCCAGTGCCGCCAATCTCTTCCATGCTATGGTCGTCTACGTCGAAGGGTACCACTTGATCCACCTCGGGCTCTCGAATCCGAATCCTCGAAGCCGCTGGAGGCGCAGGAGGTGCCGGAGGAAATGGAGGTCGCGGTGGCATGAGTTGTGAAGGACTGCTGATGCTGTCACCTTCTTCTTGCCACGTCATGTCCCGATCGCTGATATCAAACCTCTCTGGACTCACTCGCACTGCCGGTGGAGCTGGAGGAGCTGGAGGCGGACCTGGAGGTCCATACGTTGCTGGTTGAGCAACTCCGGGTGATGTTGGGCTCGACGACGGTCCAGGTTGGACAGCGGGAGCCGGTGCATCAGGTGGTGCTCCTCGGTCTTCTGGTGGACTGTGAGGCCACTGAAGAGGAAGATCAATATCTGGTGAGTCCTCGTCGGGATCGTAGCCAATGCTGCTGATGTCGGAGAGGTCTGGCAGGACGTACTTCTTGGTCTCGGCGTCTTCCGAAGCTGCGTTGAACGTGTAGAACACAATGCTGCACGCGTCGGTGTCCTTCATGCCTGGGATCGTATTCAGGATGTCAAGTACTTGCCTGCTGGGGTTGATATCGCGCGTGACGTACTGAGATCGATTGGTGCAGTCCCAGATTACTTGTCGACCGAATGATGCGCCACTGACCTCGTAGAGCCGTCTAACGCACCTGCCGTATATGATGCCGTCGATCTTAATGCCCCACTCGTTCTCCGCACACTGTACTGCCTGCTGCCAAAGCTTAGGAGGGTTCTGAGATAGATCCGCTGGCGTCTGATGCTGAAGACCGTCCTTTCCAATAATATTGCCCATGATCTGAGGTTTGAACGGTATCGTGCCCTCGATGATGTCAAGCATGTCCACATAGTCGCTCACCAAGTATACCATCTCAGAGGTGGTCATGTGCTGCTCCAAAACGCTGGTGACCCAGCCGGTGAGTGGTTGATGCAATCGTATGTGTCGTAGAGGTACGATGTACGGGTAGCCGTTCCAGACCACGATCGCACCAGTCCTCTTCAGGTGGAGAAGCTCACAGGGTCCTCTCCAGCCTTCTTGATCTTTCTTGTCGGGAGTACGGTAAAGATCCACTGGATCTCCAACCTTGATCTTCTCAGTGTCCAGTCGTTGGGGTCGAGACCTGTTGGCAACCGCGATGCGTTCTTCAACAATCGCTTTCAGAACATTCTGTTTTGATCGTAGTCTCATCCTGATGTTCGATTCAAAAGTGTCGGGCGAGATCTCGAGCGCACCTCTGGCGGATGTAACCGTAGAAGCCTGACCATCGTAGAAGTCGCGGGGAGTAAATCCGAGCAACGCGTTGGCCGGTGTGCTGCCGCCGTAGTTGAGCAACAGGTTTTGTGACATGGTGGCCTCGTAAATCAGCGTCTCGTCAGAAACCTCAAGACCGTCTCGTTTAGCGTCCACTTTGTTTTTGAGTGCAATAGCCTTAGTCATGCGAATATGACTTTCCACGAGACCGGTTGTCGCGTGCTGCCCCTGGTTCGGGTCGGTACCTGCAAACTCGCGCTGAATCGAGTATCTGTCCAAAGCTGCCCCCACCAAGTCACTTGTCAACGATCCTTCCTGATCCGAAACGAAACATTCCATTGGTCCGAAGAATCGGACCCAATGCTCGCAAAGTCCTCGTAAATATTCCACTCCAGTCTTCGAGCCAAGCTTGCCCGTCGTCTTGTAGCGAATGTGTTCGTCGACGAGAATGAGCCATATCTGATCCCAAAGAAAGAACAAGTCGCCCTGAACTCGCTCATTAAATCTCGTCGTGAGGTGTGCTCAAAAGGCTGGTCGATGTAGTGGAAGAGTGAATTTACGACAAGAACCACATAGATCAGTACAAATTCGAAGTGCCAATTTGATAATCTCTGGAGATACCCCAAGTGCTGATAACAATCGTGCCATCTCATCTGCCGTCGCATGCCAGAACTTGATGTGAAATCCCAACAAGAGAGCCAACCTTGCCTGCTCTGTGGCCGCCTCCTCGAGTTGATGTTTGAAACGCTGCAAATCGAAGTTGGGCTTGATGGCCAACATCTTAGATGGATTATCTTTTGAGATGCTGGGTTGGTCCGTGGTATCGTCCTCGCAACTCGCTTTGTCCTTTTTGACCTGCTCAGGTGGAGCCAGTCCAGGAGGTAGCTCAAGTGGAGCCTTCACCGCTGGTTCTGACTGAGGTGGCTGTTGAGGTACTTCGTCTTGCTGTGCTGCTCCTGGTTCTGGTGCTGCTGCTGCTGGCGCTGGTGGTGCCGGTGCTGATGGAGCGGATGAGGATCCAGGTTCTGCTGCCGGTGGGACTCTTTGAGGATCGAACCTGCAACCTTTCGTCCGAGTATGTGGTCCAGTAGCTTTGTTGCCGTTCTTACAGCGATCGCAAGTCCAATGCGACAAGTCCAATGGGCTAGTAAGACCGCGCCCCAATCGCCGAAGTATATTCCTGAGGAGATTCTTCAGGATACATTTTTGACCTCGTTGTCTGAGCACCGCCAACTAGCCAAGCATGGGGTCGTACACATCTGCATGTCTGTGCTGTTCGCTTGAGACGGAACGATGCTGCAAACTTAATTCGTTTCTGGATAGGGGTGCCCTCTGAGTCTTGAAGTCCGTGTTGACATTGGTCGCATATGTTCTGATAAAGTCTGTCATCGTCCATTAGATCCCTGAGTGGTGATTCATCCCAAATACAACTCTTGCCAGGGTTCTCGATGATATAATCTGTCGAGTCCTCCTTCGAGCGCTTGCACGTGTCGGCGGTCCACTGTAGTGATGCCTTGTCCGTGATCCTCGCCAGAGCTTTCATCTTGGGGTCTGCCGTCGTGCCAGCCAATGACCAGGGTGTACACTCTGGTGAAAAGAGCTTCAACCAAACTCTCAAGGACTTGAAAAAGGTGTCGATGATCTGTTGATGCTCAATAAGGTTCAAGTTCCAACCGTACCGCATGTCCGTTGGGAAGAGAGCCGATACTTCACTGCGATAAGCCCAGTAGCTAAGAGTGCTGCTGCCGCTGAAATGCTCCTGCATGTCCACGCTCGTGTTTCCATTGTCTTTCAGATGCTTGGGAAATTGAAGAGCATTTTTCGGGGTGATGACCGGCAGTTTGGTACGACTGTAAAACTTCTCAGGAACGCCTTGATAGTTCCTACGAAATCGTTCAAGCTGGGTATCATCAAGTCCATCTGCAAACTTGTCGCCAGTATATTGTGCCCCTTTGAATTGACTCCAAACCTTCCAGAATTGCTGAGTCTTTGTTAAGTGCTTCTTTCTAGACATGTAGTCGGCCATGGATGCTTCAGGAGACGGTGGAGCTCCTGACGATCCAACGTTCTCGGTGGCTAGGAAGCTGCCGATGCCGTCGCCATTGGGATTGATCTGCTGCTGGAGGTTTTGAACGCTGCTGGTCAAATTCTGGAGCTGACTGATGATCTCCTGCTTGTCGCCTGAAACATAATTGTTACCGGTGCCAGTGTCCAAGGGTGTAGCTTCTTGATGAAAGTCTGCTGTCGGCGATCTGGATGATAATGCCGAAGGTTTGAAGCTGGTGAACCAGTTGACGTGATTCATGACGTGATCGTGTAGGTACTGCTGATCCACTTCTTCCTTCGTCGAAACGTTGTCGATAGGTATGATATAGTGTCCAGATTCCGTGAATAATAGTCTGATGTATATTGGTGTAGGTTTCCGCTTGCCGTCCATCTGTGCCAGAGTCTGTGGAAACAATGCCAGGATGCAATCTCCGTTCGGAAACACGTTGCTAAACATTACTGCTCGATACCTCATCGAAGTGGAGAGAGGGAGAAGACCAGGACAGAAACTGCCGTGATTCCCGATCATATCGCCCGTGAAGGTGGCTCCCTTGAGAGCCGGAATCATAAGTGGTAGAACGATCTTGCCGATGCCTGGAGTGGGTTTACCATCAATGCCAGTGAACTTTGACTTCGTCGGTCGTGTTTCCATGTCCATTCTGGGGATGATATCTCGGTGATACTCTCTGACTGTGTCGGTGCCGATGATGCCTGATGCCGCTCCAGGGTCGTACAGTAGTCCATATCTTTTACGTCCTCTCACCATGTGATAGCTGCTTGAGTCCAAGTCCTGTACTGGGTACTGACCTTGATCTGAATTGCCCATGTCTCTGACAAGAAATTCTAGACCGCCAGGTACCACGCCACGTCGAACCACTGGTGCATCTTCCGATGGTTCCTGCTGAGTAGAGGTGTCTTCTTCATCCAGGAAACTCAAGCTTGGTGTCCACGAGGCCTGCCTATCTGAGGAAGTAGGTCCGCTCGGTGATGATCTCTTCGTGTTTGCCATCGGAGTTCTCGGTATATTATCCACATCGTAGGCATCCAGGAAACTCTTCGGTGGTGTAGTTGCTTCAGCTTCATCAAGATCGTGCGACTGGGTGGTCTGCAGAGATGACCACGAGGATGCTGCTCCTCTGGATAGTGGGGTCTCGCCATCTTCGAAGTGCAAGAAGCCGTGAATGCCAATGTCTGTCTTGTGAACTCGCTGCTTCGAGGCTTGCGCGTCCGCGTCTGCATGATACCAATTCCCAGTACTGTCGAGACCCCACCAGCTATCTTCGTAGTCGTAGTACTCGTCGTCGTAGTCGTCCTCGTAGTGCTCTCGACGCTTGCCTTTACTTCTGCCTTTTCCTTTTCTGCTCTTGCCGCGTCCTTTGCTTCGACCACGAGATTTCCCATAGCCTTTGCCACGATCATAACTGCTGCTCTTGCCCTTGCCGTTGTCGCGTCCTTTGCCCTTGCTCTTGCTCTTGTCCTTGCCGTGCGAGTCGTTCTGGTATTTGTGAGCGTCTTTGTCCTTGTCCTTGCCAGCCGGACAGTCCGCCGTGTTGTGCCACTTGGAACCGCACTTGCTGCAGTTGCCAGGGTTATTCCTTTTGCCAGTACCCTTGTATGCATCGCCATCTTGATCATAAGAACCATCATGCTCGTACTCTTCCTCGCCCCAGTACTCATCCTCGTAGTAATGCCAATAACCCTGCCTGTCATAATATCCGTCGTCGTACTCCTCATATTCATCGTCCGAGTCGACCCAGTAGCCATCGTACTGCTCGGGGTTATTCTGAGCCTGGTTCTGTTTTGCGAGCCGAGAAAGAATAGCCTTGATCTCTCCATATCTGTTGAGGTCGCCATCAATCTTGAGTTTGATATCGTCGATACGTTTGCTTGGTAAATCACAACCTGCCAACGTGAGATGGCTTCTGCCAACGGCGTTGATGGTCAACCCTGCCTGATCATGTGCTTCGTCATACACAAGTTCAAAATCTGATATGTATTGGAGAAGATCACGGGGTCCACGCTTATAACTGAAAAGCTTGTCGAAGGAAATGCCGACTGAATCCTGCTCATTGAGACCGTACTCTGCTGAGAGCCATCGTGTAAATAATGATAATCCTGATGGTTGGGCTAGAATACCGAGGTTCCCGTCTTCTGCAATTCTCGTGAGAGCGAAAGCATTCTCGCCAACATACTCAATTCCATCTCGTATAACTTTGAATCTCATAGCCTGCTTCAAGGCTCCGCCTTGTAAACGTTGCAATACCAGTAATGCTGCCACGCTCTCGTCCTCGATATTCTTCGTCCTCCACCATAAACTCAACTTCTGAAGGTATTTCTTGATGCCATACTTTGCGATGCCCGGCTTCCAGCCGGGTGGAGTCTGACGCGTAGCTTCTTCAAGGGGTAGTTGTCCACCAATGAAGTCTCTAGCCATCGTGATGAACGTATTCTGTATTCTTTACCAATGAATGTCCGTATTCTTTACCTGTGAATGTCCGTATTCTTTACCAATGAGTGTCCGTATTCTTTACCAATCAATGTCGTCCGGATTCTTTACCAGTCAATGTTATCCGTATTCTTTACCAGTCAATGTCGTCCGTATTCTTTACCAGTCAATGTCGATGTCCGTATTCTTTACCAGTTGATGTACGTATTCTTTACCGGGTGTGATCTTGTCGCCAGGCCAGTAGGCGTTGACGATGCTGAGGGGAAAGTAATTGTCGAACTTGTCGATCTGTCGAGCACCGAGCTGTCGGTGCGGCTCACCTTCGCGAGGTAAGCGTGCAGAAACTCGTAGTTCCTGCTCAGCTGGTCGAAATTCAGCTTCTCGATGTGATATCGCTGCCGGGCCTGGCGGGGGCCGCGCGCGCCGCCCCGAGAGGCGGCTCCGCTACCAGAGCGGAGATAAGAGAGATGTTTCTCCTTGAGCCCCGATGCGAATACGGGCACATACCTGTCTGTCTGTCTGCAAAGCTTACACCATTCAACTAGAACCCTAAAGCCAAGCCTTACTACCTGAAATCCTAGCTGGGAGAGGGAGGGAGGAGGGGAAGGAACCGATGGAGGGAGGGAACGAGAAGAGGGGGAGGAGGAGGAGGGACGAGGGACGAGCCGAAGCGCGTCCAGGAGGAGGAGGAGGAGGAAGAGGAGGAGGAGGAGGAGGAGGAGGAGGAGGAGGAGGAGGAGGAGGAGGAGGAGGAGAGGGAGGGGGAGTAGGAGGAGGAGGAGCAAGAGGAGCGAGGACGAACGACGTGGAGGAGGAGGAGCGGGGACGAACGACGAGGAAGAGGAGCGAGCGCGGAGGACGAGGAGCGCCATATCCACGTGTCGGAGGCGATCCCAGAGCGGCCACGCCATGGGCCATGCTCAAGGGCGACCATGGGCAAGAGCAACCTCGGGTGCGCGGCCCTCGGGGGCCGTGCGTGGGGTGGGGTTGGGGCGGGGCGGGGGGCCCTGGCCTTCCAGAGCGCTGGAACAGCGGCACCCTGGACCTATGGACCAGCCTGGACTGCCTCCAGCTTCGAGAGGGGCGTGCGCGTCGATGTCCTGGCGTTCCTCCTTGGCCCTCCTCTGGAAGGCCAGGGAGGCGCGCAGGCCGC
>CAUYUJ010004792.1:527468-561327 GCA_963575745.1 Prorocentrum cordatum
TCGCGCGGGTGGGTCGCGGGCTGGGCAGCGGGTCTCGGGTGGCTCGCGGGCGGGTCGCGGGCGGTTCGCGGAGCGGGGGGGGGGGGGGGGCGACGCAACAAAACAACAGCAACAACACAACAAGACTCCTCGCCGTGGTCCCCACTTCAGCCACGCACCCAGGGACAGTGAATGACCGTTCTGGCCCCCTCACTCTGATACGTGTATTTATATATATATATATATTTATACATATATATATACACGCATAGACATACACACATAGGTATAAGTACATTTATGTGTTCTCGCAACACCTCCGAATGTCTGCCTTGTCCGACCCCTGTCCCCCCTCGCTTGCCTGCGGTGCATGCGAGGCCCAGATGAATCGCATCTACGGCAGCGACTGGGCGGCAGCGACTGGGCGGCTCAGGCGGAGGGGCGGCTCGCGACTCCAGTTCGCGCGTTTCTTGTAGCGAAATGCGTCTCAAGTTGCGCGCGCGCGGCTTCGCCTGCCCACTGGTTCCCCGCCGCGCCCCCCAGCGCCCGAAGTCTACATAGCACAAACTTTGCGCGATGTCATCCCCCCCGAGCAGCCGAACATCTTCCCGGTCTCCAACCGCAGGTCCTCGTGGGCGCGCCAGTGCAGCCCATTGGGCAAGGGGGGGCGCGGTCGGTCAGTCGGTCGGAATAAGCACGCGGGGGCCGCGGGCCGGAGGGGCGCGGGAGGGAGGGGGGGGGGGCGGGGGGGGGGGGCGAGGCACGGCCGGTCGGTCGGGTCGGAGCATGCACGCAGGGGCCACGGGGCGGACGGTCGCGCGCGAGGGGGAGCAGTGGGTCGGGGGGGGCACGGTCTGGCAAGGGGGGGCGCGGTCGGTCAGTTGGTCGGAACGAGCAGACGGGGGCCGCGAGGCTGAGGGGTGCGGGGTGGAGCAAGGGGGCGAGGCACGGTCGGTCGGTCGGTCGGAATGAGTAGACGGGGGCCACGGGGCGGAGGGGCGCGCGCGAGGGGGGGGCAGGGGGGCGGGGGAGCACGGTCGGACAAGGGAGGGGCGCGGTCGGTCAGTCGATCGGGATAAGCAGACGGGGGGCCACGGCGCGGAGGAATGCGGGGGGGCACGATCGGTCGGTCGGTCGGAATGCGCAGGCGGGGGCCACGGGGCGGAGGGGTGCGTGCGAGCAGCGTGGCGGGAGAGCACGGTCGGGCAAGAGGGGGCGGCGCGGTCGGTCGGTCGGTCGGAATGAGCAGACGAGGGCCGCGGGGCGGAGGGGTGCGGGGGTGGGCAGGGGGCGGGGCGCGGTCGGTCGGTCGGTCGAAATGAGCAGACGGGGGCCAATGGGCGGAGGGGCGCGGGGGGGGGCAGGGGGGCGGGGGAGCGCGGTCGGGAAAGCGGGGGGAACGGTCGGTCGGTCGGAACGAGCAGACGGCGGCCGATGGGCGGATGGGCGCGGGGGGGCAGGCAGAGCACGCGGGGGGGGCGCGTATCCCAACGCGCGTCTCGGCCCAGGGGCCCCAGTGCCCACGGGGCCCTTCCTGGCCTCGATGAAGCCGCGCAAGTGCCGCCAGAACCCGTCGGTGATCTGGGCCCCGCCCTGGCTCTTGAGGTTTCGCCCGCCCGCGTTGAAAACTCATGGCGCGAGCGGTCTTCGACCGCGCCCAGCGACCGTTCTTGCTCACCGGCTAGCCATTCTTCACGAGCCGCTTCTTCTGGCGAGCGACGCAGTCGCGGGGCGCCCCTCGACCTTGGCCCCGCGGCGTTGTTGTCGCGCCCGCGTGGAGCGTGGCGCTTCTGTTGCCTCGGTTCAGTTGAGCGCGCTGCGCCCATTCAGGCGAGCGCGTCGAGTCTGGGCCTGGCGCCCTCTGCTGGATGTGACTCGGCTTCGGGCTCGCCAGAGCCAATGTCCTGCGGTTGCCTCTTTCGACGACGCGGCCCCGCTGCCCCCGCTGGACCTGCTGGTTCTCGGCTCGCTCCGCGCGGTCAAAGAATCAATGGCGTCCGTTGTCGGCCTCGTTGGCCTCGCAATCTTTCCGCGTCCGCCGCGCCCCTTCCAAAAGGAGATTAGCTGGTCCTGCCGCTGCGCGTTGCCCCGTCGGCGCGCGCGATTGCGCGCGCTCGCGCTCTCGATCGCCGCGCGCGTTGTTCGCGCGCGCGGGCGCGTGGATCTCGGCAGATGGGGGCGCTGCTCGCGACGGCGAAGGAGCCGGCGGGCTGTTCCTGCGAGCGCAGCCAAAGCCGCCGACGAAGACCCCGCGCCCGCTGTGGAGCAACTGGGCGACTTCTGGCAACCCTTATGGTTGTGGCGGCGAAGAGGCCTGCGGCCCTGGCCTCCAGGTATCGGTCTCAGAAATGTTCGCGCGCGGGCGCTGCTGCTGTGGGTGCTTCAATCGACCCCATCGCGTGGGATATCTGTCGCGCTGCTGTCACTGCCCTAGGCGCGTGCCGTTTTGGTGTCCAGATTTGTTCAAACAAGAAAGAATGCGACATCAATGATCATACATAGTGCCAATGTGAAAATTACGTTTGCTGGCACTGCGCTAACCCGCGCAGTCGGCGACCCCTCGCGCCCAGAGAACCCGCGCGCGCAGGAAATTGCCGCGTCGGCCGCGCTGGGAGGAGGCATCGCTTTACGAGCCGCTCGATCTAACTGCATGGCAGCGCGGAACATGCGCACGCACGCACGCGCACGCACGCGCCCCCGGACAGATCCCCACCGCACGCGCCGAAAACTTTCCGCGCGTCGCTAAGCGCGCGCCACGCTAAGCGCTGACGGCGCAAGCCCAATGCATCTTCCCCCCTTCAGTTTCTGAATGCCTCGCATGCCTCGCCGCGCAGAGCGCCCTGGCCGCGCGTGCGTGGCCAGAAGCTGTCGGTAGTGTGGACCGCCCCCCCGCGCCTGGGGACTCGCTCCTCTGGGAGCTCGCGTTGAAAATGATCTGCGCGCGTCGAATTCACCCGCGCCTGATGCGCCACACCGCGCATCTGGTCCGTCACTCTAATTTACAATTGACAGAGGATGCCAGCGGCGCCACTGATGTCGTCGGGTTTGACGCTGGACGCCACGGCCATTTCGCAAACCCCTTGGCCATCTTGACAGGGCGAAAGCGGTCGAGCATGCCTCGGACAAAGTCTGCAGGAACGCCGCCCGCGGAAAATGCGGGCGACGCCGTCGTCGCGCGCCGCGAGCACGTCGCCGGTCTTCGCGCCGACCTTTCCAACGTCAGCCTGCGCAACTACTGCGATCCAATTCGTCATGTTCTTGTCCCCCGCAATCGCGATGACTACTTGCCGAGGGAATTCAACCGCGCGCCCGTCGGCGGCGCGCGTCATCCTGGTTGGCGCAAATTGCTGAACGGACGAAATGCTGCGAATGGTGCGCGACTGGATCTCAACCGCGGCGCAGACTCCCCCATGGCACTCATGACGCCAAGCGCGGACGCCACGTCGAGCTGGCAAACAGACGTTGCAAACGCGAACAAATCACGCAGCCGCTAGCGATTTGCCGGGCCGGCTGGCCCCACAATTCTACCCACCACCTCATCAAACTCTTCGGCTAGCTGCGCCACGACCGGCTGGAGAAAGAAGTTCAAAATCTTGTTCCATAGCTCCCATGAAAGAATTCTAGGCAACGCCCCAAGTCAGCAACGCCCGAAACAGCGTCAAAGACACCGAATACACGCCGGTTCGCCATGGTCATGTCGGCATTGAGGGTGCCAATTTTCACTGGTCGTTGGTTCTTGTAAGGACAGACGGCCAGACGAAGCATATTTTCAACGCAGAAAAGGGGACGAACAAACAGCATATGTGTTCAGCGTGAGTTTGAAACGTAAAGGGCTGGGCCACTGCAGCTACGGATACATATACGGATGAGTTGTAATGAGGAATCGACGGGGCGTTGGGCACGCGCGTGGACAGAAGAGGCTGGTGCGTCTCAGGAGACGTGCTAGGTACACAAAAGGTCAACTTCTATGCCGCGGCAACGTAAGGCCGAGCGCTGGGAAGACGCGCGGCCACGTGTACCCAGCTCCCACAGGTCATCCACGCCATGTATGTCCAGCTTCCTGACGCACGTCGGTTTCACCCGCAATTATATTTTCGAAGGGCGCGCTGCGCCAGAACGCTGCTGGGTGAGGGGGGGGGGGGGGGAGGGCGAGAGCGAATGGGGCGGAGAGGGAGGAAAAGAATCTGAGAGTGGGGCGTTGTGGTGGATGAACGTGCGCGGGCGGTTTAAAGTTGGGGAGGGACGAGCGGTATCTGGGAATCGGGCGTTGCACCCGCTAGACCGCGGGCTGTGCACCCGCAGCCGCACACAAGGCATTGCACCTGGTATGAATCAGCGTTGCGCCCGTTGTGGGTTCCGCACGCGCACCACACAAAGCACTGCACCTGAAACGGATGGAAGTTGCACCCGTGTTGGTTTGGCACCCGCAGCACGCAAGGCATTGCACTTGAAATGAATGGGCGTTGCACACGTCTTGGGCGAAGCACCCGCTCATCCCTATTCCTCCTTCCTCCTCCTCCTTTTCCTCCTCCTCTGTTTGGGGCCCTCTGGGGGCGTTGCGCCCGCTTTCGGCTTTGCGCCCGCAGCACTCGCGGCATTGCACCTTGTACGGGTGGGCCTTGCGCCTGATGGGCTGTGCGCCCGAAGGGCACATGGCATTGCACCTGGAAGTAGTCGGCGTTGCACCCAGACTGGGCGCTGCACCCGGAGCACACGTGGCATGGCACCTGGCAGCAACGGGCATTGCACGCGAAGGTGATGCACTTGCGCTCCTGTGTCCTTTTTCCCCCTCCGAACACTGCTATTCCGTAGTAGCCCGAAGCGTTGTGAAGAGCATGGGCCACCACATCATTTATGTTGTAGTATTTTCTGGCGTCCGAAAGCTGGCGGCCACCTTGCGGGGGGTCTGGAACTTAACGTTCCAATCGTATTTCTCTCCCCGCCCTTTCCTCGTCCTCTCTCTCGCTCTTTTTTTTTTTTTTTCTCTCTCTCTCTTGAAATGACGAGGGGTGAAACAAGATAACGAAAAAGGCATGGCTGAGGAGAAGAGGAAGACAGAAGGGAGGAGGATAACTACAGGGATGAAGGGGGCTACCCCATTTCTGCCCTTTACCAAATGCCACCACACACTCCTATTTTCGACAGACACCAAACACTGCTATCCTACAGTCTGTATGGGTCCCGCAAACACCCTCAGGCGAGCCAGCAAGGTCGCGGGAATTGTACGAATTCGAGGAAGCGCAACAAATAGCAGCGTGTGGTGGCCATTCGCCTTCGGATGTCGGATGTCTGAGGGATTACTGGACATGGGAGTGCTTGGTGGACAGTGGTAAGGCGCAGAGGTAGAGTATGCCTACTCATCCTTGTCGTGATCCTCCCTCCCTCTCTCCCTTTTCCTCCTCCTCCGTCCAGCCGACTGTTCCCCTTGTCCATGTCCCACCTAGTCGGGCAAGCAAGGGCAAACAAGCGGCGAGGAGAGAAAGACGATTTTAATTACCAATTCAAAACCCACAAGGTGGATCGTGGGGGGAGCACGCGTGTATACATATATATATATATACACACATACATACATACAGATATACTAGAACCATCGCGCGCGCCTCGGTTCTAGCTGGTCGGGTGCTGACCGCATTGGGACAACAAGGCGGCCATGAATAATGAGGTCAACGTTCTCTGTGCCCTCCTGCCTCTTCCTCATTCCCCCTCCTGTGCTCTCATCGGCTGGTCGACCGGTGATCTGTCGCCAAGCTTCTTGGGGACCTCTTGACCCCTCCTGTTGGGGGTCTCCTGGGGCGAAGATCTCGGGCTCTCGGTACACGTTCCCGATGGTGGCCTTCGGCCCATCCCGTCACAGTGCCTGAGTTGTGGGTTAGAGGCCTCTTGTAAGTTCGTTTGGAATTCGTGGGAGGCTTTCCCGGGGGCCTCTCGCAGGCAATGTTGGAGGCCTCTTGGGGGCCGTTTGGGATGCTCTTGGGGCGTCTTCTTGGGCCCGTTTGGGGCCTCTAGGGGGCTCTAGGGGGCCTCGTGGGCTCTGTTGGGGGCCTCTTGGGGCATCCTGGAGGCCTCTTGTGGCGGAAGGCTCAAATTGTCGGTTCGTGTTCCCCGTCTTGGGCCCCTCTTGGGACCGTCTTGGGGCCCTCTTGGGCGCCGCTCGGGCCGTCTTGGGGCACTCTTGGGCCGTCTTGGGGCTCTCTTGCGCCGTCGTGGCGCCCTCTTTGGGTGCCTCTTGGGCCGTCTTGAGCTGATTTCTGGGGCCTCGTGGGCTGTCTCGGACCGTCGGAAGCATGAAACAGCGAGAACACGACAGACCTTCAAAAACACTCGAACAAACCCATAAGGTTCGTCTCCTGAGTGCCTCGTAAGAATCCTTTTGAAGGCATCTCGGACGTCTTGAAGCCCATTTGGGCTGTCTTAAAACATGGTGGACCAATTTTGAAACGCGCTTGTGCGGTCTTGGGCTCTCTTGGAGCGCTCTGGGACCGCTCTTGGGCTATCTTGGCGCCCTCTCGGACGTCTCTCGGACCCCTTTGACGTTTTTTGTCGCGCCCCCGCCGGGCCCGAAACGGCCGGAATATGAATCAAGTGCAATTGGGGGGCCTGGGACCCCCTGCACACACACACACATATATATATATATGTATATATGCATACATGTATATATACAAACATACATATATGTATGCATGCATAGATGTATGTATGTATGTATGCATGTAGGTATGTATGTATGTATGTGTATGGTAATGTGTATGTCTATGTGCATGTATATATGTGTGTGTGTATGCAAGCATGCATACATGCATGCATGTATGTATAAACGTATGCAGGTACGTATGCATGTATGTGTGTCTAGGTGTACATCTAGATGCACATGTGCATGCTGGAATCTGTGCACCTAAATATGTATACATATGTACGCACGCATTCATACATACACATAGTCGTATACATACACACTGGACTGGGACCGATAGAAGCTAAACAATAACCAAGCGACGACCACACATGCATATGTATAAAAGCACGCATATATACATACTTATATATAGATGTACGATTACATACAACTCTATACATCTGCACATGCATCGAAGGAAGCCACAAGCATATTTATACATATACACTACTATACTTGTATATATATATATATATCTGAAGGAGAGAGAGAGAGAGAGAGAGAGAGAGAGAGGGGGAGAGAGAGAGAGAGGGAGAGAGAGAGAGATAAACAAAACAGGCAACACTAAAACAACCGACCCACATACTGGCCAAGCTTTGGAACGCGTTAGGGGATAGAAGACGATCTGGAAGAACATATAGAAACAGAGATCAAGAGAGAGAGAGAGAGAGAAAGGGAGAGGGAGGCGGGGCCCGATCCGAAACCAGCACCCCCAACGTCTCAAGGGTCCCGAAGCGAGGCCAGCAGAGGCGACGAGCCCCCCCCCCCCAACGGCAGGCCCAAGCAGATCCAGCAGAGACGCCAGAATCCACTTCACCCCTTGCCCCGCCTCTTCCTGTGAGAAAGGGGTTGGCTCGGACTCCCGACGTCGTGACCTACTTAAGTGAACCTCGGGACCTCCCGACACCTTCCTCGGGAGCGGCCAAGAGGGGGGTGTCCAAGAGGGGGGGGTGCAAATCATGACCAGCGGCATGTGCGCGGCCCAGCGGGGGGGCCTGGGACGTAATGAAATAAGAAGAGGCGCCATGACATCTGGGGAAAAATCATGGCCCGCGCCATGAAATCCACCCCCCCCTAGTCATCACCCCCCTCTTTTCCGCCCCAGATACTTAAGTGAACCTCCGGACCTCCCGACACCTTCCCCGGGGCAGGCTTTTCATACCGGGGTGCTCTCTGACGGCCACGGGGCCCGGCAAAGGGCCCCTGGAGGTCGAGCGTGGCCGAACACGTCCGGTCGTGATTTTTTGTCGCGACGGGGAGGGGTCTGGGCCCGTGCACCCTAAATCAAGACGCGAATCTGTCCTGGGGTGCGTTCTGGGCAGACTTTCGCGGCAGATCCAGGAGAGGTCTACCGGGTGCCACACAGATAGGGAGAGCCAAACAGTCCCGATGGAGGGGGGAGAGAGAGAGAGAGAGAGAGAGTGTGTGTGTGTGTGCGTGCCAGAGAGAGAGAGAGAGACACGAAACAAAAACACACACACACAAATGAGACAAACAGGGGGAGAGAGAAAGAGAGAAATATAACAACACAAGGACACAGGGCATACGTATTTACGTATACATATAACAGTGACTGTATATCAAGAGACAGGGCCATGAACATATACCTTAATATAACCATAGAACTATAAATATGTAGAGAGAGAGAGAGAGAGAAAAAAAAAGAGAGAGATAGAGATAATGAGAGAGAAACAACTAATAACGAACCAGAGAGAGATAGAGAGGGAGAGAGTCCGAAAGACGGGCACAGAGAAAGAGAGAGAGAGAGAGAGAAACAGGCAGTCGGACGTCCTCGGAGCCCAGCGCCGTTGCGAATGCCTCCTTGTTCATTTGCAGCTCCTCACTTTTGTGAGCGCGCGGGGGGGGGCTGGAGAGGCGGCGTGCGGCGGCGGCGGGAGGCCGTCGGGACCCGACCGGACGAGCGATTCTCCCCGCCGCCGCCGACTTCCCCGCGCCCTTCGCTGCGGAGGACTGCTGCGGGGCGCCCCTGCCTGGTCGCCACGGCCTGACAGGCCACGAGCGCCGAACATATCCACATGCACGCCCTCGCCGTTGGACTGCGAGGCGCGATCCCGTGCCTACGCGGCCGCACGGACGTGCTCCGCGCGGGGCGTCCGCGAAGAAACGTCCCGCATCCACGGGAGGCGCGGCCCGGGGGCCCGGCACGCGAAGCCGCGGACGCGGACACGTTGCCCGCCCACGAGGAGCGTGGACACTGCAGTAGGGGCTCTGGGATCAACATTGCCCGAAGTGCGTTTCGCTCGGAAGGTTCTCATGATGGCAAAAACAAGGGAGGATCCCACAGGAGGAACGGGGAGCTCGAGAACCCTGGTACCAGCAGCCGTTTCGCCTGAGACATCCTCGCGCATTACTCAAACATCGCGTTCGCGCTCTCACCAAGACGGCCGCGATCCCTGGTAACACAAACACACACGCGCACGCACACATACACACAGACGCACGCGCAAGCACGCACGCCCACACGCACACGCACACACATCCGTACACGAATGCACACACACACACACATTCACACATTCACACGCACACACACACACACACGCGCACACCTGCACGCACACGCCCAAACAAACACACAGACACACTCACACACACACACACACACACACACGCACACGCACACGCACACGCACACGCACACGCACAGACACAGACACGCACACGCACACGTACACGCACGCGCACGCGCACATGCACACGCACACGCGCACACGCGCACACGCGCACACGCGCACACGCACACATGCACGCGCACACGCGCACATGCACGCGCACGCTCGCATACGCGCACACGTGCACACGCGCACACGCGCACACGCGCACACGCGCACACCCGCACACGCGCACACGCGCACACACGCGCACACACGCCAACCCGCACACGCGCACACACACACCCCCCCCCCACAGACAGACACACACACACAAAAAACAGCAAAAAACACGCACGCACGCACCCACGCACCCTCGCGCGCACGCACACGCGCACGCACACGCACACGCACACGCACACGCACACGCACAAGCATTGCACTTGCACTTGCACTTGCATTTGCACGTGCTCGCACACGCGCACCCACACGCACGCGCACCCACACCCACAGGCACGCGCACGTGCACACACACACACACACACACACACGCGCACGCACACACGCACACGCACACCAGCACACACGCTTACACACGCACACACGCACACACAAACAATGCACACGCACACGCACACGCACACGCACACGCACGCACACCCACACTTGCACGAGTACTCACACTTGAACTTGCACTTGCACTTGCATTTGCACGCGCACGCGCACGCGCATCCACACGCACGCACACCCACACCAACAGGCACGCGCACGCGCGCGCGCACACACACACACACACACACGCACGCAAACACGCACACACGCACACACGCACACACGCACACACGCACACATGCACGCACACGCACACACGAACACACGGACTCACGCACACACGCGCACACGCACACACACACACACACACCCGCACACGCACACCCGCACGCACACACACACACACACACACAAACCACAAAACACGCACGCACGCACGCACGCACGCACGCACCCACGCATGCACGCACACATGTACACACACGCACATGCAGACGCGCACACGTACAAGCACACATGCACTTGCACTTGCAGGTGCACAAGCACTTGAACTTGCCTTTTCACGCGCACGCGCACTCGCACGCGCACCCACACGCACGCGCACCCCCACCCACTGGCACGCGCATGCGCACACACACACACTCAAACACACACACACACACACACACACGCACACACGCACAGACGCACACACGCACACACGCACACACGCACACACGCACACACACGCACACGCACACCCGCACACCCGCACACACAAACAAGAAACGCACGCACGCACGCACCCACGCACCCATGCACCCACGCACGCACACCCACACGCACACGCACACGCGCACACGCACAAGCACACATGCACTTGCACTTGCACTTGCACTTGCATTTGCACGCGCACGCGCACGCGCACGCGCACGCGCACGCGCACCCACACGCACGCGCACGAACACCCACAAGCACGCGCACGCGCACACACACACAAGCACGCGCACGCGCACACACACAGAGACACGCACACGCACACACGCACACACGCACACACGCACACACGCACACACGAGCACACACACAGACACACACACAGACACACACACACACACTTACACACACACACACACACACGCACACACACACACAGACACACACACACACACACTTACACACACACACACGCACACACACACACACTATTCGTGTGCTTCGCTGGGGTGGTCGTTGGCATGCGGCGTCGGAGGAAAGGCGCTGGGACCCACACTCCCCCAGACGAGCGGGCCTCTCCTCCGCAGGCTCGGGCGTCTCTTCCACGCCCTCCCACGCGCTGGCTCCCAGGCCTCCTCGGCCTGGGTGCGCCTTACGAGCCTTTCCCTCCTCCGCGGCCGCCCTCCTCTGCCTCTCGCGCGCTTGTGCGCAGTTAGCCATGCAGCGACCCAGCGTAGGTTTCATCCGCGCCCGCGATGCGGGTCAAACATGCGGACGGGCCCTCGGCTTAGAAGCCGCAGCGCCGCGCTCCACCTCTCCTCCCGCCTTCTGCCTCCTCCTCCCCCGCCCCCTCGTTCTCCCCTTCCCGCCCTGGGCCCATTTCGGCACACCACTCGCGCGGATCGTGCCCCACAGGGATCTCCACGGGCACACTTCGCATGCCGCTGCGGGCCCATTTCGGCGGACCACTCCCGCGGATCGTGCCCCGTAGGGAGCTCCACCCACGGCCTCAGTGGGCCAGTTCGCATGCCCCGGCTAGCCCATTCTGGCCCCACAGGGAGCTCATTTACGGCCCCAGAGGCAAAAGTCGTATGCCGCGGCGCGCCGATTTCGGCACACTCCTCGTACGGATGGTGCTCCATAGGGGGGCCCGCCTACGGCTCCTTTTATTCAAAGTGCGAATGCTGCGGCGCGCCCTTTTCGGCACACCCCTCACACGGATCCGTTTGTGCCCCACATGGCGCTCCAACTCTCGCCTCATCGGGTGGGTTCGGGAAGGGGCTTCCGTAAATTTCGACACACCTACGAAGAAAGGGCCCAACCCTGCGCTACGCGCAGGTGTATAGGGTTGGGAAGTGCAAGTGCATGTGTGCTTGTGCGTGTGCGCGTGTGTGTGCGTGTGCGTGTGTGTCTGCGTGCGTGAGTGGGTGCGTGCGTGCGTGCGTTATTTTTGTTGTTTGTGTGTGCGTGTGTGCGTGTGTGCGTGTGTGTGTGTGTGTGTGCGTGTGTGTGTGTGTGTGTGCGCGTGTGCGTGAGTGTGTGTGTGTGTGTGTGCGTGTGTGCGTGAATGCGTGCGTGCGTGCGTTGTCTGTTGTGCGTGTGTGTGTGTGTGTGTGCGTCCGCGTGCCTGTGCGTGTGCGTGCGCGTGCGTGTGGGTGCGCGTGCGCGTGCAAATGCAAGTGCAAGGGCTCGTGCAATTGCATGTGTACTTGTGCGTGTGCGCGTGTGAATGTGCGTGTGCTTGCGCGTGTGCGTGCGTGCGTGGGTGCGTGCGTGCGTGCGTGCGTTGTTTGTTGTGCGTGTGTGTGTGTGTGTGCGTATGTGCGTGTCTGTGTGTGTGTGTGCGTTTGTGTGTGTGTGCATGTGTGCGTGTGTACGCGTGTATGCGTGTGTGTGTGTGCGTGCGTGTGTGTGTGTGTGTGTGTTTGCGTGCGCGTGCCTGTGGGTGTGGGTGCGCGTGCGTGTGGATGCGCGTGCGCGTGCGCGTGCAAATGCAAGTGCAAGTGCAAGTACTTGATCAAGTGCATGTGTGCTTGTGCTTGTGCGCGTATTCGTGTGCGTGTGCGTGTGCACTGTTTTTTGTGTGCGGGTGTGCGTGTGTGTGCGTGTGTGCGTGTGTGTGCGTGTGTGCGTGTGTGCGTGTGTGCGTGTGAGTGTGAATGTGTGCGTGTGGGTGTGCGCGTGCGCGTGCGCGTGCCTGTGGGTGTGGGTGCGCGTGCGTGTGGATGCGCGTGCGCGTGCGCGTGCGCGTGCAAATGCAAATGCAAGTGCAAGTGCAAGTGCAATTGCTCGTGCAAGCGCATATCTCGTTGCAACTGCTCCATGCGCCGCGCCTGCTTTTCCCAGACGGCGTTCCGATCGATTCAGAAGTTCCGCTTCCGGCAGACCCAGCGGATGTCGAAGCTTTCCTCGCGCAGCTGAAGCACTACCTCCTCACAAAATGTGTCCTTTCCGAGGGGGTCGTTAGTGGCTCCCCCTGGCCGCAGTCCGACGGGCGCGGTAGCTCCAGTCACAGAACCAGCGGATGTCTCAGCGGGGCTTGCTGTACAGCCTGTCATTGGGGTCATGATGGGGCACATACGCGATGTCAGTGTGGGGTCCTGTGCCATGGGGGCCGTAAGAGGGGCGCGCGGCCAGGTCTCTCGTTAGAGGCTCCCCCAGTCGCTGGGCTGGGGTGCGTTGCGTCGGCGGCGTTCTGATGGAGCAGCTCACACACACAACACACACACACACACCACACACACACACACACGCATACCCATACGGGTAGGGGGTCCGAGGGAAGAGGACTGGCTGTCGGTGTGGGTGCGGCTTGTCGGACCGCGGGGGGGATCCCGTTCGAACGGGGGCCCCACTCCGATAACACGCACCACGCCACCCAATCCGACAGCACGCTCTCCCCAGGGGCGGCGCTGGAGGCGCAGCCAGCGGGGCCCAGCCAAGATCAAGAGATCTGCGCGGACCTCCGAAACTTTATGCTTATGCCGTGCTCTTCGTCCATAAGTCCCCTCCGCCCCCTCCTATGAGTAAAATCGATGATTCACCACAACCCCCAACCCTTTGGGAGGGGACCTGAGTTAGTAGAGCCAGGAACATTCGGGATAGGGGGTCTTTTTTTCTGTTCTGCTGATGTATCGAACCAAACCGCCCATAGGTGTTAGCCCTAATGCGAAGAAGGGGGCCTCAGTGAGGCCACGTCTCCATCGTGCTCGTAGGGGTTCTTTTATCCTCAATGAACACAGGATCGAGGCTCGGAGAATCGAGGGTGTGTGCTGTTCGCGTGTCGAGCAGAAGGTGGACCAGCCGCAAGCTGCAACAGCAGGGGCCGGCCGCCGGCCGCTCCTGGCGCGTCAGGCCCTCGCGGCAGCGGTAGAGCTCCAGGAACTTCCACGCCTCGCCGCTGGTGACCTCCCCCGCTCCGCGCCGGCACCCCAGCGAGGGCGGGCAAGGGCCGCTGCCACGAGGAGACAGGTTACCAGCCTGGGACATATCCCTATCCCTATGCTGGGTACCTCCTCATCACGATGTCAATCATAGAGAGAGAGAGAGAGAGAGCGTGATCCACCGCCGCTTTACAATGGAAAATTGCCAACTTTTTCCCCGGAGCCCCCGGGGGTCGCCCCCCCCCACGCCCTCCGAAATCCCCCCCCTCCCATACCCCCCCCCCCGCCCCCCCCACCCCCCTCCCCCCCTCCCCTAACCCCTGAGCCCCTCCCACCCCCCCCCCCTCTCCCCCCCGCAAAAAAAACCCCCCCCCCACACCCAACACTCAAACCGACATGAACCTCATCGAAAAACCGAACAAAACTCACACCCGGTTCGAAACCCCTCCCCCCCCCCCCCCCCCCCCCCCCCCTCCCCCCTCCGGATCCGGAAAACCGGGAGGCGGGTCACTACCTGATCGAACCAACCCCCCACCCTCCCCCTTGAAAACCAGGGGGGGGGTCACTACCGGTTCGAACCCCCCCCCCCTCGAAAACCGGAGGGGGGGTCACTACCGGTTCGAACCCCTCCCCACCCATCCCACTCACCGCCAGCAAACGACTGCCGGTCCCTACCACCGTCCGCGCCACATCCCCCACTGTTGTTCCCAGCACCACTGTCCTCACCACCACTGTCCCCACTGGTTCCACCACCGTCCCTACTGTCCCCACCAGTGCTCCCACCACTGTCGCACTGTCCCCACTGTCCCCACCACTGTTCCCACCACGGCTCCACTCTGCCCACTTTCTCCACGGCCCCCACCACTGCCCGACTATCCCCACTGTCCCCACTGTCCCACTGACTCCTCCGCTGTCCCACTGAGCTGTCCCACTGTTCCCACCACTGTCCCCACTGTCCCCACTACTGCCCCCACTGTACCTTTGTCCCACTGTCCCACCGCCGGCCTCGCCACCGCCTTCACCACTGTCCCCACCACCACTGTACCCTCAACTGTCCCACTGTTTCCACCTCCCCCTGTCCCCACACCTCTGTCCCCACCACCACCGTCCCCACCACTGTCCACTGTCCCCATCTTCCCACCATTGTCCTCACCACTGTCCCCACCACTACAGTCCCCAACACTGTCCCACTGTCCCCACCACTGTCCCGCTGTCCCCTCACCACTGTCCCCACCACCACCGTCCCCACCACTGTCCGCACCCCCCCTCGGTTTTCGAGGAGGGAGGGGGGGGGGGTTCGAACCGGTAGTGACCCCCTTGGTTTTCAGGGGGGGGGGGGTTCGACCGTAGTTACCCCCCTTTGTCAATGATGAACTGGGGGGGGGGGGGGGAGGGGCTCGAACCGGTAGTGACCCCCCCCGGTTTTCGGGGGGGGGGGGGGAGGGGTTCGAACCGGCCGGTAGTGACCCCCCCCCCGGTTTTCCGCCAGCAGCGGTAGAACACGCTCTTTCGGATACTGAGATCGATTGTGAGATCGATAGTGGAATCGATAGTGAGGACAATTGTAAAGTCGATCGACCGATAGCGAAGTCGATCCAATGAGATCGATAATGAGATCGATCGTGAGATCGCTCGTACGATCTATAGTGAGATCGATGGTGAGATCGATAATGTGATCGACTGTGAAATCGATAGTACAGTCGATAGAGAGGTGGGTAATGAGATCGATGGTGAAATCGATGGATGAACAAATCGACAAAAAAACGGGAACCTGGGAAACCCGCCGCCCACCGAAATCGGCCTGGAACCAATAACCAGGAACCCAAGAACCCGGAACCGGGAACCCGGGAACCCAACCTGCTACCAAAATCGGCCTGGAACCAATAACCAGGAACCCAGGAACCCGGAACCAGGAACCCGGGAACCCAGGAACCCGGCCTGCTACCAAAATCGGTGGGAAACTTTCGCCAAATCTTTCAACTTCCGCTAGGACCCCTTCAGTGCAAGCAATATATATAAATATATATATATATATACATGTATACATATATATTATATATATTTACACAAGACTGCAGTGGCGCTTCGCGCCATGCACCTTGGTCCTTAGAATGTGGTACGCAGGCGGACTGGCAGGAACGTCGAGTCGACAATTTAGCGAGGCATCCCCGTTATAGTAATGTTATTCGTCATCCTTCCTCCATGCTTCTTTCCTCATTTCCACCATACTCCGCGCATTCTCCCCATCCTCCTCAGCTCTGTTTGCAGAAGCTCCTCCTTGGAGAGCCTCTAGGGGAAGGGCAAAAGTTTTTCAGGCTTTCTTAAGGCCTTCTGGAAGCCTCCTGAGCGTGTGATGGGGGCCTCTGGGGGCTTCCTCGGGCCACCCTGCCTCCAACCGCGGTTTCCCTGAACGACCAGGTCACGATTTGAAATGATTCGGAGGGTGTCTTGGGGGCCATCTTGGGCCATCATGGGGCTCTCTCAGGGCCTTCTTGGACCCCTGTTGTGCTATTTTGGGGCTCTCTTGGAATGCCTGAAGCCCTTTCGGATGGTTGTGGGGCGATTTTGGAGCCTCCCAGGCGGCTTCGGACGCCCAGAAGGAAGCCGAAAAGAGGACAACCCCTAAAATTCACCAAAAAACAACAGAAAATCAATGATTTGTGCCTCTTGGGGCCTTCTTGGAGTGCTCTTGGAGGCCTCTTGGGACGTTTCTGTAGCGACATCGAATGATGACTTTCTCATCATCTAAGCCACGAAAAACCAATCACATTGCTCATCATCTGCCGTGCCATGCTCTCTCCTGCACGAGGGGGCCTCCGACCCCAGCAATACAATCTACAGCAGTTTCGGAGCGATGTTTGGGGGTATGACGGCTTCCTGGGGGGCGTCGTGGACCTTATTGGGGCTCTCTGGGGTCGTTTCGGGAGCGCGCCAGGACGCCTAGAACCCGTCTGGGGTCATCTTCGGGCTCTCGTGAGGTTTTCCCGGGTCGTCTGAAGGGTTGCCCGGAGGCCCACGGAGGGCCAAATTCGTTTGGCGGGGGGGGGGGGCGTTTTTTCTGGCGTCCCCGACCCTTTTAAATATAAGAATAAGTAGGTGTGTATGTATATATAGAGTCTCCAAACAGCGCTTGTATTTAGGGATTCTTGATTGGCATAACCATCTCGGGGTGAGTGGCGGCTTTTGCGGGCGGTGCAGAACGTCGCCGCCGTCGCCGTCGCCGTCGCCGCCGCTCGGGGCGAGTGGCGGCTTTTGCGGGCGGTGCCGCCCGTCGCCGCCGTCGCCGTCGCATAGATTGCAACACATAGATTGCACCGCATAGATTGCATTACGTAGGGTGCGCGCATGAATTGTACCGCACAGACTGCACCACATGAATTGCACCACATATATTACACCGCATAGAGTGCATTGCATAGGTTGCCGCGCGCAAATTGCATCACAGAGATTGAACCGACAACATATATTGCATTACATAGGTTGCACCGCATAGATTGCACCACATTGGCTGCATCGCATATATTGCACCGCATAGAGTGCACTACATAGGTTGCATCCAATACATTGCACCACATAGATTGCACCGCATAGACTGCAATAACCTACTGTTTGGGGTCCACGCTGGCTAACACACATGTCTTTTACCAATATTATAGAATTATATATATATATATATATGTATATATATATATATATATGTATAAATAAATAAAGAACTCATAGCATTTAAAAAAACGAGGAGCAGAGCAAGAGGAGCAAGAGGAGCAGCGATGACGCAACCGAGCGCTCACCAGGGTAATCGCCTGGGGGGGGGCGAGGCCATGGAGGAGCGGGGTTGGATAAGAGCGGAAGACGGGGAAGAGGATGATTGGAAGAGAACAGCAAGCCTCCTGCGCGAACACAACGCAGCGGCATGCAACTATAATTCTCGTGGGCGCAAAGACAGAATTGACCACGAGCTACTGCAGGCGCTGACGCGAGATGTATTGTAGTCGCACAGCGATCTCAAGTCCCCACGCGTCGAGATGCGAACTGCTGCGCGCTGTAAACATGACCAGAAGTGACGGTAGGAACCGTTTTGCGATTGCAGCGAATATTGAAACATCGACCACCATCCATTCCCGACAGATGCGTGCGAGGTTTCTCCCAGCCTCTTTCGTCAAGTCCTCTGGGGAGGCGGGCTCGCGCCAGTCTACAAAGCAACGTAGGCCATGAACAGACAATGATAAAACCACCCCGACCCCCCCGCTTGCCCCGTCTCCTTCCCTAAACCACAGCCCCACCCATTGCGCTTCACCTAACTGTTCGCGCCAGCGTCTTGTCCACAACTCCGCCGGACCTCCAGAGTACCCCAAGAAACAATCGAGATGCCTCCTCCTTCTCCTCCTCCTCCTCCTGCTCCTCCTCCTCCTCCTCCTCTTCCTCCTCTTTCTGGTCCGCCAACACATAGCAACAGAGATGCAACATGGGCAGGCGGAGTGAGCGAAACGATTAAATAACAGAAGACAACGACCCTATCCCGCAAATTCCACGATCCCAACAAGGTGGGGCGGCGGTGTCTGACCCCTCGAGGGCGTTCGATAAATTCGCCGGCCCAACGGGGCAGAGGCGTGCTAAGTTCTCTGGTAACTGGTTCACAGAGTGTATGTATATTCTAGTTCGCGCGCGCAGGGCGGCCCCTGCGAGTGCCCGGGCGAAAAATTATCCCGGCCGACTGCCAGCGAGGTCCCAGAAAGGTACGCTCAAGGATGCCAGAACTCCTGGACGATTTTCGGCCCCCTCAATATCGCCCCAGGAGCGCCCCAAGAGACCCTCAGGGAGTTCCAAGAGAGCCAATGAGTCCGCATCGCATCAATAGGTGGCAGGCCTCACGACGGCCCGAACATAATCCGAAGATGGCTCAATATTGCCCCACGATGGCCCCAGACATGCCCAAGATGGCCTTCAGAGGCCCCTCAACAGGGCCTCAACTAGCAAAACTTCAAATTCAATTGGGAAACCAAACATGTGTAGCACCTTTGCCATTTCCGTCTAAGACGGCACGAGAGGCACAGAAAATCGTCACACGACGATCCAGGAAGCTCCCAAGAGGACCCCGAGATGCCCCCAAGATGCCCCTGAGAGGGGCCCAGAAAACCCCAAAGGCCCCGAAGAGCCCCAAGAGGCCCCTAGAAAACCCCCAAGATGCCCGCGGGATGACTGCAAGAGGCTCCCAAGACGCCTCTAGGAGTTCCCACAGCAATCCAAGAAGTGTACTCGCGGTTCCAAGAGGCCCCAAAAGGCCCCCAAGAGGGGCCCAGAAGGCCCCGAAGGGCATCCGAAACGTCCGGGGAGCAGCACAACAGGACCCAAAATGCCCCCGAAACGTCCCCCAACGGCACCAGGGGGCCGCAAAGATGCCTCCCAGAGGCCCCTGGTAGGCCTCCCACGAGAAACATGGCACCTCCCAAAGAAGCCTCTTGTCCAGCGCCGAGGGAGGTAGGGGGGAGCAGGAGGGCCTCCTCCTCCTCCTCCTCCTCCTCCTCCTCCTCCTCCTCCTCCTCCTCCTCCTCCTTCGTTCGCCACGAAAACCCATATTAGCACCTGTCCATTCAACGTGGTCCCGCGATATAGCCTCTGTCATTCCATATGGTCTTCGAGCACGCCAACATAGATCCAGAGGCCCCCGCAAAAAGCGCCCAAAAAAAAAAAAAAAAACAAGAAAGGAGAAAAAAAAAAAAAAAAAGAAACGAAGAGAAGGAAAAAAGAAAAGAAGAAAAAAAAAAAGAAAAAAAACATATCTGTCCAGTCACAATGCCGAAAAGATCCTTATAACCACTAAGACTTTTACGAAAATGTTGAAGGAAATACTTATCTTTAAAAAAAAAAAAAAAAAAAAAAAAATACCAAAAAAAAAAACAGAGCCCCGAAAGACCCACAACGGCACAAGCGAAGCACCTGCAACCACCCTGATGACCCACGACTGCCAAGACAGCACCGCAAGGGTCTGCGACATACCCCCAGAAACCAGTCCCACGGCAACTGATTCACCTCTGACGCTCGCCACGCACCGCCTCAGGAAAATGGCAGCCGCCCAGCGGCACCGCAATGACAACAACACCCTGACCAACGACAGCAGCGAGATAAGACAGCCCCCCCCCGCTTGCCCCCGTTTCCTTCCCCACCCACTGCAGAGCCCCACTGCGCTTCACCTTACCCATCCGTGTCGACGGCGGAGTAAAAGTTGCTGAGTCCAGCAAATGCCACAACACAGCCAAAGTAGGTGAGCTTCACGGCCATAGCGGTTGTCAGGCGAAGTTCGCCCACATAGAACCCCGCCGCACTATAATTGATAAATTCTACCAAGTAGTGCCTTTGGGTGTCGACGTCCCTCCCAAAATTCAAGGAATTGATCAGCGCCGGCATCCGCATGCACCTGTCCGAAACCGCCGCCGCCTTGAAGAACGAGAGCATCGCTGCCACAACCAGCAGCGCGTCGGAGCCTATCGATGTCATGTCGTCCACGTCGGCGTGCACGGCGTGCGCGCCGTACAGAGAGACGACCCCCTGCAGCACGAGCGACAGAGCCGTGCTCTGGACAATGGCGAAGCTCCACTCGAGCGCCTTGGACACCTTGCGCAGGACCGCTTGCAGCAGGTTCCACTCGTACACGCTTCGCTCGAGCTTGAATTGTTGGTCAAAGTGCGCCACGTACGAGTCGATCATCATTGAAAGGGCACAGCTGGCGTGGAGGATGCCGTCGACGACGCCCAAAAACACAAAGCTCACCTGGAGGAAGACTAAAATGGCATCGGCATGAAACTACGGGAGGTCCGCTCGGACTGTTGGATCTGCGCTGGGCCCACCTCGCTGGCGCGCGGAGCGCGCCAGGGGTGGCGCCAGAGGCGCCGCCAGGGGGACCCAGGCGCCGACCCCAAAAATCCACGAGGAGCTCCTACAAAGTATGCTTATTCCCTTCGTCTTTCCTCCGATCACCGCGACGAAGACCCCCGCAGAGGCCGCCTCCATGGGGGCCGCCGGGCTGCGCCTCCACAGCGAGATGCCGCGCAGGCCCGCGCTGCAGACCCAGAGCAGGGCGAGCTGCGCAGCGCTGCCCCTCCAGAAGAGGACGATGACGACGACGGTGATGGTGATGACGAATCACCCCCAGAAAGATATTGGCCCGAATGGACCCCACACCGTGTGCTTCTGGCAACATATGGTGTGCAGTCCATGTGGAACAGAACCTGTGATGCAGTGTGAGATGCGGTGCAGTATATGTGGTATAGTCTATGTTGTGCAATGTATATTGTGCAGTCAGCGTTGTGCGATCTATGTTGTGCAATCCATGTAGAGCAATATATGCGGTGCAAAATCTGTTGTGCAACCTATATTGTGCAACGTACGTTGTGCATTTTATGTTGGTCAATCTAGACTGTCAGTCAATGTGGAACAATAGATGTGGTGCAATATATGCTGTGCCATCTGTCGCGCCACATAGGTTGTGCAATATATGGTGTGCAATCCCTGTTTTGCAATATATGTTGTGCAATGTATGTGGAGCAGTCCATGTGGCGCAACCTATGTGGTGCCATGTATGTTGCGCAACCTATCTGGCACAATCTGCGTGATGCAATGCATGCTGAACAATCCGCCAACCCCTTGTGGGCCTCTAGGCGTGTGAAATAGTTCCACCCCCGTACTCTCTCCCCTGGGACCCAAACCAGCAATTCGACCCCCTGGATGGGCTCCCCAAGGGGGGTCCGGCCATTCCGGTGCTCCCTTTGGAGCTCCAAGACAGCCCCTGAGGTCTCCAAAGAGGCCCCCAAGACGGTCCAAGAGAGCCCCGAGTCGCCGAAAGATCGTTCCCAAACATCCACGATGGCCTCCAGATGGCCCCACACGCCTTCAAGATGCCCCACGAGGCCTCCAGGAACCTCCCCCCCCGTATCGTCCCACTCCCTGAAGACAACGTATGTTTTTAGCATATTCGCCTCTGGGGCTTCCACCAGGTCCAAGACGACCCGAGAGGTCCCCAAGAGGGCTCCAAGACGGCCCGCGAGGGTCCCCCAAAAAGCCAAAGAAGCCTCCAAGAAGGCCCACCAAAAGGGCTCCAGGACTGCCCCAAACGGGGGCCCAGAGGCAGAACCCGAACAAACATTTCGAGCCTTCGCCTCTAAGACGCCGCCAGGATGCCGCAAGAAATCCAAGAAAACCCAAGAGGCCACCCAGGGAGCCCCAAAAGGGCTCCAACAAGCTCCCCCAAAGCCCCTCAAGAGACCCCCACGAGTCCCCCGCAAGCACCCCAAACATCCCCATACAACCCAGATGGATCCGAAAACGCCCTCAGAGGCTCCCCAAACACTTCGAGAACCCCCCATTTGTTCCTTCCTCCTCCAGCTCCTCCCCCCGTCTCTCCTTTTCCCCTCCCTCCTCCTCCTCCTCCTCCTCCTCCTCCTCCTGCACTCCTCCTCCTCCTCCTCCTCATCCTCCTCTCGTTTTCCTCACACATAGCTTCTCCCTGTCGCACCCCGAGGCCAGTTTTTAGGGCGGGCTGGGTGCTTCGCCCGAGAGACTTCCTCACCATTTATGGCCCCGAAGCTTACACATCGACAACCATTTCACTCATGCTGGCCATCGCTCGGACGTCCATTCCCTGTGTTTTTTCCGGTTTCGTGCGTGGTTTTTTCGCCAAATGATCAAGGATGCTCCTCGATGGTCCTCGCCGAAGGAAAAATGCACACGTCCGAGCGATGCCTAGCATGGAGGGCGCGCCGTTTTCACAATGTGGCTCTCGCCTCAGCGCCGCGCGCAGTAAAACAAAATCGATAGTTTCACGGATTGAGGGCGACCCGTTGTCAAAATGTGGCTCTCGCATTCGCGCCGCGTGCATTCGCTTTAAACATTCGCAAGCAAGAACTTCACGGATTGAGGGCGGTTCCTGTTCAAACTGTGGCTCTCGCCTTAGCGCCGCACACATTCGTCTCTAACATTTGCAACAGTTTCACGGATTCTCATGATCAGCATACCAGCAACTCCGTTTTGGAAGGATTGAGGATTATGAGTGTGCAGCAGTTACGTTGATTCGCGGTGTTCAAGTTCCAGGAATGGCGTTCGGGCACGATTCAGGATCGTCAAGACGCAACAGTCCGGTTGACCCGTGGGTTTGGAATCCCGAGAACAATGCTTTGGCATGCTTCAGACTCTTCAAACGGGTTGTCTTCAAACGAGGCAACTCCCTCAGTGGAAATGAACCGTTGCAAGGGCCTATCACGAGGGAGCTTGGAGGTAAGGTTTATTCCAACATCGTTGATGACCCTTCGGTTTACACTGGTCTTCGTCCTCCTCCTCGTCCTCCTCCTCTTCTCCTCCAAGTCACTCTCGTCGTCCTCCTCGTCGTCCTCCTCGTCCTCGTCCTTGTCGTCCTCCTTCTCCTCCTCTTCCTCCTCACCCTCCTCTTCCTCCTCCTCCTCTCCCTCATCATCCTCATCCTCTTCCGCCTCCTCTTCCTCCTCCTCGTCCTCCTCGTCCTCCTCCCCTCCTTCTCCTCCTCTTCCTCCTCCTCGTCCTCCTCCTCCTCCTCCTCGTCCTCCTCGTCCTCCTCCTCTTCCTCGTCTTCTTCCTCCTCCTCTTCGTCCTCTTCGTCCTCTTCGTCCTCCTCCTCCTCCTCGTCCTCCTCGTCCTCCTCGTCCTCTTCCTCCTCCTCGTCCTCCTCGTCCTCCTCCTCCTCCTCCTCCTCCTCTTCCTCGTACTTGTCCTCGTCCTCTTCCTCCTCCTCCGCCTCCTCCTCCTGCTCCTCCTCCTACTCGTCCACCTCCTCCTCGTCCTCTTCCTCCTCCTCCTCCTCCTCCTCTTCATCCTCCTCCTCCTCCTCGTCCTCCTCGTCTTCGTCCTCCTCCTCATCCTCCACATCCACATCCACATCCACATCCACCCCCGCCTCCTCCTCCACAGCCTCCTCCTCCTCTCGTCCTCCTCCTCCTCCTCCCTCCTAATTCTCCTCCTTCCTCCTGCCTCCTCCCCGCCCCCCCAGGAATTTATCCATCACCCCCCCGGTCCTTCTCTTCTTCGCACTTTCCTTCTTCGACAACTCCTCCTCCTCTCGCACTCCGCCTCTTCCTCCTCCTCGTCGTCGTCGTCCTCCTCCTCCTCCTCCCTCTCGTCCTCCTCCTCCTCCTCCTCCTCCTTCCCCTCCACATCTACCTCCACCCCCTCCTTCTCGTTTTCCTCCTCCGCATCCTTCTCCTCGTCCTCGTCCTCGTCGACAAACCCAAATGGTTCCCAAAACCTGCCCCCCATCGAATGTATGCCATCACGCCCCCCGGTCCTTCTCTTTCGCACTGTACTTCTTGCTCCACCTCTCAAATCCGCCGCCGCGTCTCCTCCTCCTCGTCGTCGTCCTCCTCCTCCTCCTCCTCCTCGTCGTCGTCGTCCTCCTCCTCCTCCTCCTCCTCCTCCTCCTCCTCCTCCTCCCCCTCCACCTCTACCGCCACCCCCTCCTTCTCGTGTTCCTCCTCCGCATCCTTCTCCTCGTCCTCGTCCTCGTCAACAAACCCAAATGGTTCCCAAAACGCCCCCCGGGAAGTTATCCATCACCCCCCCGTCGTTTTCTTCGCGCTGTCCTCCTACTCCTCCTCCCTCTCGTCCTCCTCCTCCTCCTCCTACTCCTCCTCCTCCTCCTCCGCCTCGTCTCCGTCCTCCTCCTCCTCCTCCTCCTCCTCGTCGTCCTCCTCCACCATTCCTTTTCGTTATACATAAGTTCTCCCTGTCGCACCCCGAAGCCAATTTTTAGGGCGGGCCGGGCGTTTCGCCTGAGACTCCCTGACCATTTATAATTCTGAAGCTGAAGACAAACGTGACAACAGTTTCACAGATGGAAGGCGGGTGGTTTTCAAAATGTGATTCTCGCCTTAGCGCCGCGCACCTTCGTTTTCAAACTTTGCAGAAGTCTCACGGATTGAGGGCGGGTCGTTTCCAAAATGTGGCTCTCGCTTTAGCGCCGCGCACATTCGTTCGAGACATTTGCAAGGGTTTCACGGATTGAGGGCTGATGGTTTTCAAAATGTGGCTCTCGCCTTAGCGCCGCGTAGTTCCTTGCAAACAAATTGCAAATTGTTCACTGAATGAAAACGGGTCGTTTTCAAAATGTGGATCTCGCCTTAGCGCCGCGCGCATTCTGTTTTCAAACTTTGCAAAAGTTTCACGGATTGAGGGCGGGTCGTTTTCAAAATGTGGCTCTCGCTTTAGCGCCGCGCACATTCTTTTTCAACATTTGCAAGAGGTCGTTTTCAAAATGTGGTTATCGTCTTAGCGCCGCGCACATTCGTTTAAACGAAATGTGCAAGAGCTTCGCGGCGGATTGAGGGCGGTTCCCTTTCAACATGCGGCTCTCACCTTAGCACCGCGCACAATCATTTTACAACTTTGCAAGCACTTCACGGGTTTCCAGGGTCAACGTGCCAAACATAGTGGTTAGGAAAGATTCAAGATTTTGCGGGTGCAGCAATTATGTTGATTCGCGGTGTTGAGATCCCAATAATGGCGTCATGACACGATTCCGGACCGACAGAACGCAACAGGTCAGGTTGATACGTGGCGTTGGAATCCCGAGAACAGTGTGTTGGCATGCTTCAGGATCTTCAAACGGTTGTCTACCCGTTGCAGGGGCCTGTGAAGAGGGAGCTTGGAGGGAGGGTTAATTCCAACTTCGTTGATGACTCTTGGGTTTACACTGGTCCTCCTCCTCCTCGTCCTCCTCGTCCTCCTCCTTTTCCTCCTCCTCCTCGTCCTCCTCCTCGTCTTCCTCCTCGTCCTCCCCCCCCACCTCCTTATCATCGTCTTCCTCCTCCCCGTCCTCCTCCTCCCCCATCCTCCTTCCCCTCGTCGTCCTCGTCCTCCTCCTCCTCGTCCTCTTCGTCGTCGTCTTCCTCTTCCTGCTCCTCCTCCTCCCCGTCCGCCCCTGTGCATGATGACCAAGCTCATATTCTTCCACCGCCCCTCACGCCGCCATTCTCGAGCCCGCTCTCGAGCCCGCAGCGCATCGACAACCGTCGTCGTTTGCGCGCAGTCAGAGGCTTCCCGAATCACGCGCACGATCTGCAGTTCAACGCGCCATTCCCGTGCGAACGCGCAGAATTATCCTTCTCCGCAGCGCAGATTTCGGGTATTTCTTCCCGCGCTTCCGAACACCCGCGCCTCTTCCCCACCATAGTGCGCCGTGAACCCACGCTCTCCGCTGTCTGCGCACACCACTCTACTCTCGTCCTCTTTGTGAAGTGAGCCGTCTCCTGCGCGCTGCGCATGTGGACTTGCCGCGGGAACTTCCGCCTGCGCGCCGCGCGCGTCAGTTCTCGCTCAAGCCGTTTTGCCGCATCGGCCAATCCTTTCGCGGTTACGCCGCCGTTGCAGTCCCCACGCACTACTCTGGCCCACTTCTTGGCCCGCAGATATTCCACTTGCTCCTTCTTCAGCTGTTCGCGTCCGGAGAAATGCCCCGCGCAACGCGCGCGTCGACGGTTTCGTGTCCACCTCGTCTTTTCGTCTGTGATTTGCTGACCCGTAATTTACCCGCAGCGCCGTTTTCTCCCGCTCCACTGCGCAATTATGGCGGAGTCTTTCCCTGGCTGCGTTTCGCTGCCTTTGCGCTGCCGGCGTCGCCGCCGACTCATCGAAAGACGCCTGGCACGCGTCGGCCAAGCACCGCACTGCGCCGAAGCTGTCGTTCTACTTTGCATCGTCATTGCGCGAATTCCTCTGGGCTTTCACATGTGCGCACTTTGCGCAATGCATGGCGCGAGTCCTTTCCCCTCCTCCCCGTCGTCGGCTGCCTCCCCGCCCCGCCGCCTCGATCGCCGACTGGCCGCGTTCCCCCCTCCCCCTCCGCTTTGCTTGCCTGCCCGCTGCGCGTCTTGCGCCGCGCCCCTTCCGCGCTTCTCATCACCGCCGTGCATTCTTTACAAAAGCGCCGGTTTCTCCTCCCACCGGAACTCGCACTTCGCGAGAGCTCGCGGCATCAATTCCGCGCCCCGCGCCCCGCCCTTGCCCGCCCACGCCCCCCCGCCCCCCCCCTCGGAGCACCCGCGACGGTTCTTCGCCCTGGCCATCTCGCCATCGCCGCGCAGAGTCTGTCGAAAGGCCGGAAGATCTATGCATGGCCTCGCCGCCGCGCGCGCGCAGTGGCGACGAAACTCGGCGCCCAACTGACGCCGCGCTCTGTTTCGACGTTCGCCGCGACTGCGCCCTCTGCTCGCCCCTGCGCGGCGCGCGCTTTCCCTGCCAAAAACGGCCCGGTCATGATTTGAGCGCGCTCGACGCTCAACGCCGGGCGATTGCGATGCCCGCCCAAGAACCACTGGCGCCCTTTCGACGGGGAGGTCGGGCGCAAGCCCAGCCCCCAAACCGGGGGGCGCCAGTCCTGCGCGTGGAAATCTAGTAATGCTCTCGGGGAATGCAACAACGTCTCCTCGTCTTCCTCCCGCGACCTCGTCCTCGCGCGACGCCCATCCATGAGTCGTTGCTTCGGGCCCCCGCAAATTCTGCTTCTTCAACCTGTCCAGGCGGCGGCCCAGCGCGACGGGCGCGCCCTGCCACAGCGGTGGCCACCCCGGCAAGCTTGCGCACAGCTTGTCACTGTAGCCAAGCCTCCACATTTTTCCTCCGCCGTGCGCGGCCACTCCTGGCCCCCCCGTGACACAGGCGCTTTCTTGATGCGACCCGGAGCAGCTGCCCCCCCGCCCCTTTGCCCACTGCGCGGCTCTCTGCTTCCCGGCGCGGCGCCGGATGTCCTGTCTGGGAGAAAATGGCGACGGCCTCGACAAATGCCCCCCCCGAATTCGCACGTCTTCTGGCGATGTCGCAGCGGGCTCCCTCATCTCGCGCTCCGCTCTGCGCGCCTCGCGCCCCAGCCCGCCCCCTATGGAAATCGCATCCGCGTTATCTCGGCGACGCCCGCCCCCGCGCTGCGGCGCGCCGCTCGCCCGAAACTGGCGCGCCCGCTGGCCTCCCGCGCGAGAAATGCGCGCGTTCGCCAGCGCCCCTCGTAGAAACTCATCATTCACGCCAAGAAGCCAATCGCCATGGCCCTCCATGCGCTTGCGCTCTGTCAACTCCGCCATCCCCCGCGCCGCCCCTTGCCCCCCAGCGCCCCAAGAGATGCGGCGCCCGTGGCCCTCCGCGGCCCCGGGCGCGCATTTCCGTGCATTCTTGAGATGCGACGCGGGCGGCGCGTTGATGCCCCGGGCGGCGGCTCCAGCTGGTAGAAATCTCAGCAGAGCGCCGCGTCGATGCCCCCGAACAGCCTGTCCGCGCCGTTCGCCCCGACCTTCGTCGCGCTCGCTGCTGGCGCGCGCGACCGCGTGCGCGAATCCAGCTCCGCCAGGAAGCTCGCGCTCACCACGCGGATATCGTCTATGACCAGTCACGTCCACTGCGGCACGCGCTGGGCCGCCTCTTCCTTATCTGGATTATTCTTCGCCTCCGCGTCACCGCTGTCTTCCGCGCCGCGCCCCCTTTCGTCGTTCGCACGCGCATTGCGACTCGCGCCCCCGGCCAGCGCCGCGACGCTCGTCGCGTGAAGGGCCGCCGCCGGGCAGTCTATGCCGCGCGCCCGCTCCATCCGTTGCTCGAGCAATATTTGCGATTGCGAGTCCTCTCCGCGACGACGCTCATCCCGCCGCTGGCCCGCCGCGCAAAGCCCGCAGCGTGGGTGCGTTGTTCGCGCCCAGCAGCCCCGTCGACTGCCACCCCGCTTCAGACGCGCGTTTCTCCACCGGCATGCGGTCTGACATTCTCCACGACGCTGCGCTGACTGCACGCTCGAAGCCGCTGCCTTTTTCCGCCGCGCCACGAGCGGGTCGCCCTGCGCTGCCCCGCCGCGCCTCTTTCCTGATATTGACGCTGCCGCCGCTGCGCGTGCCTGTCTCGCTGCTCTGTCATCCCGCATCAGCAGCCCTTCCTCTGCGGGCCCATCACGTTCCCCCCCCCCCTTCCCGCCCCCCGACCCCCCCCGCGCGGCGTCGCCCCTGGCCGTCGCTTCCCGACCCCTGGCTATTTGTTTCCAAATGTCATAGCAGCGCGCGCCCGCCAAACGGCAGGCGAAGCAGAAAGACGCCAACACAAAACAGAACATTATTTAGCAAAAAGCCAGAAACATATACAATTCACACCAAAGGAAAAAAACACAACCACAAACAACACTCCAAACACAGAATAGTCAAAGAAACAGAAATAAGATCGTAGCACCACAACGTAGCAAAGCGCACGCAACACATAAACAACCCATACAAAAATAATAAGAAGATCGCAGTCAAAAGCTCAAAACCAAACGCGCGCCCGCCTGCCCTCCATCTTCGAAAACGCCGCTCCACTGTGAGTCTCCCATCTCGCGGCTGCGTCGACTAATGTCGGGCCCAAATGTTCGTCGCTGCGCCGCTTGTTGTCGCGCCTCCCGAGGTCTTCATCTGCGACGGGCCGCAAGACCACGGCGCCCGCGCAACCCCCTGCGCACATCTCCTCGCGTCTTCGCATGGCGCGCCGCCCCCCAATCACGCCGGGCGCGCCTCGGCCGACGACCCGCGCGCTCTGCCGAAATCGCGCGAACGAGGCGCTCCGCGCTCGACGTCGTCTCGCAGCGCGAACGCTCGAAACGCAGGCCCATCCTGGTCGTCTCCTCCAACCCCGCCCTTCGGTCGCGGCGCCCCGCGGACAGATGGGCGTCTCGCGCGGTCGTTCCGCGCCAATGCCCGAGCGGGCCTCGGAATTTCGATCCCGGGCGCGAATGGGAGCGGGGCCCGCGCGTCGCATCTGCCACCCCTCGCCGCGTAGTCCGCGCCCGCTCGTCTGCGCTCGCGCCTGCGGGCCCCCTTCGTTGCCCCGCTCTTCCTCGCGCCCTTCCTCGCGTGGCTCCCGGGCGCGGGGTCTCTGAAGTCGCCTGATGCGCGTCGCCGACGGCCCCCGACAATTCTCTCCCGCCGCGGGAAGAAGCCGCCAGGTCAACGCGCCAGCATCGCAAGGAACCGCGCAACGACAAGAACGCCTACTCCGGCGCTCCGGGCTCGTCCAAGCGCACGGGGCTCTCCGAGGCGATCCGCGCTCTGTTTGAACCCACTCGTATGTCCACCTCCTGTCCAAGCTGCTGCGACGGGCCCGTTTTCCCCGTCTGGTCACTGGCGCTCCGCCGCGCGCGCCACCTCTGCGCCCGGCATCGCGGCTGTCTCGGCACTTCAATGCTCTCGGCGGCAGTCGCGCACCTGGGGCCCCTGCGCGCCCGCAAATTCCCGCTCTCCTACACCGACCGCGCCACTCCTCCTTCATCCGTGTCACCGTAAGATATGTTCATATGCCTGTTCGCTCAAGTATGACGCGGACCTGTTCTTTGCGTGCTCTGCGAGCGTGTGGTGGCATTTCTCGATTGCCCTGGCCCCATATCATAAAACGACGGGCCTCTTGTCTTGCGCTGGCAATCCGCCGCGCGCCCGGCCGCTGGTCGCCGCGCGTTGCGCCCGCTGCGCTGCAGACGCCACGTCCAACGAGCTGGCCCGCATCCGAGCAACGCAGCGTGCACGCGGAGGTGTCGCGCGTCGCTTCCGCGACGGGAATCCTGCGTGGAATCTGCAGATCGTCGCTGAACATCGATCCTGTCGCGCGTCGCTTCCGCGACGGGAATCCTGCGTGGATCTACAGATCGCTGCTGAACATAAACCCTCCCGCTCTACTAAGCATCGCCGGCAGCGCCCCGCCCGCGTTCTTTTCGTCCATGGACATGCGGAGAGAACCCGCCGCATTCATTCCCCCTGCCCGATCGCGGCATGTCGCGAGCACCCCACATGCCTCGACGCAACGCTACTCGCCGATCAATCAACCACGACGCGTGTGGAAAGAATATCTTGCACGGCGTCGCGCATCTTCACTTCTGGCAGCGCGCGAACGGCAACACTCGCCGAAGACGCTTGCCCCGCTGGCTACCGTGATTTTTTCTCGAAGCTCCAAGCCCTTCTGCGCCTGGGCGCCCAAATATTCCTGCAACTGCGCTCGGCCTTCGCCGGTGACCTGCAGCCCCCCTACGGCCCGTCAACGCTCCTGCGGGTTCCTCGCCGCCCAACGCCTCCGCGCCTCCGCTCGCGGCGCGCCTTTCCGATGCGGCGCCCCGCTCGCGACCCTGGCGCCGCGGCGCCGTGGCCAAATTTGCCGCGTCGTCGTGAGCGGGCCGCGCCTTCTCCGCCTCCGCCATCTCGCCTCTCCGCCCATCCACGTCGGCGCACTCCTGCCGGCAAACGTTCCTCTCGCGCTGTCTATGCTCCTCCACGAGGTCCACCGGCATCGCGTTCGGAAGCTGCGGGACCTCGCGCAGCGAT
The DNA here is from genome assembly GCA_963575745.1 of Prorocentrum cordatum. NCBI lineage: Eukaryota > Dinophyceae > Prorocentrales > Prorocentraceae > Prorocentrum > Prorocentrum cordatum. Next base: position 558,700 of record CAUYUJ010004792.1, read on the forward strand.
GCGCGCTGGCGCTGGCGTTGCGCAAACGCTGGGCAAGCAAGCGAAAAGAAACCGCCCGCCGACTCCCGGGCTTCGACGCCCCCGCGCGCGTCGCCCGCGCGAGCCGGGCGCCCGCCCGCGGCCGCGGAGTTCCTGGCCAGCTGATCTGCGCAGTCGCACCTCGGGCACCAGGAGCAGCGCCGCACGCCCAACGCGCCGTCGGTCGCGAGGCCCCCCACGACCCGAAAAAAACGCCCACTCCGGCCCACGGGCCCCGAGCCAGCGCTGCCCCGCGTTCGCCCGCGTCGGGGGCGGCGCGTTCCAGCGCCCCCGGCGCAACCATCTCCGCGCCATCTTCTTCCGCGCGCGCGTCTACCGCGCGTCGTCACCGCCCGCGCGGCGCGCCGGCGCGCCCTGGCGACGGCTCCTGCGGCCCGCCGGAAAGGAACGTAGGACCATAGCGCCCTAGCGCCTTCTCCCCCCCTCCCCATTCCCTTTGCAGGGGAGGAGGGGGGGAGGGGGATGGAGTAGGGAGCTGGGGCAATTGCCCCCCCTTCCCTCCTTGAGCCTCCCCTGCCAGGAACCCTCCTTCCCCTCTTTTTTCTCCTCGCCCCTCGGATGCTGCGACCCCCCTTCGCGCTCCAGCGGCCGCCCCGCCCCCCCCCCTTCCTTGGCCGAAGGGGAGGGGGGCCTGGCTGCGCCCCCCTGAGCCCCCCCTGCCGGAAGCACCTCTCCTCCCTATATTCCGCTCCTCCGAAGCTGCCCCCCGATGGCGCCACTCCTCCCGCCCTTTCGCGCTCTGGAAGCTGGCCCGATACGAAAGAGCGCGGAAACCCGAATGAATGCGACAAACCAAAGAAGCGCCACCGAAAATAACGCCAACAACGAAACGAGCGCGGGAAACCGAAGGGCGCCGAAAACGAGGAAATCGCCGAATACCGAAGGCGCGCCTGAAACCGCAAGGGCGCCGCCAACGAACAAGTCACCACGCTCGAAGGATGCGCAGGAAAAACATGATCGACCCACGAACCCAGAAAGGAACATATAGAAATACAACGCGTGGCAACGTTTTCGAAGACACCTGATTGGGTGACGGGCAAATGCAATACTGAATGTATCGACCATGATGTACCCTGCCGAAGGCTGTGCTGTGCTGCACCGTGCTGAATTGCGATGTGCCATGCCGCGATTGTGCTCTACAGCGTCGTGGATCGAGTCCTCCTTTGTATCCGAGTCCTGACCGAACTGATCTGGATCTTAAGCTCGAGCTGCCTGAACACATAGAAGCTGCCCCAGAGCTAATTGACAAAGGGACATGCCAGGAGGATGCGCCGCGAAACGTCCCAAGGGACGCGCCAGGCGACGTGCCAGGGGACGTGCCATGTGGACGCACCGCGGGACGTGCCAAGGGGACGCACTACGGAACGTGCCAATGGATGTGCCACGGGATACGCCAGGGGACGCGCCACGCGACGTGCCAGGGGGACTCGCCAAGGGACGCCCCACGGAACGTGCCAAGGAACGTGCCAGGTTGCAATGCTGAATGTATCGATCTTGATGTACCGTGCCGAAGTCTGTGCCATGCCGCGATTGTGCTCTATAGCGTTGTGGATCGAGTCCTCCTTTGCATCCGAGTCCTGACCGAACTGATCTGGATCTTAAGCTCGAGCTGCCTGAACACACAGTAGCTGCCCCAGCGCTACAGTCATCGGCCTGACCTCAGGAACGATAAATAAGGAACGAAGCCCCTTTTTTACCCCAAGGAATAACGCATAAGGGACGAAAAAAAACACATGACGCATAAGGAACTGTAAATTACGCATGCAAACCTAAGGAACGACCGAGCCGCTTTTGAAAAGTAAGTGTTCCTTATTCAAGCCGCTCACTGTAATTGACAAGGGGACATGCCAGGAGGACGCGCCGAGGAAAGTCTCAAGGGACGCGCCAAGCGACGTGCCAGGGGACGTGCCATGGGGACGCACCGCGGGACGTGCCAAGGAGACGCGCTACGCCACGTGCTGGGGACAAGCGTTTCGCTCGAGACATCCTGTCAAAATCCTCATGCTAGACATCCGGCTGAGCGAACTGGTCACGTAAAAACAAGCGTTTCGCTCAACACATCCTGAACACATTCTCATGCTAGACATCCGCCTGGGCGAACTGGACACATGCAAACAAGTGGTTCGCTCGAGACATCCTCAACACATCTTCATGTGAGACGTCCGACTGGGTGACCTGGGCACGTGAAAACAACCGTTTCGCTCGAGACGTTTTCAACACCTCCTCATTCTAGACATCCGCCTGGGCGACCTGTACACGTGAAAGCAAACGTCTCGCTCGAGACATCCTCAACACATCTTCATGTTAGACATCCGCCTGGGCGACCTGGACACGTGAAAACAAGCGGATCTCTCGAGACATTCTCAACACATCCTCATCGCGCGAGACATCCTCAACAAATCCTGGCGCTAGACCTCTGCCTGGGCAACCTGGAGGCGTGAAACCAAGCGTCTCGCTCGAGACATCCTCAAGACCTGGGCACGTGAGAACAAACATTTCACTTGAGAGATCCTCTGAATTCTGGTCCCCAGGAGAGGACAATCTATAACACAAAACAAGCGTTTCGCTCGAGACATCCTCAACAAATTC
>CAUYUJ010004793.1:0-66795 GCA_963575745.1 Prorocentrum cordatum
CACGGCAGACCACAAGAGCACGGCAGACCACACAGGAGCACGGCAGACTCCACAGGAGCACGGCAGACCACAAAGGAGCACGACAGACCACACAGGAGCCCGGCAGACGCCACAGGAGCACGGCAGACGCCACAGGAGCACGGCGGAACCCACAGGAGCACGGCAGACCGCGCGCGGGTACAACATAAACGCGCCTTTTTGTTGTACCCCGAACGCCGCTGGCGTTTCCCCATCAGGAGCACGGCAGATCTCACAGGCGCGCGGCAGACCCCAAATGAGCACGGCCGACCACAGGAGCACGGCAGACCCCAAATGAGTACGGCAGACCCCAAAAAAGCACCGTAGACGCCTCAGGAGCACGGCTACCCACACAGGAGCACGGCAGCCTGGGCCGGTTCCGGCGCCGGCCGGCGCCGGAAAATTGAATTCCGAGGCGGTGCCGAAAAAAGGCCACTCCAAGACATATTTTTCTTTCGAAAATATTGATTTTCTGCTCCCGGCGCCCGGGAACCCCTTCCGTGCCGCTTCTGGCACCCGGGCCGGCGCTCGAGCCAAACGCCCGGGCCAGCACCCGGGCCAGCGCCCGGGCCGGTTCCGGCGCCGGCCGGCGCCGGAAAATTGAATCCCGAGGCGGTGCCGAAAAAAGGCCACTCCAAGACATATTTTTCTTTCGAAAATATTGATTTTCTGCTCCCGGCGCCCGGGAACCCCTTCCGGGCCGCTTCCGGCACCCGGGCCGGCGCTCGAGCCGAACGCCTGGGCAGCACCCGGGCCAGCGCCCGGGCCGGTTCCGGCGCCGGCCGGCGCCGGAAAATTGAATTCCGAGGCGGTGCGGAAAAAAGGCCACTCCAAGACATAATTTTCTTTCGAAAATATTGATTTTCTGCTCCCGGCGCCCTGGAACCCCTTCCGGGCCGATTCCGGCACCCAGGCCGGCGCTCGAACCGAACGCCCGGGCCGGCACCTGGGCTGGCGGCCGACGCGCGATGCGCTGCCACAAGCCAGCTTCCCGCAAGATCGGTCCATAGTGGGAGGGGACGGAGCTGGGCGGGTGAAGGACCACCAGAGCACTGCTCCAGCCTTCCCTCAGCCCTGGGTCTGCTGACCACACAGGAGCACGGCAGACCACACAGGAGCGCGGCAAACCACAAAGGAGCAAGGCAGACCCCAAATGAGCAAGGCAGTCCACACGTTCGCACGGCAGACCGCACAGGAGCACGGCAGACCGCACATGAGCACGGCAGACCAAGAAGGAGCACGGCAGACCACACAGGAGCACGGCAGACCACACAGGAGCACGGCAGACCACACAGGACACGGCTGACCCCACGGGAGCACGGCAGACCACACAGGAGCACGGCAAACCACACAAGAGCACGGCAGACCATACAGGAGCACGCCAGACCACACAGGAGCACGGCAGACCACACGTTCGCACGGCAAACTCCACAGGAGCACGGCAGACCCCCAAGGAGCACGGCAGACCACAGGAGCACGGAAGACCGCACAGGAGCACGGCAGACCACACAGGAGCACGGCAAACCAAGAAGGAGCACGGCAGACCACACGAGCACCGCAGACGCCACAGAAACACGGCAGATCGTCGTCGTCGTCATCGTCGTCGTCGTCGTCTTCGTCAATAACGATCTCGAAAATTACGACAAAAAACGATGACAGAAAACGACCACAAACATAACCCAAAACCAACCGAACACGGAATCCAACAACAAAAAAACAATCAGAAAAACGACCGCAATCATAAAATGATAACGACGGCGACAGCGAGAACGGCAACAGCGGACGATTATAATGAAACGACGACCACGACAAAGGAAAGGCACGCGACGACGACGACGGACAAACAAAAGACAAGACAGGCTGGAACAGAAAAAGTAGGCTGGGCGACAAAGGGTGGGGGCCCGCGTGGCCGAGAGAAAAGCACGGTGTCGACACCATGATGTGGCCAGGGCAGCAGACTACCTCGACAGACCAGCGCGGCAGGCCACCATTTAGTCTGTTCTGTTGCGTGTATGGGTTTCTCTGACGTTCTCGCCAATACGGTCTCTGACGCACGTGGTGGATAAAAAACGGCGCTTCCCGTTCTTGTCCGGTCAGGTTCCCCAAAATGGCCATTTCGCTCGAGACATCCTCGAAAATCGAGGTGTTGGAGGCTATCGTTTAAGAAGTCTTTTTTTAAAAATGACGGTTTCGCTCGAGACATCCTCAAAAAATCGGGATGTTGAAAAATATCAAAATTTTTGTTATGCATGAAAAATGAGCGTTTCGCTCGAGACATCCTCGAAAAAATGAGATGCCGACAGAGGTGTTTTAGAACCTCTTATGTCAAAAATGACGTTTTCGCTCGGGACGTCCTCAGAAAATGAGCAGGTGGTCTGCCGTGCTCCCGTGTGGAGCACGGCAGACCACGGCCATTTCGCTCGAGACATCCTCGAAAAATCGAGGTGTGGTCTGCCGTGCTCCTGTGTGGTCTGCCTTGCTCCTGTGGTCTGCCCTGCTCCTCACAGGAGCACGGCAGACCGCGCGTAGGACCCGAGAGGAGCACGGCAGACCAAGACGAGGAGCACGGCAGACCAGGCTTAGGAACCGAGAGGAGCACGGCAGACCAAGACGAGGAGCACGGCAGACCAGGCACCAAGAGCGCCCTCAAGACGACGGAAAGGATGACCAAGACGAGCACGGCAGACCAAGACGAGGAGCACGGCAGACTATGCCCTAAGAGTGCCCTCAAGACGGCCGAACAACGGCAGACCCCATAGGAGCACGGCACCTGTGGTCTGCCGTGCTCCCCACAGGAGCACGGCAGACCGCGCGTAGGAACCGAGAGGAGCACGGCAGACCAAGACGAGGAGCACGACAGACCAGGCTTAGGAACCGAGAGGAGCACGGCAGACCAAAACGAGGAGCACGGCAGACCAGGCACCAAGAGCGCCCTCAAGACGACGGAAAGGATGACCAAGACGAGGAGCACGGCAGACCAAGACGAGGAGCACGGCAGACTATGCCCTAAGAGTGCCCTCAAGACGGCCGAACAACGGCAGACCCATAGGAGCACGGCAGACCACAGAAGAGCACGGCAGACCAACAGGAACACGGCAGACCACACAAGAGCACGGCAGGCCACACAGGAGCACGGCAGACCACACAGGAGCACGGCAGACCACAAAGGAGCACGGCAGACCACACAAGAGCACGGCAGACCCCACAAGAGCACGGCAGCCCCCACAGGAGCACGGCAGACCCCACAGGAGCACGGCAGAGCAGACCCAAAAGGAGCACGGCAGACCACACAGGAGCAAGGCAAACCACAGGAGCACGGCGGACCACACAGGAGCACGGCAGACCCCACAGTAGCAAGGCAGACCCCAAAGGAGCACGGCAGACCACCGGAGCACGGCAGACCACACAGGAGTACGGCAGACCCCACATGAGCACGGCAAATCCCAAATGAGCACGGCAGACCACAAGAGCACGGCAGACCACACAGGAGCACGGCAGACACCACAGGAGCACGGCAGACCACAACGGAGCACGGCAGACCACACAGGAGCCCGGCAGACGCCACAGGAGCACGGCAGACGCCACAGGAGCACGGCGGAACCCACAGGAGCACGGCAGACCGCGCGCGGTTACAACATAACCGCGCCTTTTTGTTGTACCCCGAACGCCGCTGGCGTTTCCCCAACAGGAGCACGGCAGATCTCACAGGCGCGCGGCAGACCCCAAATGAGCACGGCCGACCACAGGAGCACGGCAGACCCCAAATGAGTACGGCAGACCCCAAAAGAGCACCGTAGACGCCTCAGGAGCACGGCTGACCACACAGGAGCACGGCAGCCTGGGCCGGTTCCGGCGCCGGCCGGCGCCGGAAAATTGAATTCCGAGGCGGTGCCGAAAAAAGGCCACTCCAAGACATATTTTTCTTTCGAAAATATTGATTTTCTGCTCCCGGCGCCCGGGAACCCCTTCCGGGCCGCTTCTGGCACCCGGGCCGGCGCTCGAGCCAAACGCCCGGGCCAGCACCCGGGCCAGCGCCCGGGCCGGTTCCGGCGCCGGCCGGCGCCGGAAAATTGAATTCCGAGGCGGTGCCGAAAAAAGGCCACTCCAAGACATATTTTTCTTTCGAAAATATTGATTTTCTGCTCCCGGCGCCCGGGAACCCCTTCCGGGCCGCTTCTGGCACCCGGGCCGGCGCTCGAGCCAAACGCCCGGGCCAGCACCCGGGCCAGCGCCCGGGCCGGTTCCGGCGCCGGCCGGCGCCGGAAAATTGAATTCCGAGGCGGTGCCGAAAAAAGGCCACTCCAAGACATATTTTTCTTTCGAAAATATTGATTTTCTGCTCCCGGCGCCCGGGAACCCCTTCCGGGCCGCTTCCGGCACCCGGGCCGGCGCTCGAGCCGAACGCCTGGGCCAGCACCCGGGCCAGCGCCCGGGCCGGTTCCGGCGCCGGCCGGCGCCGGAAAATTGAATTCCGAGGCGGTGCGGAAAAAAGGCCACTCCAAGCCATATTTTTCTTTCGAAAATATTGATTTTCTGCTCCCGGCGCCCTGGAACCCCTTCCGGGCCGATTCCGGCACCCAGGCCGGCGCTCGAACCGAACGCCCGGGCCGGCACCTGGGCTGGCGGCCGAGCCGGATCCAGCGCTGGCGTCGGCTCTGGCCGTCGCCGGAAAAATTGAATTCCGAGGCCGCGCTAACAAAACTCATCCAAACAGATTTTTCGAAAGTGCATCATTTCTGCTCCCGGCGCTCGGAGGCTTCTGCGTCTCAAGGAGAGGTGGAGCAGACATTAAAGGAGGTAAAAGCAAGCACACGAACGCTATGGACGCGCGATGCGCTGCCACAAGCCAGCTTCCCGCAAGATCGGTCCAGAGTGGGAGGGGACGGAGCTGGGCGGGTGATGGACCACCAGAGCACTGCTCCAGCCTTCCCTCAGCCCTGGGTCTGCTGACCACACAGGAGCACGGCAGACCACACAGGAGCGCGGCAAACCACAAAGGAGCAAGGCAGACCCCAAATGAGCACGGCAGTCCACACGTTCGCACGGCAGACCGCACAGGAGCACGGCAGACCGCACATGAGCACGGCAGACCAAGAAGGAGCACGGCAGACCACACAGGAGCACGGCAGACCACACAGGAGCACGGCAGACCACACAGGACACGGCAGACCCCACGGGAGCACGGCAGACCACACAGGAGCACGGCAAACCACACAAGAGCACGGCAGACCATACAGGAGCACGCCAGACCACACAGGAGCACGGCAGACCACACGTTCGCACGGCAAACTCCACAGGAGCACGGCAGACCCCAAAGGAGCACGGCAGACCACAGGAGCACGGCAGACCGTCTTCGAGGCCTCTTGGGCCGTCTTGGGGCCCTCTTGGAGCCATCTTAGCCGTCTTGGAGGCCATCTTGGCCGTCTTGGAAGACATCTTGGGCGTCTTGGAGGCCTCTTGCGCCGTGTTAGGGCCCTCTTGGGACCGTCTTGGGGACTTCTTGGGCCGTTTCGGGGCCATCTTGAAGGCCTCTTGGGCGATCTTAAAGCGATCTTGGGGGCCTCTTGGGCCGTCTTGGGCCGTCGGAACGCGGCAGGCCATCATTTAGTCTGTTCTGTTGCGTTTATGGGTTTCTCTGACGTTCTCAAGAAAAGGGTCTCTGACGCACGTGGTGGATAAAAAACGGCGCTTCCCGTTCTTGTCCGGTCAGGTTTCTGTTTTTTTTTTTTTCCGTTTCGCTCGGGACATCCTAAAAAAAACGGCTCTGGAGGGGGCTCCGAACCGACATCCTCTTGGAGTCGCCCCCGGAGGGCTCCAAGACGGCCCACGGAGGGCCCCAAGAGACCCCAAACGGCCCCCAGGGGGCCCTCAGACGGCCCACGGAGAGCCCCAAGACGGCCCACGGAGACGCCAAGACGGCCCAGGCTTCCTTCAAGACGGCCTCCGACCTGCTGGGACCGTCCTGCCTCCCCTGGTGACGGGAAGCGCCTCCGGCGTGTACCGTTGGTTCTGGGGAATTAAGCACCCCCAAAGGCTCCCATTTTTCGTTGGCGGATGACGGGAAGCGCCTCCGGCGTGCACCGTTGGTTCTGGGGCTTAATTTTCTCTAACTAAGGGGTACGGGCTCCATCCCGAAACTCGTTGGCGGATTCCGGGAAATGACGGGAAGCGTCTTCGAGGTACGAGAAGCAAGCGGGACGTTCTGGCTGAATCCTTGAGTAAATATATATATATATATATATATATATCTTTAACTATATGGGTTGCCGCGCTGCACGGGATGACGGGAAGCGTCTTCGAGGTACGAGAAGCAAGCGGGACGTTCTGGCTGAATCCTTGAGTATATATATATATATATATATATATATCTTTAACTATATGGGTTGCCGCGCTGCACGGGATTTTTCGTTGGCGGATTCCCCAAAATGGCCATTTCGCTCGAGACATCCTCAAAAAATCGAGGTGTGGTCTGCCGTGCTCCTGTGTGGTCTGCCGTGCTCCTGTGGTCTGCCGTGCTCCCCACAGGAGCACGGCAGACCGCGCGCAGGAACCGAGAGGAGCACGGCAGACCAAGACGAGGAGCACGGCAGACCAGGCACTGAAACCGAGAGGAGCACGGCAGACCAAGACGAGGAGCACGGCAGACCAGGCACCAAGAGCGCCCTCAAGACGACGGAAAGGATGACCAAGACGAGGAGCACGGCAGACCAAGACGAGGAGCACGGCAGACTATGCCCTAAGAGTGCCCTCAAGACGGCCGAACAATCATCAAACAAACAATGAGTCTAACGTCGTCTTGGAATCGTTTTTGAGGGCATCAGTACGGCCCCCCAAAAACAAAATCGGCCCAAAGATGACCCGCAGAGTGCCCTCAATACGGCCGACCATGACGATTTCGCTGGGGACGTGTTCAATAAATTAAGAGTGTATCAGCACCGTCTGCTGCAACAACGCTGTGCTGGTCTGCCGTTCTCCTGTGGTCAGCTGTGCTGCTCTGCCGTGCTCCTGCGGTCTGCCGTTCTGGTCTGCCGTTCTGGTCTGCCGTGCTCCTGTGGTCTGCCTTCCTGGTCTGCCGTGCTGCTGCCGTCTGTCGTGTTGCTGCGCTGTGCCGTGTAAGCTGATAAACCGGTCAGACCGATGAAGAAAACGAGAGTCGGGTTACAACGGCTACGCAGATTTAAACTGCTAGTCCAAAGGCTCTCCAGAGGACCCCAACATCTCCCAAGCACACCCCGAGAAGTCCATCATCATCATCATCCTCATCATCATCATCATCATCATCATCATCACCATCATCATCACCATACTCATACTCATACTCATCATCATCATCCTCCTCCTCCTCATCATCATCATTATCATCATCGTACGCATCACCATCACCATCAGCAGCAACATGATCATCACCAACAACAGCAGCGTCAATGACATGATCTGGTCTGCTATGTTCCTATGGGCTGCCGTGCTGGTCTGCCGTGCTGGTCTGCCGTGCCGGACTGCCGTGCTCGTCTGCCGTGTCGGTGTGTTGTGCTGGTCTGCCGTGCGGGTCTGCTGTTCTGGTCTGCCGTGCTGAAGCTGAAGCTTTGGGGGCTTAAAGCCAGAGAAAGAGAGAGACATAGAGAGATAGAGAGGGAGAGAGATTCTCTAACTAAGGGGTACGGGCTCCATCCCGAAACTCGTTGGCGGTTCTCTAACTAAGGGGTACGGGCTCCATCCCGAAACTCGTTGGCGGATGACGGGAAGCGTCTTCGAGGTACGACAAGCAAGCGGGACGTTCTGGCTGAATCCTTGAGTAAATATATCTTTTCTTTAACTATATGGGTTGCCGCGCTGCACGGGATTTTTCGTTAACGGATTCCCCAAAATGGTCTGGCGTGCTCCTGTATGGTCTGCCGTGCTCTTGTGTGGTTTGCCGTGCTCCTGTGTGGTCTGCCGTGCTCCCGTGGGGTCTGCCGTGTCCTGTGTGGTCTGCCGTGCTCCTGTGTGGTCTGCCGTGTTCCGGAAAATTGGCCGTTTCGCTCGGGACGTCCTCAAAAAATCGGCTCCGGAGGGGACTCCGAAGCAGCATTATCTTGGAATCGCTCCCGGAGGGCCTCCAAACGGCCCAAGAAAGCCCCCGAAGGCCCCCCAGAGGACCCCCAGAGCGCCCCAAGAGACCCCCAAGAGGCCCCCAAGGGGCGGCCAGAGGCCCGCCAGAGCGCCCAAAACGCCCCAAGAGACCCCCAAGAAGCCCCCCAGGGGCTCCAAAGAGGCGGCCAGAAGTCCCCCAGAACGCGCGAAAAGGCTCCAGGAGTTCCCTGAGAGCTTCAAAACGCCCCATAGAGCCCCCGAAGGCCCCCCCCGGGACTCCCCCAAGAGGCCCCCGAGAGGCCAGAGGCTACGACAGCCCCAAGAGCGTCCAAGATACCTCCAAGACGGCGCCGAAGCCAGGAAACGCAACAGGGATGCCCGCAGGGCGTTCAGAGATGGTCTCACGCTCTGCAGCAACACCATGCTTTCAGGGTCCGCGGATATTCCTTTCTGATTCGCGGCTGCCTGCTTCTTCTCTCAACGGCGGACTGCAGCAACACCGTGCTTTCATGTTCGGAGGAGTTTCCTTTCGATTCGCGGCTGCCTGCTTCTTCTCTCAATCCCGGATGTCTGTGACCCTGTACCTTACGATGTATTTAGCCTCGAGTCTGCTCCGAAGGAGCCGATGCGGACGCGTAGGTGATAGGGGAGGAAAGAGGGAGGAGGAAAGGGAGGAAGGGAGAGAGAGGGGGGTGGGCGGAGAAGGAGACAACGAGGATCATCGAATGGTCAGGGGCGGGGTGGCCAGGAAAAATGGCCGTTTCGCTCGGGACATCCTCAAAAAAACGGCTCCGGAGGGGACTCCGAAACAGCATTATCTTGGAATCGCTCGCGGAGGGCCTCCAAACGGCCCAAGAGAGACCCCGAAGGCCCCCCAGAGGACCCCCAAAGCGCCCCAAGAGACCCCCAAGAGCCCCCAGGACGGCCCCCAAGACGACCCACGGTGCCGCCAGGACGGCCCAGGATGTCCTCAGGACGGCCTCGAGACGGCCTCCAGACGAACTCGAGGATGACGGGAAGCGCCTCCGGCGTGCACCGTTGGTTCTGGGGCTTACTTTTCTCTAACTAAGGGGTACGGGCCCGCACTTCGGAACTCGCTGGCGGCGGCCTGCGGCAGCAGAGGGACGCGGGCACCCCGAGCCAGCCGGCAAAGGTCCTCTTGCTCGTCGTCGTCGTCGTCGTCGTCGTCTTCGTCAATAACGATCTCGAAAATTACGACAAAAAACGATGACAGAAAACGACCACAAACATAACACAAAAACCAACCGAACACGGAATCCAACAACAAAAAAACAATCAGAAAAACGACCGCAATCATAAAATGATAACGACGGCGACAGCGAGAACGGCAACAGCGGACGATTATAATGAAAACGACGACCACGACAAAGGAAAGGCACGCGACGACGACGACGGACAAACAAAAGACAAGACAGGCTGGAACAGAAAAAGTAGGCTGGGCGACAACGGGTGGGGGCCCGCGTGGCCGAGAGAAAAGCACGGTGTCGACACCATGATGTGGCCAGGGCAGCAGACTACCTCGACAGACCAGCGCGGCAGGCCATCATTTAGTCTGTTCTGTTGCGTTTATGGGTTTCTCTGACGTTCTCGCCAATACGGTCTCTGACGCACGTGGTGGATAAAAAACGGCGCTTCCCGTTCTTGTCCGGTCAGGTTTTTCGTTGGCGGATTCCCCAAAATGGCCATTTCGCTCGAGACATCCTCAAAAATCGAGGTGTGGTCTGCCGTGCTCCTGTGTGGTCTGCCGTGCTCCTGTGGTCTGCCGTGCTCCCCACAGGAGCACGGCAGACCGCGCGCAGGAACCGAGAGGAGCACGGCAGACCAAGACGAGGAGCACGGCAGACCAGGCACTGAAACCGAGAGGAGCACGGCAGACCAAGACGAGGAGCACGGCAGACCAGGCACCAAGAGCGCCCTCAAGACGACGGAAAGGATGACCAAGACGAGGAGCACGGCAGACCAAGACGAGGAGCACGGCAGACTATGCCCTAAGAGTGCCCTCAAGACGGCCGAACAATCATCAAACAAACAATGAGTCTAACGTCGTCTTGGAATCGTTTTTGAGGGCATCAGTACGGCCCCCCAAAAACAAAATCGGCCCAAAGATGACCCGCAGAGTGCCCTCAATACGGCCGACCATGACGATTTCGCTGGGGACGTGTTCAATAAATTAAGAGTGTATCAGCACCGTCTGCTGCAACAACGCTGTGCTGGTCTGCCGTTCTCCTGTGGTCAGCTGTGCTGCTCTGCCGTGCTCCTGCGGTCTGCCGTTCTGGTCTGCCGTTCTGGTCTGCCGTGCTCCTGTGGTCTGCCTTCCTGGTCTGCCGTGCTGCTGCCGTCTGTCGTGTTGCTGCGCTGTGCCGTGTAAGCTGATAAACCGGTCAGACCGATGAAGAAAACGAGAGTCGGGTTACAACGGCTACGCAGATTTAAACTGCTAGTCCAAAGGCTCTCCAGAGGACCCCAACATCTCCCAAGCACACCCCGAGAAGTCCATCATCATCATCATCTCATCATCATCATCATCATCATCATCATCATCATCATCATCATCATCATCATACTCATACTCATACTCATCATCATCATCCTCCTCCTCCTCATCATCATCATTATCATCATCGTACGCATCACCATCACCATCAGCAGCAACATGATCATCACCAACAACAGCAGCGTCAATGACATGATCTGGTCTGCTATGTTCCTATGGGCTGCCGTGCTGGTCTGCCGTGCTGGTCTGCCGTGCCGGACTGCCGTGCTCGTCTGCCGTGTCGGTGTGTTGTGCTGGTCTGCCGTGCGGGTCTGCTGTTCTGGTCTGCCGTGCTGAAGCTGAAGCTTTGGGGGCTTAAAGCCAGAGAAAGAGAGAGACATAGAGAGATAGAGAGGGAGAGAGATTCTCTAACTAAGGGGTACGGGCTCCATCCCGAAACTCGTTGGCGGTTCTCTAACTAAGGGGTACGGGCTCCATCCCGAAACTCGTTGGCGGATGACGGGAAGCGTCTTCGAGGTACGACAAGCAAGCGGGACGTTCTGGCTGAATCCTTGAGTAAATATATCTTTTCTTTAACTATATGGGTTGCCGCGCTGCACGGGATTTTTCGTTAACGGATTCCCCAAAATGGTCTGCCGTGCTCCCGTGGGGTTTGCCGTGTCCTGTGTGGTCTGCCGTGCTCCTGTGTGGTCTGCCGTGTTCCGGAAAATTGGCCGTTTCGCTCGGGACGTCCTCAAAAAATCGGCTCCGGAGGGGACTCCGAAGCAGCATTATCTTGGAATCGCTCCCGGAGGGCCTCCAAACGGCCCAAGAAAGCCCCCGAAGGCCCCCCAGAGGACCCCCAGAGCGCCCCAAGAGACCCCCAAGAGGCCCCCAAGGGGCGGCCAGAGGCCCGCCAGAGCGCCCAAAACGCCCCAAGAGACCCCCAAGAAGCCCCCCAGGGGCTCCAAAGAGGCGGCCAGAAGTCCCCCAGAACGCGCGAAAAGGCTCCAGGAGTTCCCTGAGAGCTTCATATCGCCCCATAGAGCCCCCGAAGGCCCCCCCCGGGACTCCCCCAAGAGGCCCCCGAGAGGCCAGAGGCTACGACAGCCCCAAGAGCGTCCAAGATACCTCCAAGACGGCGCCGAAGCCAGGAAACGCAACAGGGATGTTCTCTGACGTTCTCGCCAATACGGTCTCTGACGCACGTGGTGGATAAAAAACTGCGCTTCCCGTTCTTGTCCGGTCAGGTTGGCCGTTTCGCTCGGGACATCCTCAAAAAATCGGCTCCGGAGGGGACTCCGAAACAGCATTATCTTGGAATCGCTCGCGGAGGGCCTCCAAACGGCCCAAGAGAGACCCCGAAGGCCCCCCAGAGGACCCCCAAAGCGCCCCAAGAGACCCCCAAGAGCCCCCAGGACGGCCCCCAAGACGACCCACGGTGCCGCCAGGACGGCCCAGGATGTCCTCAGGACGGCCTCGAGACGGCCTCCAGACGAACTCGAGGATGACGGGAAGCGCCTCCGGCGTGCACCGTTGGTTCTGGGGCTTAATTTTCTCTAACTAAGGGGTACGGGCCCGCACTTCGGAACTCGCTGGCGGCGGCCTGCGGCAGCAGAGGGACGCGGGCACCCCGAGCCAGCCGGCACGGGTCCTCCTGCTCGTCGTCGTCGTCGTCGTCGTCGTCGTCGTCGTCGTCGTCGTCGTCGTCGTCGTCGTCGTCGTCGTCAATAACGATCCTCGAAAATTACGACAAAAAACGATGACAGAAAACGACCACAAACATAACACAAAAACCAACCGAACACGGAATCCAACAACAAAAAAACAATCAGAAAAACGACCGCAATCATAAAATGATAACGACGGCGACAGCGAGAACGGCAACAGCGGACGATTATAATGAAAACGACGACCACGACAAAGGAAAGGCACGCGACGACGACGACGGACAAACAAAAGACAAGACAGGCTGGAACAGAAAAAGTAGGCTGGGCGACAACGGGTGGGGGCCCGCGTGGCCGAGAGAAAAGCACGGTGTCGACACCATGATGTGGCCAGGGCAGCAGACTACCTCGACAGACCAGCGCGGCAGGCCATCATTTAGTCTGTTCTGTTGCGTTTATGGGTTCCTCTGACGTTCTCGCCAATACGGTCTCTGACGCACGTGGTGGATAAAAAACGGCGCTTCCCGTTCTTGTCCGGTCAGGTTTTGAGTGGGGCGTCGCCCCGGTGGACCCCTCAGCCAAAAATGGCGACAGTTTCACAGATCGAAGCCCCACGGGGACGGTGAGGTAAAATCTGAGTCTGCGTGGGGCGCCACTCCGCTGGACCCCCCAGCAGGCCCCGAACGTGGCGACGGTTTCGCAGATCGCAGCCCCACATGGATGGCGAGATCGAATCTGAGTCTGGGTAGGACGACGCCCCGCTGGGCCCCACAGCGGCCCTCGAACGTGGCGACGGTTTCGCAGATCGAAGCCCCACAGGGATGGCGAGGTCTGGTCTTGTTTTACGTGGGACGTCACTCCGCTGGACCCACCAGCAGCCCCCGAAAGTGGCCGCAGCTTCGCAGACAGCAGCCCCCCAGGGACGGCGAGGTCTAATCTGAGTCTGCATGGGACTTCACCCCACTGGACCCACCAGCAGCCCTCGAACGTGGCGACAGCTTTGTTCGCAGATCGCAGCCCCACAGGGAGGGCGAGGTCTAATCTGAGTCTGGGGTGCGACTCTGATTACACCGCCACGAGGGCTATTTCGCGGCTAGGGGTGTGCGCAGCACCACAACTCTTGCAGTATTCGAGGGAGGTAAGTTTTTCGCCGACGTGCCGGCAGTACCCCGACTAGCCCGAATTTGACCCAGCACCTGGTGCTCGTCATTTTCCCCACCGACCGTGGTTGACCTACCTAAGTGTCGCGGTCTTTCACCACGAGTACGGGCTCGACTCTCAGTACCAGGACTGGGCATTTAAAGGGCTCATTGTGGACTGGGACTGGGCTGTGTAACGGGGGGGGGGGATGTGACTTTGTTTCACTGTTGAGGTCTTTCACGCTGCCGCGATCGCTGCCTCCGCCTCTTTTTCTTTCTGCTGCCGCTCTCGTCTCACACATCGATTGGGATCCATACTCATTCCCTTAGTCACCGACCGACCGACCGAGGAGGAGGAGGAGATGGAGGCGCGAGATTTGGCGCATGATAAGGATCACGAGGGTCCGTAGCCAAATTCGGCTCAAAGGATTCAGGCTCGAGTCCCTTTTTTGGTCAGGCCCCTGCTGCGGCCCCGCGCGGGTCAAGAGAACTGGCGCCCGCGGGTAGGGAGCGCGATCACACGATGGCGTTGCTGAACCAGAGGCAGCTCTTCGAGGCGATGACCAATACGTACCCGGATGTGCTGACCAGGAGCGTCTACCAGCCCATGCAGCTATCGCAGCCCTTGTTTAAGATGTCGCTGGCGGAGAAGCGAGAGCTGTTCGTGGCGGCGCTCCGCGGCATGCTCAAGGACATCGGCGACGGGAGGTCCCCCGCCGAGGTGGCCTACGAGACAGACGAGTCAGGGAGGCTGTTCTCGTTTGGCCTGCAGCCGATGTGGGAGGTGCGCGAGGACAAGGAGAAGTCGCGTCTCGTCGGCCTGGAGAGCCTCCTGGCGCTGCACACGGCCTCCTGGGGCGTCGGCCTCGTGGTGGACGTGCTCGACAACCTGCTCGACACCGACATCGACCTATACCTGCAGTTCAAGGGGCTGGAGGTCCAGGCGGCCGTGGACGCCCTGGAGACCTTCCCGAGCCTGCCGCCGATCAGCGTGAATTTGCGGCCGTCCGAGTGGCTCCTGCCAGAGGTCCAGAGCATGGTGCTCGACGCCACCCGCCGCGCGCCGGGGCGGATCGTCTTCGAGCTGACCGAGTACACCCAGGACCTGCACTTTACCAGGCTGTTCGGCAAGCAGGGCTCGCTCTCGCAGCGCCTGACGAGGACGCTGCTGCCGGTCCTGCGGCGTATGCGGGAGGCGGGCGTGAAGCTGCTGGCGGACGATCTTCTGCCCTTCAGCGTGTACTGCTTCGACGGGGAGGCGTCGCGCAAGAAGGGCCACCGCCTCATAGACCACCACGCAACCGAGAGCAGCACGATGCTCTCGAGCGAGTGGTCCGCGGTGTTCCACGGCGTGAAGATTAGCCTCGACTGGGTCATCCACGCGATGCCCCTCGGGAAGCAGACAGGGGCCGCGTTCGCGTCCGTGCCCCTGTACTCCAAGAGCATGAAGGATAACCCTGGGTACGTGGCGGCCGTGACCGGCAAGCCCGTGCCGGAAGAGGACGTGGAGAGGTCCTCTGCCCTCCGCGACCTCCAGAAGGCCGCCAAGGCGGAGCTGCAGGCCGCCCTGCAGGAGGTCCAGCAGCACCGCTTCGACATCCTGCCCGTCCTTGAAGCGACGCTGCCGCCTGCCCAAATCGCAGAGTGGGGCCTGGAGGGCGCCGCGAAAGAGCAGGGAGGCATCTTTTTCGAGGCCCGCTTTCCGCCTGCGTGGTTCTTCGGCCAGATCCTGCCTCCGCCCCGCGCGCAGCGCCCAAAGGTCTCCTCCCCCAAGAAGGCCTTCCCTTCAACATGCAACGAGGGCTAGAGCCCTGCTCGCGGCGTGAGTAACCCTGCTCGCTCGCGCGTAGGACTTGATTTGAAAAGGGAGAGGAGAAGGTCTTACGTTGAGAGGAGAGCCCGAAAGAAAGGAATTGCGGGCCTTTTCACCTTGTCACCCAGTGCCGTGTGGTGTGACTCATTATTCGGGTGACGTGCGGTACGGTCACAGTCAGAGTGCGGCCTCATAGCAACCCGCGGCCAGCACGCCAATAATGGGCTGCGGCAGGTCACTTGTGGTTGCGAGTATGCTGCATCGGTGCCCCTGCTCGTTCGCACGTAGGAGTTTAGAGGACAAGGGGGAGGGAAAGGCTAAACGTTCAGAGGAGAGCCCGAAATAGAGGACTTGAGAGCATTTTCAACCAGTGCAGTGTGGTGTGACTCATCAGTCGGTGAATGTGCGGCACGGTCACAGTCAGAGTGCGGCCTCACAGCAACCCTCGGCCAGCACGCCGGTCGCATTAGGCTGCGGCAGGCCACTTGTGGTTGCGAGTATGCTGCATCAGTGCCCCTGCTCGTTCGCGCGTAGGACTTTGTTTGATAACGGAGAGGAGAAGGTCCTACGTTGAAAGGAGAGCCCGAAAGAGAAGGTGTGCCAACCCTTCTCACCTCATCACCCAGTGCAGCGTGGTGTGACTCATCAGTCGGGTGACGTGCGGCACGGTCACAGTCAGAGTGCGGCCTCACAGTAGCCCTCGGCCAGCACTCCAGCCGCATTGGGCTGCGGCAGGCCACTTGTGGTTGCGAGTATGCTGCATCGGTGTCCCTGCTTGTTCGCGCGTAGGACTTTGTTTGATAACGGAGAGGAGAAGGTCCTACGTTGAGAGGAGAGCCCGAAAGAGAAAGTTTCGCCGGCCCTTCTCACCTCATCACCAAGCGCAGTGTGGTGTGACTCATCAGTCGGGTGACGTGCGGCACGGTCACAGTCAGAGTGCGGCCTCACAGCAACCCTCGGCCAGCACAGCAACCCTCGGCTAGCACGCCGGTCGCATTTGGCTGCGGCAGGCCACTTGTGGTTGCGAGTATGCTGCATCGGTGCCCCTGCTCGTTCGCGCGTAGGACTTTGTTTGATAACGGAGAGGAGAAGGTCCTACGTTGAGAGGAGAGCCCGAAAGAGAAGGTGTGCCAACCCTTCTCACCTCATCACCCAGTGCAGCGTGGTGTGACTCATCAGTCGGGTGACGTGCGGCACGGTCACAGTCAGAGTGCGGCCTCACAGCAACCCGCGGCCAGCACGCCGGTCGCATTTGGCTGCGGCAGGCCACTTGTGGTTGCGAGTATGCTGCATCGGTGCCCCTGCTCGTTCGCGCGTAGGACTTTGTTTGATAACGGAGAGGAGATTGTCCTACGTTGAGAGGAGAGCCCGAAAGAGAAGGTTTGCGGGCCCTTCTCACCTCATCACCCAGTGCAGCGTGGTGTGACTCATCAGTCGGATGACGTGCAGCACGGTCACAGTCAGAGTGCGGCCTCACAGTAACCCTCGGCCAGCACGCCGGTCGCATTTGGCTGCGGCAGGCCACTTGTGGTTGCGAGTATGCTGCATCGGTGCCCCTGCTCGCTCGCGCTTAGGAATTTAGATGACAAGGGGGAGGAGAAGGGATTTGGTGGCCTTTTCCACCCAGTGCAGCGTGGTGTGACTCATCAGTCGGTGGACGTGGGAGACGATCACAGTCAGAGTGCGGCCTCACAGCAACCCGCGGCCAGCACGCCGGTCGCGCTTGGCTACGGCAGGCCACTTGTGGTTGCGAGTATGCTGCATCGGTGCCCCTGCTCGCTCGCACTTAGGACTTGAGATGACATAGGGAGGAGGAGGTTTTACGTTGAGAGGAGTGCCCGAAGGAGAGGATTTGGTGGCCTTTTCACCAACTGTAGCGTGGTGTGACTCATCATTCGGGTGACCTGCGGCACGGTCACAGTCAGAGTGCGGCCTCACAGCAACCCGCGGCCAGCACGCCGGTCGCGCTTGGCTGCGGCAGGCCACTTGTGGTTGCGAGTATGCTGCATCGGTGCCCCTGCTCGCTCGCGCTTAGGAATTGAGATGACAAGGGGGAGGAGACGGTTATACGTTGAGAGGAGTGCCCGAAAGAGAGGATTTGGTGGCCTTTTCCACCCAGTGCAGCGTGGTGCGACTCATCAGTCGGTGGACGTGGGACACGATCACAGTCAGAGTGCGGCCTCACAGCAACCCGCGGCCAGCACGCCGGTTGCATCGGGCTGCGACAGGCCTTCCTGGCTGCGAGTAGGCTGCATCGGTGCCCCTGCTCGTTCGCACGTAGGTATTTAGATGACAGGGTGCCCGAAAGAGATAACTTGAGGGCTTTTTCACCCAGTGCAGTGTGGTGTGACTCATCAGTCGGTGGACGAGCGGCACGATCACAGTCAGCGTGCGGCCTCACAGCAACCCTCGGCCAGCACTCCAGCCGCATTGGGCTGCGGCAGGCCACTTGTGGTTGCGAGTAGGCTGCATCGGTGCAGTGTCTCGCTCGCACGTAGGACTTTGGAGGAGGCGCAGGAGGATGACGAGGAGGAGTATGAGGAGGAGAAGGAGAAGGATGATGAAAAGGTTGATGAGGAGGAGCAGGAAGAGGACGGGACCCAGCAGGACGGACGGGACCCAGAGGATGAGGAGGTTTGAGAGGAGGGCGAGGAAAAGGCAGACAAACCGAAGGATGAGCAGGAGGAGGAGGAGGATGAAGGAGGAGAGTGAAATGTTGCACGTGCATGACTCCAGCAACTTGCACGAGCGGCGACTAGCAGACATCACCGCGCGGAGGTTGTCCGCCATTTGGGGTTGTAATTTAATTCGCATCGACAGCGGATGGGCTGGCACGCCCAAATCTAGTGCATCTGGCGTGCGTGAGCCCAGGGGAAAGTTGGGGTGCGTGCTGCCGTGCGGTGCTTGCCCAATTCTCTCCCTCCCGAGGGGTGTGGGCTGTGGGTGCTGTTGCGTAGGTGGGACCTCCGGGTGCGTGCTGCCGTGCGTCGCCTCCCCCATGCTCTCCCTCCCGAGGGGTGTGGGTGGGTGCTGTTGCGTAGCGTCTCCCCCCGCCTGGTGGGACCTCTGGGTGCGTGCTGCCGTGCGGAGCCTTCCCGATGGCCCTCCTGCGGGTTGCGGCGACCAACGCTGCCACACAGCGCCGCCCCCCACATTCCTCCGGGCTCCTCATTTACACGTTCCGGTTCGGACATGGCTAAGTTTGTGTCCGTGGCCACTGTCGCATTTAGTTGGCACCATATTGGCACCGAAATTCGTGACATGTTTGATGCGTCTTGTGCAACTGGCGAAAGGGGTGTCGGGACAATTTCGTGCCCGACAAAAGCTGGCGTTTGGCTCAAGTGACATCATCTTTCTCCCTGTTCCTTTCCACCTGAGGGAACAGTCTAGCCATTTTTAGCTACACATTCCTCGTGCGCCTAACCGCTGCCGCCGCCGCTTCCTGTCCTGTTAGAATCGCTTCGCTCATTCCGCCGGCCCATATTGCCTCGCCGCTTGGGGGCCGTGTTGGGGCCTTTTGGGGCCTCTTGGGGCTCTCTTGGGTTTTTTTGGGGTACCTCTTGAGCGCCCCTTTTGGCATCTTGGTGGCCTCTTGGGGCCTCCTAGGGGCCTGTTGGGGCTGGAGGCTGGACTTTTTGGTTCCTGGCCCCCGTCTTGAGAGGCCGTTTCGGGGCATTCCGACGTCGGTGTTTTTTTGACGACCGTGTCGCAGAAGCCTCGCGAGAAGACTTGCATGGGGAGGTGGCAGAGATGATGGCCGGCATGCCGGCGGTCTTCCAGCCAAACGTCGAAGAGGCAACCGAGTCGAGAGCACCCGCGGCGAAGCAGCCACGGGAGTCCATCAGCTCATTGGCCAGTTCCACATTCGTGAAGCGGACAAGGCCAGAGGGGGCGACCCCGGGGGTTGTGCTCCTGGGTCGCCTCCCCCACCGGCCAGTCCGCAGAGGGCTTCGCGTGATGAGCGCCTGAAACTCAGTGCAGCGAGGGCCCCCATTCCCGCGCTCGCTCTCCGCGGGCCTGAGGCAGTGGAACCGACCGTCGCGGGACTTCGAGGGTCCCGTCGGGCAAATCGTCGTCCTCCGCTCACACGGCGTGCTCCAATGCATCGAGCTTCCGCATCAATGACTCATGTGCCAACAGAGGTCCCGTGTGCGCGGCATTCCCTGAGCAGTGCTGCCCAGGGAATCAAGGACAGTGCCAGAAGGTAGTCTGTCGTGCATGTTCGGTCAGCTTCCACCAATGCAACTTGTTGTTTCTCTGCCTGGACAGTCTCCCGCCCGCGGCGCATAAGTGCATGGCGCTGCGTGACCTCGAATGGGAGCAGGCCGAGGAAAGTTTGCGGGGGGTCATAGCCGAAGAATGGAACCGGGAGATGGCACGATTGAGAGGCCAGATCCTGAGAGCCGAAGTTCACCAGCGCGCAGCTGCACGTGTTCAAATCGAGAACGACCGTATCACGGGGATCCGTTCCATGGAGCAGGCTGAGGAAAGACGGCTAGCTATCGCCTCGTAGCAGGCGATGCGAGCGCCAGCAGAGCTCCCTGAACTGGCCAACAAGGTTGAGTTCCCAGCAGCTGCCGAGAAGCGCGCCCAGGCCCTTCAGCAGAGCATTGCGGAGGAGGCTAAACGCGGGGCTGAATAGGCCCAGCAGCATGCGATGGCAAGAGTCGCAGAAATGCGCAAGGCGGCTGAGGCACGTGGTGCTCTCCTTGGGGCGGTGGCAAAGGCGGCGGTTCAATGTGCTCGGGCAGATCGACTGAGCGCCGAGGCTGTTGCGAGGAAGGCGTCGGTCGAGAGTGCTGAGGCGAGGAGGCATGCGCAGGGCGAGGTCAGTGACGCTCGCTAGCAGGCGCAAGCCGCCGCCCGAACTGCGTCCGCGCTGCCGCTGAACGTCGCGACTCGATGGGCACGACTCAGCGGATGAAGTAGCAGAAGAGTGACGCGGTGGGTTCACGGCACGGAATGTTCAGATAAGGGTCGCAGCGTGAACAACTGTACTGGCGGCGGGCTGAATTCCACGCGCGGCGCCCCGGGTCCGCGACGGCCCCAGCCAACGGACGTTCCAGCGGCTTCCGCCCTGGGCAGCAGAGCTGGCGACAGGTCGCGGCGCAGAGCGACGCTTCAGCGGCGGCCAGAGCAACGGTCGCCTTCTTCCCAGCGCACTGCAGACGGGGGCGTCGTCGCGCAGGCTGCCGAAGACGTTCGGAGGCACGCC
Source organism: Prorocentrum cordatum (assembly GCA_963575745.1). Lineage (NCBI taxonomy): Eukaryota > Dinophyceae > Prorocentrales > Prorocentraceae > Prorocentrum > Prorocentrum cordatum. The sequence goes on from CAUYUJ010004793.1 coordinate 20,417, forward strand.
CATCCAGGAACGCCGTCGGCCCCCGCTGACTGCGTCGGCGGAGCCGGCGAGGGGCCCCCGCCCACGCGGTGCATACATAGACGCGAGGGCGCGAGTCCGATCCAAGACGGAGGTCAACGGGGCCTGGGAGGGTGCGAACCTTCAGTCTAGGAGGAACGTCGAGGACGGGTAAGCGGGTTTCCTAGTGGTTGGCGTCTTCAGCCCCCGGGGGAGTACATGGCCCTTGCCCGAGACATGGCGACCACATTGGCGGAACAGACGAACGTCAAGTGGTCGAACATCTACATCGCATGAGTGTGGCCCAATGCTGTGCCGCCTTTTTCCGCGCTTGTAGAGACAGCTGGCGACCGCCCCAGATTTTTCGGGCCGAACATCGTGGTCTACGCGAGGCAGGGCCCCCCGATTGCCGATGGGCACGCTGGCCAGATGATATTCACGTGGCCGGGCAAGACCTACATGGCCGTGCAGTGTTTCGACGTGGATGTCATGCTCCTGACGGACTTGACACCCTCATCCGCACAGAGGAGGACAAGCCACGGTCGGTCAGCCTCCCAATGGGAGAGCTGCAAGGGAAATCTGGAGGATGCTTCGGCTACAGCAGAGGAGTCCCCCCTGTGAGCTCGACAGGGAAAGGGGCGCCAGTCAGCTTGGCGATCCAAATCACTATGGCACAATATCTGGGCACCAAGTTCCACTTGTCATTTGGAGTGGCAACGTGCTGGCCACCGATAGAGGCCGCCTCCTTCGCGGCACCGCGCCCAAGGCGAGCGGCGAGCTTCGTTTCCAGCTGGAACATGAGGTGCTCGAGCTGGTCAAACAGTTGGTCGACATGCAGGCAGGATGTGCCAGAACCGAGGGGCGCTGCGTGGTGGTCTTCGGACTCGGTGACGCCCAGTCATGGGGCATCCCTCTGACCGGCGGTGCGCGCGCGGCTTGGCCAGCACTTGCTAGCCGATCTGTGGCGGTCGACAACAACCGCATGTTGCGTTGGGAAGAGATGGGGCACCCGCGCCGGATGCTCTGAAGCAGGGGCTCCGAGCTGCGCAGGTGAGGAGAACCCCCCCCCGGGACACTTGGCATTTCATGCAGGCGCTTCGCGGTCGCAGTGGAGAATCTTTCGTCGCGGACGCGGCCAAGAGTGTGCGTTCTGTATTGTTTGGGGCATGGCGGGCGTTATGGCCCCCGCCCCCCCCCCCCCCCCCCCCTGCAACGCAACGCTCCCCCCCCCCAATGCGCCCCAGTCGCTGCCTCCGTGCGCATCGGGATCCGCATGGGTGTCCGCATAGGAATCCGCATAGGGGTCTGGTCCGCAGTCGTTGTCGTCGTCGTCGTCGTCGTCGTCGTCGTCGTCGTCGTCGTTGTGGTCGTTGTGGTCGTGGTCGTGGTTGTCGTTGTTGTCGTTGTTGTCGTTCGTCGCTCGTCGCTCATCGTCGTCGTGCGCGTGGGCGCGGCTGGGTTTTTTTGTTGTTGTAGTTTTGTTTCTTCCGGGCCGATGACGGCCGTCATTTGGGGACTGGGGGGGCAAGGGGCCGCGGCCCCGAAAGTGACGTGGAGTATGATATCCTCGTGGGGAGGTATCCTCTACACGAGCTTGCCCCCAAGAAGCTCGAGCGGACCCTGGGCCCTCATGCCGGGCGATGACTGGTGCATGCATAGGGGGGCGCACACGGACTCAAAGGCGCGGTCGGTCGAACGGATGCGCGCGGCCCGCGCGCCGAAGCCAGCGGTCCCGACTCTTGTATGCCGCCGCGGTTCAGAACGTGGCGCCGTGCGACTTGTTCGACCTCGGGAAGTTGAAGATTGGGGAACGCGAGTACGAGACACTGGGCCTGCCGAGCGGTTTCGTTGAGGCCAAACAGCAAGCGGGCTGGTGGTTGTTCTCGTGCGCCGTCGATACCAGCTGGCTTGGCGCCACGCTCGGCGCGGGCGTTTTCGCCATCTCGCGCGAAGTTGATGGCGGCAGAAACAAAACTTTCAATCCTCGGGAGAAGTGGCTGGGGGGGCGCGCGCTTCTGCGGGCGCCGGAGCCATCCCAATGCGCCGCGCCGCCATCAAAGCGGGGCGCAGGAAATGTTTGGGGGCGGTCTGGACGTCGCTCGTGACTTCCAACTGATGTCTCCATCCTCGCAGACTGGCGTGGACGACGGCTCCGCGGCGGTGGGTCCGGGCGCGGGAGGCCGGCTGCCGCGTTGCTGCAGTCGCCTGTCGGAAATCGTTCGCGTAGCCGCCCCCCTGCACTTCGCCTTGCCCCGGCAGACCAACGCGAAGAAGCTGCGGATGCTTCGCCCGAAGATTTCCATGGGCGAACAATTCGAGCCAGATTGTAGGGTGATTGTCGACCCGGACCCGCCCTTGGAAGTCATGCCCGGAGAGACAGACATTCGGGGGGCAGTTCAGATACCTCCGAAGGTCAGCGAGGATGCGCAGGGTCGACGGGCCTGCGGCCGGACAACCGAGGTGAAACAGCGAGGGCTACGAGATGCCAGAAAGCGATTGCGCAGCGAACGTCGATGGGCTCGGATCGCTGAGGTCTCCTCTGATAGGGCCAAGTTGGTCGAGCTCCCGCGTGCATTCAGTCGCCAGAACGGCGCGGCATGGGCGGGGGCCCCGCTTGGGGGGGCAGGGCTCGAGTAGGAATCCTGGCACGCGCCGCGCCGCGTCAAGCCGGAAGAGGACCAGCGGGCGACTTGCCGCGAGGAGGCTGGCGTCGACCTGGGGGCCCTGGCGCCGGCCGACGCTGCGCCCGACGCGAGCTGGGCACGCCGCGCGCTCGAGGACTTCACGGCGCGCGGGCGCGCCAAAGAAGCAATGGGGGAGCAGGGGGGTCTCCCGAGCAATAGGGGGAGGCGCCCAGCAGCTGCGCCGCTGGCGCCCCTCCTGGAACCAGAATTCCCCCCGAAGGGCGCAGGGCGCGAAGAGCTAGCCGGTTGCGCGAGGCGCCCAACGACGAGCGGACCCACGCGGAGACGATGGCTTTCCACAGACACGGTGCGCTGCGCGGGCGCAACTCGCGGGGCTGCCTTGGGCTTTCGCTCAGCTGCTATGCCGAGGGCGAGCTTCCTTTCCCGCGCATCCCTGGCCCTCCCCTGCAGCGGCCGAAGGGCCCGCCTGTTGTCAGTCGCGCGTTCAGCAGATATGTCCTCGCTTGGGCTGCTCCTGCAAGACGCGCAGCGACGCTGCGCAAAACGTCTATATTCCTCCGACTATCGCGCGCTAGTTCCGCCAGACGAGACGGCGCTGCACGGCGACGCTCGCGCTCCTCGCTGGCGGGCGCATAGTTTTTGGGGGGCGACTACCTTCGTGACGCTCGCATCGAAGTCACTGGGCGTGAGAAGGAGTTGTTTGACAAGTGGCGCGAGGAACGGATAGCGGAGCAGGCGGTAGAGAGTTGGGGCGATCCAGATGAGGAGGGGGGAGCGCTGGAGGGGGCAACACGAGTTCTTCGATGAGCCCCTGATGGGTCTTGGGGCTGGTGCGAACGTCGACAGGGCAGAGGGGCCTCGCGGCGGTGCCGCGATCCCCTCGCCCCGGGCCCCCGAAGGTTCGAATCTCGATTGGGGTGGCGGCCCAGCTGCTGCGGCGCCCGAGGCCCCGCCTGTCGCGGTGCCCGAGGTCCCGCCCCGGCGGCGCCCGAGGGCCCGCCCGTGGCGGTGCCCGAGGTTCCGCCTGTCGCGCTATCTCGTGTGAGCTCGGTTGTGAGAGCGACAGGAGATCGAACACAACGGACGCCACTATCCATAGGTCCTTGTCGTGCCCTCTTCAGTGATGGCGAGCCGCGGTGGCGACCAGCCGCGGCGCCACGCGACTGGGGCGTCGGCGATGCCGCTCGCCCGGCCGACGCCGCAAAGGACGGTGCTATGGGTGATCCGGGGTATCCACGGGGCGATCTCTCTTGACTCCCAGTGTCTCGATTTCGCCGTCCCTCATGTCTGGAGCGCGCTGGGTGGAATGACGAACAGAAAACCCCATCGTGACCAACATCATCATCACGCGTCTTCGCCAACCCGATGGCGCATCACGGCATCGTCTTCATCACAACCACCAAGATTGCCATCGGTTGGTTTTTTCCCCCCCCAACCTCCTTATCACCCGAAGTGTGGTCGTATAGGTAGAGATCGATCGTGCGGCCTATAGATAGTGAGACCGATGGGGGTTGTTCGATGAACGGAGACGGCTGTCCCGATGGTTGTCCCGTCGCGTCGTTGGTTCCACCCCCCAACCTTTTGATCGGGCTTTGGCAAATCTTCTACATATGGATAGATTACTCGCACATTTCTCTCACACGGATCTTGAACATTATTTTCAATCAATTACCTCTGACAGTGTCGTGTGGTCTCAAATTGAGAAATTTTGCGTACATCGGCAGCGGCAACCACAGGATGAGAGAGTTGGCCGGCCTGTTTTTCGGTTCCCCCCCCCGCTCCCCAAATGTAATGTTATACTTGGTGATTCCACGGCGCCACCGCCTAGCCCCTCGTAGGGCGTCCCGCGGGACGGACAAGCGCATTGTCCAGTGTCCAACTCCTCGTCTTCCCTTCTGCCCTCGTTGCTCCCGTTCCGCGTCCTTGCCGGGGCCCAGGGGCGACTTCGATGGATTTCTCCGCGTGCAGCGGGAGCGGCTCGGACCCCGAGCCGCACCGACCCCGCCACCGCTCGGTGGCTGCCGTGTGGTGGATGGGGGGGGGCGACGATGGGACAGTGAAGATCAGCAGGTATCGGATGCAGAAAAAACAACTTTGAGCCAGCTGGGGGGCTGAAATGATGCAGCACTGGTGCCGGCCGACAGAACGGGGGGAGAAAGGACCCCTTTCGTCGCTACGAAAGGGCCCCCCTCGTCGCTACGGCTGGACGCAGCTCGAACAACTGGTCAGTTTCGACCCCAGGAGGGATCCCAGGACCGATTTTGAGTGGATTTGCTGTCGTCCTCTCCTCTTGACGCACGTTTTCTTCGCTTTTCTGTGCAGCCCCTCTGTCGCCCCTTGGTTTTGCGCCGGGCCATTCCTGACGGCTTTCCGACGTCGTCCCTGGCGCGCAGAGCGCGCTAGGGAGGGGGCTCCATCGGCGATCTGAGGAATCCTTTTGGACCTCTGGCAGTTGATGTTTATGTTGTATCTCCTTGTTTGTTTCAGGCAAGGGCGCAGTATTTGATCAAGTTTACCCCAGCATCCTGGGGAAACCGACCCTGCGTCCTTCGTGTTCTGGCCTGACGCCGCTGCAAAGTGTGCCCGCATGAGCGTCCAAGGGTCCGGCAACCTCTCCTCGCACCCCTGCAACTGATAAACGCCGCCTCTCTGTGGGCACGGTCAGATGAATCGTCCATCCCGTTCATTTTCGGGTCGTGGTCCACAGAAGGCATCCATAACTACACCACCAAGGCCTGGCCAGAGCCATCCTGAACCCTAGTATAGACCTTCTGGCCTCGGCCAGGAGGTCGTCTACAGCATGCCAGGGCCCAGGGGGGGGGGAGTGGGAATGGGGGGTGGGTGGGTGGGGGGGAGTGGGGATGCGTGGACCCCCAGGTCCAGCTCTTCCTCCCAACTCGCTTCTCAGCGGCCCCTGAGCCTGGCGAGGGCCTATTAGACCTGGGCCGGCACGGAAACGGAAAGAGCGCCTCAAACACATTAATCGAAGTTACTCACACCACCGTTCGTACTGGGAGGCTTGGCGTTGAGAGCTTGTTACGTCACCCCTCGCTCCTGCTCCTCCTCCTCCTTCTCCTCCTCCTCCTCTTTCTCCTCCTCCTCCCCTTCCTCCTCCCCCTCCTCCTCCTCCGCCTCCGCCTCCTCTTCCTCCTCTTCCTCCTCTTCCTCCTCTTCCTCCTCTTCCTCCTCCTCTTCCTCCTCCTCCTCCTGCTCCTCCGCCTCCTCCTCCTCCTCCTCCTCCTCCTCCTCCTCCTCCTACTGTTCCTCCCCCTCCTCCTTCTACCTCCCTCCTCCTCCCTGGGCCTCGTCCTCGTTCCTCCTCCTCCTCCTCCTCCACCTCCTCCTCCTCCTCCTCCTCCTCCTCCTCCTCCTCCTCCTCCTCCTCCTCCTCCTCCTCCCCCTCCTCCTTCTACCTTCCTCCTCCTCCTCCCCCTCCTCCCCCTCCTCCTCCTCCTCCTGCTCCTCCTCCTCCTCCTCTCCTCCTCCTCCTCCTCCTCCTCCTCCTCTCCCTCCTCCTCCTTCTCCTCCTCCTCCTTCTCCTCCTCCTCCTCCTCCTCCTCCTCCTCCTCCTCCTCCTCCCCCTCCTCCTCCTCCTCCTCCTCCTCCTCCTCCTCCTCCTCCTCCTCCTCCTCTTCCTCGTTCCTCCGCCTCCTCCTCTTCCTCCTCCTCCTCTTCCTCGTTCCTCCTCCTCCTCCTCCTTCTCCTCCTCCTCCTCCTCCTCCTCCGCCTCCCGCCTCCCCCCCCTCCCCCCCCCTCCCCCTCCCCCTCCTCCTCTTCGGGCGCGCTGGGGAGCCTATCGGGGCCCTCTTGGGCTCTCTTAAGGCCCTCGAGGCCTTCTTGGCCGTACTGGGGGGCCATCTTGGGCCGTTGTGGGCCCCTTTGGGGCGCCTCTGGGGCCGTCTTGGGATGATCTTTGGGGCCTCTTGGGCCGTCTTGGACCCGTCTGGGGGCCCTCTTGGACCGTTTTGGGCCCGTTTGGGGCGCCTCCGGGGCCGTCTTGGGACGATATTTGGGGCCTCTGGGCCGTCTTGGGCCCGTCTGGGGAAGAAACGGGCCATGGGAGCCGCCCGGGAGCCGCTTCACTCGAGAAAATACAAAGGAAACGGTCTATTAGACCATACGTCTGGGCCTCGCACCCTCCTGGACCCCCCCTAAGAAGGGCTTCGCCCCAACTCAACGTCACTCGCTCGTACCTCGCTCTTTCCGTCACCCCGGAAGCAGAGAACGGCGCAAGGCCTCCTGCCGTTTTTTGTTTGTCCCCACGACCGCACGGTCTGGGGCGGCCACCGCGCCAGACTGCCGGCCAGCCCGCAGGCCGCAGGCGATGGGGGGGGTTCTTGTGGCTCACCGAGCGCGTTCCACTACTCGCATAATGCCTACTTGCAAACGTCCGAAAAACACACGTCTGTTTCGATGTAATGTCTCGTAGATCCCCCGCGTGGGATCCATGCCATTTGCGAGTAGCTACTTTGCGAGTAGCGGAACGCGCTCGTCTAGTGGCGTGGGGGGGTGCGGGGGGGAGGGGGGCGCACGCTTTGCCGAAGGGCACAGTCGGACCGAGGTATAGGATCGAGATAAATTCGGGGAGGGTGCCCTGACGTTCTTCGTGTTTGTTGGATGGTCTAGTGCATCCTGGGGGGATACCCTAGGATCTTTTGCGTGTTTTTGCCGCCGGAGGGTCTCGGGTTCTTGAGGAATGCGCTTCTGGGGCAGGTCCTCTTCTTGTAGGAAGGGTCTGGGAACAACGGGTGCTTGGAGTCATTTGAGCTACATCCAGAGTCCAGAGGGCTGCTGCAATTCAGGAGCATATCGAAGAGGCCCTTGGGCCGCTGAGGGGGGATCCAGAGGCCCCAGGAAGGCTGCGAGGGAGCCGAGGAGCGCACGAAGGCAGGCCGACGATCATATTAGAAAGTCTTGAAGAGAGCACCTCGAGACTGAAGCAGAGACTGAACACTTAACACCGTGCCACCTCTATCGAAGACGCCTGCGGCGAATCACCGCCGCCCCCTGCCTTCTAGAATCGCACATGTGGCCGAGCGTTGTGGCAACTGCCAAGCTATTCCTCTTCCTATATCTTTACAAGCCCGGGCGGGGGGAAAACCTGTCACCCCCCCCCACCAAAACCAGATTCCTGGGATCTGGGGCTTTGGGACTCTCCAGACGGGCCTCGAAGCGGCCCCCCGGGCCTCGCAGGGCGTTTTGCCAAGCCTTCCCAGCACACCTAGGGCGATCAGGGGGGTCATCGGAGACGTCCCAGAGACCCCCAAGACAGCACAAGAGCGCTCCAAGAGTGACCGACGTGACCTCAAGATGGCCCAAAAGGCCTCCAGGACGGCCCCAAATATTCCTCCAAGAGCACTCCCAAGAAGGCCCCAAGAGGCACACATCTTTGATTGTCTGTAGGTTTTTGCTGATTTTTGGGGTTCTCCTCTTTTCGGCTTCCCGACACTCCAAGACGGCGGTCTTCTGGGCGTCCGAAGCCGCCTGGGAGGCTCCAACATCGCCCCACAACCATCCGAAAAAGGGCTTCCAGGCACAACACGGGTCCAAGATGGCCCGCAGAGAGCCCCATGGCGGCCCAAGACGGCCCCAAGACACCCTCCGCAGCATTCCAAATCGTGACCCGGTCGTTCAGGGAGACCGCGGTTGGAGGCAGGGTGGCAAGAGGAAGTCCCCAGAGGCATCCAGAATACGCCCAGGAGGCCTCCAGAAGGCCTTAAGAAAGCCTGAAATAACTTTTGTGAAGCCCTCAGAGGCTCTCCAAGGAGGAGCCTCCGCAAAAAAGAGCTGAGGAGGATGGGGAGAATGCGCAGGGTACGGCGAAAATAAGGAAAAAGAAGCATGGAGGAAGGATAACGTATAACATTATTATAGCGGCGATGCCGGAAAAGGCAACAAGGAGTTATCTCTAAATTGTCGGCTTGATTTTCCTGCTATTCCGCCTGCATACCAAACTTCAAGGACCAAGGTGCATGGCGCGAAGCGCCACTGCAGTCTTGTATGTATATATATATATGTGTATATATATATATATATATATATATATGTCGGACCGTGTGTCCCCCCAGCCGTTGTGGAAACCCTTCGGGGAGCATTGGAGGGAGGATGGCGGGAAAGATCAGAAGGAGGCGGAGGAGGAGGTTGAGGAGGAGGAGGAGGTGAAGGAGGAGGAGGATGAGGAGGAGGAGGAGGAGGAGGAGGGGGTATCGTGGGAGCCTCTGGGGAAACTCTTGGGGCCTCCTGGGAGCTTCCTGGGAGCCTCTTGGAGGCATCTGTGGGGCCCTCTTGGAGGCCTCTTGGGGCCTTCTGGGGCTTCTCGGGGGCTTCTTTGGCCGTCTTGGTGGGCTGCTGGCCAGTCTGACGCCGTCGAAAGCCGTCTTGGGGGCCTCTCTGGGCCGAGTTGGGGCCCTCTTGGAATGCTCCAGGACCGTCTTGGAAGCATTCCGTCCTTGGGCCCTTTTGGGCCGTCTTGAGGGCCTTTTGGGCCGCTCTAGGGCTATATTGGAACTCTTTTGTGCGCTCTGGGGGGCGATCTGTGGGGGCTTTGGGGCCGTCTCGGGCCGTCGTTGGGCCGAAAGAAGTAAATGCTTGAGTCCTTTAAACAAACACCAAAGGAAAATCAATGAGTTTGGCTTCTTCGGGCCTTCCTGGAGGCGCTCTTGGAGGCCTCTTGGGCCGTCTTGGCCCACCTGAGAGCCATTTTGGGCCGTTTTGGTGGGCTCCTGGCCCGTCTGACGCCGTCGGAAGCCGTCTTGAGGGCCTCTCTGGGCCGACTTGGGACCCTCTTGGGATGCTCCTGGGCCGTCTTGGAGGCTTCCTTGGGCGTCTTAGAGGCGTCTTGGGCCGTCTTCGGGCCCTCTTGGGGCCGTCATGGGAGCTTCTTGGGCAGTTTCTGAGGCGATCTTGGAGGCCTCTTGGGAGCTCTGGGTGAGATCTTGGGGGGCTCTTGGGCCGTCTTGGGCAGTCGAATGCCGAAAAGGAACAAACATGAACATCCTTCAAACTCCAAAGGGACATCACTGATTCCGGCCTCTTCGGGCCTTCCTGGAGGCGCTCTTGGAGGCCTCTTGGGCCATCTTGGGCCATCTTAGAGCCATGTTGGGCCGTCTAAGTGGGCTCCTGGCCCGTCTGACGCCGTCGGAAGCCATCTTGGGGGCCTCTCTGGGCCGACTTGGGGCCCTCTTGGGATGCTCCACGGCCGTCTTGGAGGCTTCCTTGGGCGTCTTAGATGCCTCTTGTGCCGTCTTTGGACCCTCTTGGGGCAGTCTTGGAGGCATCTTGGAGGCCATCTTGGGCCATGACCGTTGCGTGCCAGCAAGCACCGCACATTCGGACTCTCCATGGGACTGCGACCAGTGGGCAGCTCATGGGACCACTGAGGTCCAAGGTGCACGTCTCTCCCTTCGGAGCATCACGACCACGCGCGCGCCTCCCAAGCGGGATGGGGAACTTCGGGCCCCGCCCGGCCAAGCCCATCAACAGGTTCGTTCGGGTCCCGGACTTCTCAGGCGGAGCGGCCTTTCCGGGTGGTGGGCGTGTCTCTGCTGTTCTGCGTGCGTGTAGGCATCGTTTTCGGGCCTTCCAGAGGAGGCGGTATCTCGCGCATCCGTTCAAGTCGGCCCTTTGAGCTAGAACGCTTGCTTGGGAGAGGTGGACTTGTTTGGCGTCCGACCCGCATGATCATCGCGCGCTGGCAGGCATCACGCTCGAGCCCCCCACGGCGGGCCACAGCGGGGTATCTCACTGGCCCGTTCGAGTTTCGAGTCCAGCTGAGTGGGACCTCGGGATGAAGCGACCGTATGCGGAGTGAACGTGTCTCTCCTCAGAGCCCCACGGCCACCTCGTGCATGCGAGCACCGCGCTCGGGTCTCCCACGGGTGGGGAGCAAGGGAGGCGCATAAGAACGCAGGGTGCACATGTGGGGTTCCCCGTGAGCCTGCGCCTGTGGGTTTGGCGACTCTGCTCAGCGTCCGACCTGTGAAACATTTTCTCTAAGCACTTGGTATGTTGGCTCATTCAATCTTACTGGAGTGCACTCGCTACTATCATGGCATCGCGTTGCCAAGCGGGCGAATGCGTTTCAGCGGGGGGGGGAGGCGGGAGAGGGGGGTGGGGGGGGGGCGCCCTGATCTCCCAGCAACCCAGAGGCGCATCCCCATCCTCATCACTGCCCACGCACTAATGCTCCCTCCCGCAAAGGGCGACAAGGCCCTGCGTGGGACAATGCTCTTGATACATCGGAAGCGTGCCGACAAAGTGGAACGAACCTGACGCGGCGTGCATGCGAGAGGACTTCGCCGGCTGCTGTAGGAAGAGGCTGTTCCGAGCGGTGGGCTGAACATTGGGCAGCTCCAGGAACCAGGAGTGGAGGCCCGATCGCGGCCTGGCTCTTGCGCGCGCAAGAGAGGAGAAAGGGAGAACATGCAGAGTACGCTGTTTGGGAATGAGGGTACGTGTCTAGAGCATTACACAACGTCATAAACACATCTTCTCGGAGGTTCGCGCAGATTTCTCGTATCAGCGGTGCGTGCCCTTGGCGACGCCTCTGGTGGCGATCCAACAACTCTGCGCGGACCGTTGTGTCTATGGAGTTTTTCTTCGTCTATGCAAGAGATGCGGGAGAAGAGAGGAGGTAAGTGAAGATGCGCGCAGCTTGAGGATGAGAGTACGTCTTGGCCCTCTCCAGAATTGCCATCAGGACGAGCAAAGAGCTTCCTGGGCGGCGCTCCTCAACTCGATGAACCCGAAACATGATGATAGCCAGTCGGCAGCTCTGGCACCTCCGATGCGTGGAACAGGCATCGGCTACCCCATGGCAGGACCGTGCGTGTGTGTGTGTGTGTGTGTGTGTGTGTGTGTGTGTGTGTGTGTGTGTGTGTGTGTGTGCATGGCTTTGCCTCAGGAAAGGGAATATCGGACATGAGCATGGGGTACAGTGGCTGGATTTGAGAGGGGAAGCAGGATGAGGGGAAGAGCAAGGGAGGCACGCTCCATTCACGTAGCACCGGCTGCTCGAAGGGGGGGAGGACGGGAGGAGAGACAGGGAGTTGGAGGGGGGGCCTGGACGAGCCAGAGTGGGGATGGGAGGATGGGCATGATAGGCGAGTAGGCAGCCGAAGGACGATGAGGGCCGTCGTACCCTCTTGACTTCGCCACGCAGTCGGGCTTTACAATCCGATCGCAATTGGTACGACCGCTCCACGATGGGGGACGCCACTGTTGAACTGAACCTGAGATGTTCTGCCGCGCGAAAAACATTCGGAATCTGTTAACATGCCGAGCCTGTCCATAGAATGGCCATGTACTTTCGACGACATGCGCGCTTCCATTTAATGATAAAGGTTATTGACAAGCCAACAACGACGACACTTCTTTTAGCGTCCCTCAAAAACTTCGGCACAGGCGCCAGCGACCTGATCAACCACATCGCCCATCAAATGACTCGGTGGGCAACATCGATGCCAATGTCTGCAATTGTCATCCGCGGACCAACGCCGAAGGCGACAACTTTCCATCGAGAGATACAGTGAATATCTGGCTCGAATCGGAGGGCTCGACCTTCCAATGCCTTTGTTCGCTCTCGCGTGCCTGTCGTCGTGCTGCAGTCGCCGTGGGCTGCGGCAGTGTGCCTCGAGCCAGGTATAACCCGATGGCAGTTCCCAAATTCGGCGAAGTCATCACCATACCACCATATTCAAGAGGTCTACGCCATTCCGCCGACCCCTTAGGAATGAGGGAAAAGCAGGAAGAGGATGAAATGGAAGACGACGACCAGGTTAAGTTTGGGGGTTGTCGCTGTGGTCTCCATTATTCCACGTTGGGCGGGCCGGGTTCCTGGCCAGGGGGTAGGGGAGAGGCGAGGGGGCGGGGGGGACCCTCCCTACCTTAAACTCAATTGGGGATCCTGGGGAGGGAGACAAGGAGGGAGGGGTCTGGAGCCTTGCGACGGGGTGTAAGTGCAAACGGGGGTCAGCCACAGCGCCGGATTTTGCAGGATCCTGCAGAGCCAGGGGCGCATTGACCCGGGTTAGGGCGCCGGATCCTGCTGGAGCTTACAGGATTTTGCAAAGTTTGATTGGCCCGGGTTTGCAGTAACCTGGATCAGTGGATCCCCGAAGGGGGACAGCCAAGCATTTCAAACGCCTCTTCACCCCCGGCAAGCGGGGGTCGGCAAGTGAGGCCTCTTTTTGCCTCTTGGCGGCCTCTTTGGGCTTCTTGGGAGCATCTTCGAGGCCTGCTAGCAGCCCTCGAATTGCCAGTTGCCCTTTTTCGGGTTCTCTTGGTGCTCTCTCTTAGGTCTTCTTGGGCGCTTCTTGCGGCCGTCTTGGGGCTCTCTTGGAACGTCTTGGGCCGCCCTGGAGGGCTTCCAGGGCCTTTTGGGGGCGGTTCGGGCGGGCCCAGGCTGGCTTGGACGTGCATGAAAGAAAAACGTGAATAAGCTTGCCCAGGGAATTGGGACGATGTTTGCCTCTTGGACTTACCTTCGGCGCCCCATTGGAGTCCTCATGGGGCGTCGTGGGGGCTTTCTGGAGCCGTCGTTGCGGCGAAGTTATCACCTTACCTCCGTTTGTCGAGAGAAAGTTTCGCTGCGCCAAGTTGCATGCGAATCGGCATTCATGTCGTCAACGTCAATATTTGAACCAGCATGGTCAACCAATCGATGCCAACACGATTAGGTTCCATGTGGGAAGAAGCTCGCATTTGCAATCAAAGCCCAGGTTTACCAACAACTTGTCAAGGTTTGAGTTGTCTAGAGGCGTGTCCAGGTCATCGCCATTGACGCCCAGCGAACGTATTCTGGCCCAATCATAATTAGTGAGTTGCGGGTTAAAGGGTCAATATTGGTAAGCACCGCATCGCACGTCGTACGGATTCGACCGGGACGCCAAGCTCTACGAGCTTGCAAGTAACACCAGAGTTCGAGTTTGATTCTTGAGGCCAGAATACGTGCAGCCGACTTTCTGTTTGCAAGGGATGCTGCAGAAACACCTGTCGCATATTTCAATGAGGGACAACTTTGTGCAGGCGTCGCTCGCAGCCTCAGATGGCCCGCCTTCCACAGTTCGAAGGCCACACCACGTTGGTCACCCCGTATGCCTCGAGATGCAATACCCCAGCGTCAAGACTGGTCAGGCTTGGCAGGCCAACGAGTATCAAGGTCTCACACGTTTTCCCAACTAGGCTTTGCCCAGGCGGTTCTCTGTGAAGGCCTGGTGGGTGCGCAGGCCTCACAGGGAGACTGCCCTTGACCTTGCTCGGCTCCCTGGCCTTGGCTCCCTGCTGCTCTGCTTGGGCTCCCTGGCCTTGGTCCCTGGCCTGCTGGCGTTTCCCCTGTCTTGGCTCCCTGCTGCCTTGCTCGGGTTCCCCAGTCTTGTTTTTGGGGTTTCCCAGCCTCTCCTCGGTTCCCGGTCTTGTTCCTTGCCCTTCTCTCTCGGGTCCTCTAGTCTTGTTCTTCGGGCTCTCCCGTCTTGTTCCCTGGGTTCCCTTGTCCTTGCAATGGGAGATCTCAGATCGTGTGGCAGGGAGATTTCAGCAGGAGCGGCCGCCCGGGTGCCTCCGCAACAGTTGCCGCTCAAGCTGTGTGCCCCCAGGATCGCTTCCGCCTTGGATGCGCAAGTTCTTGGCCCGCGCGGGCGCGGAGATCGCCCAGGGCCCCTCAGCTGCCCCCGCCGTGCGAGCCGACGCTCACCTGCTCGGCCTGCCCTTCGCTGGACTGCCCCGGCTGCCCGGAGTGCGAGTGCGCTTCCCACTTCGGGGCTCAAGCGACGGGGGTCAATGCGAACGGGGGTCAGTCAGAGCGCCGGATCTGGCAGGATCTTGTAATTAGAGCCATGGGTGCGTTAACCCAGGTTAGGGTGCAGGATCCTGCAGGATCCCGCAGGATTTTGCAGGATCCCGCAAAGCCTGACTGACCCGGGTCTGGATTGACCTGGGTCAGTAGATCCCCGATGTTCTACAGTGCCCGAGTTTGGAGCATTCGCCGAAGACCTCCTTCCATCAGGATGGGGTCTCGCTCGTTGGCAGAGCGCCTGCTGCCGCCGACGCGGCCCCTGGAGCTGGCGCCCCTGCGGCCGCCCCTGCGGCCCCAGGGCTGCCGGCGGAGCCCGTGGTGGCGCCCGCGGTGGCATCGGCCGCCTCTGCCCCAGAGGCGCCGGTCGCCGCGGCGGCCCCCCGGCTGCAGCGGCCCCTCGGCAGCGGGCGCCGCCTCCCCTCCGCCACCCGGGCTGGCGGCCGCAGTGGCCCCGGGCGTGCTGGCCGTGGGGGCCCCCCGCTCGCCGCCGCGGCGGCCGCGCTCGGCCCTGGCGGCGCAGCTCCCGCCGCCCTGGGCGCGCCCGCACCTTTGGCCAACGCGCGCGTCCTCGCGGTGAGCTTCGACTCGCTGGGCCAGCGGCATCGGCGGCATCGGGCCTTCCCGGGGGCGACCGCTGGCTGGCCATGGTCGAGGACCCGTGGCCAGACTGGCCCGCGAAGGGGCCGCGGACTTGCCGATGGGTGCTTCGCTTCATGGAGATTAACGGCGGCGCGCCTCTCGGGCGCCGCGCACGCTGGCGCACACTGGCCCGCCTTCACGCTGAGGAGGTCGTTGGCGTCGCCGAACACGAGCGCGCGTGCGCAGACGGATCGTGTTCATGGCCATCCACGACCAAGTGAACGCGGTCATCCTCGCCTCGGGCGAGATGCTGTCCCGCACCGCGCAGCTCCGCGGGCAGCGCTACCGCGAGCGGCCCGCGCCCGAGGCGAAGGACGAGTTTCTCGACCAGCGCTGCAACTTCGGCTACGACCTCGCCCGCGGGAACATGTGCGTCTCGCCGTAGCTGTCCGAGCACCTGAAGGACGAGCTCAAGCAGGAGTGGGCCGCGGCGGAGGGGCACCGGAAGGCGCGGTCGAGCCGCGCGATGACCAGCGAGAGCCAGCCCGACAAGTAGCGCAGCGGCAGGAAGGGCAATAACGATGATGATGGATGGCCGCGCGTTGGCCGCGGGACTTGGGCAGCCTGCGGCCGCAACCCTTCGCCTGCCGTGGACCCCGCCGCCGTCGGCGCCCCGTCCGCGAAGTTTTGCCCCCGCTCGCAGGGCGACGCGACCTTTCTCCTCTGCCTGCTCTTCCTGCTGCGCGCGTGGCAGCCGGTCGCGGCCCGTCTGCGGCAAGCGCGCAGCGCTGCCTGGGCGCGTTGACTTCCCCCTTGGCGTCTCGCCGTCGGGCCCATCTACTTCAGCCCAGCGGAGAGCCTTGGAGCGCGCGGCCGGTTGCCATCGGAGGCTGCGCCAGCCCCCGGGCGAGGCTCAGCTGCGCGACGGGGTTTTCAGGGGTCTCCTCGCCGGGTCGCCTCTATGCGAGTCGGGCGGCCCTTCCCGCCCTTATTCGAGGGGGCCCGTTTCTTGGCCGGCTGGGGCGCGCGCCGTGCACTGGTAGGACTTCCTCGCTGCGTCGGACACCTCGCGGCCAATGGACTGGCTCGAACGTGCTGCGTCACGCTGAAGGCGCTGCTGCATTTCCTCGAGAGGCCGCCCACGCGGGCCGCGCTCGGGCCCGACGTTTGCCGGCTCGGCTCGCCCGCCCTTTATTATGACTTCTCGTTGCTGCTCGGACGCGTTGACGCTCGCGGGCCACGACCCTTCCTTTCAGCGCATGGGGGCCTTCTGCGCGGCCAAGAAAAGTTGTGCTCTTCGATAGATTTCCGACACACTTACCCCAATGAGTTACTTGGAGAACGCGCCTTCCACGCGGCCCCCGCTGACTCGGCGTTGTCGGCCCTGGGGGTGGAGGCGGGCCGCTGCCCGGCGGTCGCCGGCGACGTCGCCGACGCGTTCGAACAGACGCGGATGCCCCCCGGCATAGGGGCGCTTCTTCCGCCCCCCGCCCATCGCCAGCGCGCTGCTGGCGTCGCGGGCCTCTCGGCTGGGGTTGTCCAGGGCTGCGTCGCCGTCGCGCCGATTGGGCTCGCGTGGGCCCTCCACTTGTGCTGGCGTTCCTTGCGGTCGGCGATCGAGAATGGTGCCCAGCTCGCTGATCATCGAGAATGGTCGCCCAAGCGCGCGGGTCTCCCGGCCCGCAGACGTCGGCTTTGTTGGCATCGTGGACAGCTACCCGATTGTCGGCATCGACGTCGGCAACGTCGACGCCTCTGTCGACTTGGTGTCGTGCCGGTCCAGAGCGTCGGGCTCCAGGTCCGCCGAGCGCGCGTCGGGCGACTGGGCCTTCCTGGGCATGGAGCTGCGCGCTGGCCGTGGGCTCTCCATCAGAGGGCGCCAGGTCTGGCGCGTGCGGCGCGCCGCCGAGGACGTCCTGCGCCGCGAGAACGCGCGCCAGACCACCTCCCCCGCGTCGTCGCGTGGCGCGTCGCCCGGGCCGCCCCGGCCCAGATCGAGGCGCTGGAGCTCTTCGACACGGCGCGCCCCTGCATCGCCGAGGCCGGCGCGGACTTGCGGGAGCAGTGGCCGGGCGTGCGGCTGGAGTTCTGGCGGGCGAGATGCCTGGTCCTGCTTGGATGGCCGCGGCGGTTGCTAAGTACTGAACATACTTACTACGCTAAGTTAAGTACTTAGTAAGTAGTTAGCGGGCTTGGGTAGCCACTTAGTTAGTGCTTACCAAGTGGCCCACTTAGTAAGGATTTACTACGTACTTAGCAATCCGTTTATAACTAGTTAGCTAAGTGCTTAGCGCACTTAGCTAACCACTTACAACCACTTGTAACCAGTTAGCCAAGTAAGTTATACTTAGCTCAGCGATTGCAGTGCGCCTTTTTTTTCCTCTCTCAAGGGCACTGCGCAGGGGAAAAAGGCAGCCCCCTCTTTTTAAAGAGTTCAATCTGTTCGTTGAGCGCTGCAGAGCTACATAGTTATCATCTTCGATTTGGAATCGCTGTCCTGGATTTTTGCTTTTGCATATGAGAAGCGCTGCAGTGCTTTCTTCTAATCCATATGAATATGAAGCGCGGCAGCGCTGAATTTTGAGCGTGCCGCATGTTTTCTTTTTACGCGTCGATCGGATCATCCTTACCGTCTTTTCCGTTGCAGAAGAATTTGAATGCACATGTCAAACATTCTTGTTGCATGCGTTGTATTCCAGGATTCGTTTTGAGCGCTGCAGCGCCCCAAATTTGATAGCACGTATGTTACTTTGCGCTGGGGCGCAAAAAAAGTTTGCGTCGCGATGTCGTATCGCGCTGCAGCGCGCGCGCGTTCGTGCGTTGTGAGCCTCGGGCTGCAGCCCAGATCAGCAGCTGCGCTCGCAAGTTGCATGCGCACGCAAGTCGATATTCGCGAACGCCGCGCGCAATCAGCTTGTCTCAAGCTGCGGCCGCGCGCCGCATCCGCCGACCGCGCCCGCGGGCTCGCCTGTTGCATTCGGCGCTGCAGCGCTGATCCTGGCGCTGCAGGCGCATCAGGGGGAGAAGATCTTTCAGTATATTGACGATAGCAATGCCTCGGGGAGGTTGGCATCGGGGTGGGACCAACTGAAGAAGTTCCTGTTGGTGGAGGGGCTAGCGTATACGCAGCAGGTCCAACCCGACCAGATGGGCATCGACATTGAGAACCGCAGCGGTTCGTTAGTGAACCCTGCGCGGGCTCACAATTTAGGCGCGAATATTTGCGCCCAGGGTTTCCGTCTCTGCCAAGACGGCTGCAGCCACGGCTTTCGAGGCCCCGCCCGAAGGGCCGCAGTTGCGAGAGACCGTGTTGGCGAACGGCTGCCTTTCGCGGCTCAGCGGGGGTCGGTGCCCCCCGCTGGACTCATTGCGTTATACGTCTGTGGGCGGCCCCCACGCGAACGTCTTCCTCCGTTGCGTGCTGGCCAAGACGCCGACCGCAGTGAAAGCGCTGGCAGACGCCCGGGGCAACGTCGACTCCGAGAAGCTGCGCGCGTTGCATCCGCAATTTGAAACGGCAGTCGGCAAGGGTCTGACGTGGTTTATCATCAAGCACGTGGTGGCCAACGTGAAGGGCCTCAAGAACTTCGTGCAGAGGGCGTTAAACGCCGACGTCAGGAAGGCGGTTCACGAGACCAACATCATTCGATCAGGCTGCAGCCTATCCCCGCTGTGTATAGAGATGTAGTAAGGACCAGGATGATGCGTGAGGAGGGTGATGCGTTGGGAGGGCGTTGGGGAGGAGGTGGGTAAGAACGAGGAGCAAGAGCATTATATCTTACCGTGCTGCAGCACGTGATCGGCCCGGCGCTTGCTGCAGGCAGGTGTGCGGGTGCTCTTGGCGCACAGCCTCGCTGAGGGTTCGAGCCAGTCCGATTGGCGCGACATCGCCGAGCAGGGGGGCCACGCGAACCCACCTTGCAAGGCGTGGATCGCCGACATGTGCAAGTTTGTTGAGCAAGGGCTGCAAAACGGAGAACTTCTCCGTTAAATAGATGAGGCACTCAAGACCTTCACGGACGTGGACGTCTCGGGACAAACTTTGATGTGCGGCCCCGAATTCTGGCGCAAGCTGAATCAGATTAAATGGAGGAAGCACGGGGAGTCGTACCCGTACGTCGTGGCGGCGATCGTGAAGGCCACCTATTCAGGCGAGCACGTGGTGGACAGCATGTGCAGAACCATCCATAAGTTTGTCGGCGGTCCCTTCCCCCGCAGGTGTAGTGATGACATGCGCTGCAGCGAGTCTATGCATTGCGCTGCATTGCGAGAATTGCATGCCCATCCTCCCCCATCGTTACAATGTTCCCAAACGCAATCGCTGAAGCGACGGGCGGACCAAGGCAAACGAGATCACCTAAGTCGCGAGCCCCCCCCCGCAAGGCGGACGTGGCTGGGGCCGACAACCTCATGGCCGACCCAGGGTCGCTCGTGAAGAAGTTGGATATCGGGGCGGAGCAGGGTTTCTCGTACACCACGAAGTTTGATGTCCGCTGTGCCATGTACCTGGTGAAGAAGCGAGCGCCAGGAGACCGCGCTTACGCACGCGTAGCAGATATCGCGCAGGTGTCTTCTCACGCCGCCTTTCGCGTGCTCCTTGTTTCTGCTCCTCCCTGCTTTTCGCTGTTTAGCGTCGCTGCAGCGATCCTCCGGAGAGGTCTTCATCCAGGAGCTCGGGGAGCCAGCCCAGCTGCAGATGAAGAGCTTGGGGATTGAGTTCGGCAAGGTGGCGCAGACCGACAGCAAGATGGGCGATGGCGCGCCCGCGTCGCCAGCGGGCGCCGATGCAGGCGCGCCGCGCGCGGTGGCGGCGCCATCGGCCGCTGAGTTGAAGAGCAACATGTTCCGCATGCGGCGTGCAGGGTTCGACGTGGGGAGGCGCGTCGCCCAGAAGAAGAACGTGGATGATGTCTTCCAGGTGCTCTCCATCTCGGAGAATGGGATCGCCGCCCAGGAGAAGGAGCACTGCGACCTGGCTGGCGACGAGATCGGCATTGTGTGGCTGCAGCCGCCCCGCCGCCCGTGGCGAACAGGGAGGGGGGAGGTGTTATGGGTGGAGGTAGTAGCGGCGATAGTGTACTGCATTTAAGTTCCAATGGGTTGTTCGATGCGCTGCAGCGCGCGGAAAAGTAAACAGAGCGGGCGGATTGGAGTGGACACTTTGCTCGAGAAATACAAGGTGGCTCCCAGGGTGCAAGAGCAGGCGCCGCTCACGAAGGAGCACCTGCCGACGGCCCATGCGGGTTGGACGATGGACGCGTTCAAAGGGGCATGCAACATGGCGCTGCGGCTCCACGCGCTGCAGCACCAGGCGAACATGTTGCACCTGGAGATCATGCAGGACCCACCTGCCGTGCGCTGCAAGCGCGCCTTCAAGGCGGGTGAGCTCGTCCGACATGTGCTTCCGCAGTCGTCCGCGCCCCTCTCCCCCCTCCCCGATGACGCCGCGCTGCAGCGCTGCGGTGATCACAATGCAACGAGGATTCCGGTGCACGTCAAGCCGTAGCGACGAGGTCAGCGATGCTACCGACTGCGTGCCATAGCTCCACGGTGGGGGTGGTCGCATCACGGCCGCGAGCACGCGCATGAGCGCGGGCTGCAGCGCGGAGTCGATCTCGTTGGGAAAAGGTTGGCGGCCTCCACGAGTGGTTCGTCAGCCCGCAGTTCGCGGGGCCCCGCCCTGATGGGTCGGGGCCCCGCGACGCCCTTGTCAGCCCCTTCTGGGCGGTGGCAAGGGCTGAATCAGAGCCGAACATGGAGCTCCGCAAGGGGATCGAGACGTTCGGGGAAGGCGGCAACGAGGTGCAGGTGGCGGTGCCCGTCATGCACAACACTTGCGCCTTGTCCGCAGGCGACTTCTTGGCGGTGAAGCCGCGGCCGCGGCTGCAGCCGCGGCCAGCCAAGAAGCTCAGGGCGGCCTGAGCTGGCGATAAGAGGGGCAGCGCGCGCCCGCGGGAGGATGAGGCAGGAGGGAGGGAGGATGGGGAGGAGGAGGAGGCAGGGCAAGGCTTGCATGGGGGGGGAAGGGCGGCACATGGAGGAGGAGGATGGCGTGGATGAGGGTGAGGAACGGCGAGCGCGCGCGGCACCGAGCTTGGCCCTCCTGTTGTTGTACGCGGTGCGTGGGTGGATGTGCAGTTTGGTATTTGTCGCGGCGCTGCGGCGCGCGGAACGAATCACTGCGCCAGCATCGTCGCTGCAGCGACTGTACAGCATTGGTGTTACCCTCAGCCTTTCCCACATGTACACATGCATGCCGCTGCAGCGGCTGCGTCATCATTGTTGTGCATCCGTTGCTCTTCCATATGCCTCATCTTTCACATGCGGTGCAGCGTGCCTCATCATGGGCTGCTCGTCCGCGCGCGTGCACCTCCGCCACTTGCCTCGGCATTCCATCGCAGCCATTTTGGCGCTGCAGCGCGACCGCGCCCGGGCTGCAGCCTCGGCGCGCGCGATGGCGTCGATCAATCGCAATGTCGCCATTTTGCGGGGCACGGTGACGGGCAGGGGGATGCATGTGAACATCGACGTCATCCACGGCCGTGAGTGCATCACGGTGTGCAACGAGACTTGGAGCATGTGGGTATGTGGCAAAGCCAAAGCTCTGAGGACTGCAACCTTCGTGACTTGGCTCAAGCAGCAGCGTGCCATCGCGGCGTCGGCGCCGACGGCGCTGTTCGCTGCGGAACCGCGCCGTCCGACCGCGCGGTCGGGCCGCGCGAGTCGCAAGGCTGCAGCTGCTGCGACCGATGGGGCCTTCAAAAAATTGGAGCCTCCGCCTTTTGGCGATCCTCCTACGAAGGCCACTGCGCTGGAGGTGTTCGTTCCTCCCCCCGTCGGGCCAGGGGCGAGCTCTTGGTGGTGCTACACGCCGAGGGCGTGGAGTACATCAAGCACAAGTTGCGCGCGGAGACGGAGGACGCGCTGCCGCTGAAGCGGCCGCGGCGACGCGACGCTGAGGTTCCAGAAGGGCCCGCATCTATTGGGTGGAGAGGATGCAAGCGTGGAGGGCAGTGCGCACAGACTGCGGAGCCAGCAGGACGGCGCCGTTTCACGCGCTGTCCACCAGGGAGGCCGCGCGGGCGAGCGCGGCGAAGTGGTGCGATGGCGACGAGAGCGTGGCGCTCGCCAACGGTCTGGAGGATGAAGGAGGTGCGGTGGCGGAGGACGAAGAGGAGGCCGATGAGGAGGTTGTGTCGGAGTGAGCTGCGGCACGTGGTCGGCAGCGCGGGGCGCGCGATTGCGGTCGACCGCGCCGCCGCGGGGCGTGCGATCACGGTCGGCAGCGCGATGGAGAATGGCAGCGGGCGCAGGGGGGGGGGGGGGGGGCGAGGAGGGCGTGGGCGAGGGCGAGGGCAAGGAGGAGAAGGAAGAGGATTGGGATGAGATTTGTGCACTGTTGGCGGCTCCCCCCCCAAGGTTCGCTATTGTTGGTGCCATTATGAATCGTCGGTGTTGCATGCGGTTTGTCGCCGCTCGCGTGCTGCAGCGCGACGACGCCGCGATCAAGTGCGCACCCCGTGCGTTGCATGTGCACTGCCGCCGTCGATGCGTGACCTCACGGCGCTGCAGCGCTGACTTACGTTTCGTGCGTCGGGCGTGTCGCTGTCATTGTTTCGCATCGCGCTGCAGCGCTGGCGTGGGTGACGTTTGCAACCCGCGCGCAAGTGCGCTGCATTTTATTTAATGCGTTTCACAGCCACCAGTGATCAGAGCATCAACGACGGCCAACATGCGCGCAGTGCCGCCAACATGGCGGACCCCCTCAGAGCCAGCGCCGCCGCCGAAGGCGGTGTCCGCTGCAGCGGATGCGGCATCAGCGGCTGCTCCGCCGCCGCCGCCGCCGCCGCCGCCGCCCCCGCCTCCGACGCCGCGGCTGCAGCCGCCAGTGATGGAGCCGCCGCGGCTGCAGCCGCGCCGCGTAAGCGTGGCAGTGCCAGTGGAAACGGCCCTGGCATGTGGAAGCTCGGTTGCGACATGCTTCGTGACGCGCTGCAGCGGCAGGATGGCGATGCCGCGGTTGAGTTGGCGATCCAATGCCATGTTCGGAAGAAGCAGAAGCGCGACGCCATGACTCAATGGCTATAGGCGTTCTGCCGACGGGCGCGGCGCGCGCCTGGAGTGCCACAGCACCTGCGCATTGCGTGGCGGTTTCAGCCGATGACGGCCTGGCGACGGCGGCAACGGCGACGGAGGCGAGTTCCGGAGTTCCCACCGCTCACCGCCAGCACTTCGGAGCAGTGCATACAGGAGAAGAAGGAGGATGGAAGAGGATCAGGAGGAGGAGGAGGACGGCGACGACGACGACGGCGCTGAAGACGACGTCCCCTCATACTCTCACTTTCCCAAGTTCCCACCGCTCGCCGTCAGCACTTCGGAGCAATGCGCGCAGGAGAAGAATGAGGATGGGAGGAGGACGCGGAGAAGGGGGAGGAGGACGAGGAGAAGGAGGAGGAGGAGGGGGAGGGGGAGGAGGAGGAGGACGAGGAGGAGGAGGCAGGAGTAGGCAGAAGGAGGGGGGCGTAGGAGGGGAGGCAAAATCGGGATCCATGGGGTGGGGGGGGCAACCCTGGGGAAGTCACAGCAGTCGTCGGCCCGCGGTGGTTGATCGGGGGCGACCTTACTTTGGTGGGGCGGGGCGAAGGCTGGAGGCGGCTGAACATATACTCGATCGGGTCAGCCGACTGGTTAGCAGGGGCTCGTCGTCGTCAGCGTCGTCGCCGTAAAATTCGTCGTCGACGCCGCCGCTGTTTTGGTTTCGAGAGGCGTAGCTGCAGCTACGCTGCAGCTTTGCAGCGCCGCCGCCCGCGCTGCAGCCGCGCGGCGCCGCCCCGCGCGATTCTCGCGCTGCAGGCGCCTCCTCGCGACGTCGTCGCATCTCGACGGCGCCGAGTGCGACGAGGTGCAGGGCGAGTTCGACGACCCGCCGATGCTGTCGGAGGCGCCAGAGCTGCCCGCGCCGTCGGACGGCCGCCCGACGCCGCCAGATCGGCCGCCGCCAGGGTTTGAGCCTTGGGGCGTCGAGCACGACGCCGCGGCGCGGGCGCCCGCCGCGCCGCCGCGCAGGCCGCGGCCGAAGGCGCGCGCCGCCACTTACGAGGGGAAGGGCAAGGGCACAGCCAGCGACAAGGACAAGGACAAGGGCAAGGACAATCACATCGGCCACCCTGTCCAATACGGCGGCGCCAGCGGCAGCGGCGGCCCTCCTTGCGAGGGCAGGGGCAAGGGCAAGGACAAGGGCAAAGACAAGGGGGGCAAGGACAAAGGCAAGCTGATGAACCGCAACGCGGGTAACCATCGCCGTGGCGGCTGGTTCAATCGCGCGCAGTTGCTCTGCGAGCTGTTGCTGCAGGGGGGGGGGGGGGGGGGGGGGGGCGCGCCGACGCGGGCCGCGTCGGCGCGGGGGCTCTGCGCGGGGCCCGATCGGCGCGGGCGCGGCGCGCGTCGCCGACGCTGGCCCTGGGGGGGGGCGCCCGTGAGCCGACCAGCGCTGCAGTCGCTGCGACGGCGACCAGCGCGCCAGCGTTTCAGCGCTGCAGCGCGCCTCGAGCGCTGCGGGCGCCCCATGGGCGCAGCGCCGCGCCGCGGCTCCGCGCGATTTGCGGTGGGCGACGGAGGGGGGCGGATCTAAAGATCAGAGACATTGGATGGATGAGCACAGGTGGAGAGGGGGGGAGGGAGGGAGGCGGAACGTGAGATGCATAGGGATTGCGAGGGGGACGAGGGAGACGCAGTGGGGGGTGAAGATGCATTGGAGAGAGGCGGTAGACAGGATGCCCGCTGCAGCGGGCGCCCACTCTCCCGTGAGCGACGGGGTCGACGAGCGCATAGTGAGAGGACACATGCTGCAGCAACCCCACATTTAAGGTGAGAGGGGGGCACGGGAAGGAGTGGATCAGTTCGCGAGCATAGCTGGCGGCCGACGCATGCATGCGCCCAGGCGCGAGTTATCATTCGCGCGCCAGATCGCGTGGTGCGCCCGCGCTGTCGCCCAAAAAGGCGCTCCGATATCCTCATCGCATCTATCTGCCATCGTCGACGTTCGCATCCTGGTTGCCTGAGATTTGTTCTTCTGGAACCATGGGCCAGGGGTCGGCCTTGGAAGGGCCAGTGAAGTTTTGGGGCGCTTGGGGGGGGGGGGTCCTGGGGCACGCCAGATGGTGAACCGTCTCGCATCGCAGCGCCCTTCGCCACCCCCCCTGCCCCCCTCATCACAGTTCGTTGCGCCGCCGATTAGCTCCCCCCATGGCCCCCTTGCAGCCTCACCAGACCCCCTCAGCCTCGTCGTCGACAGTGTCGAGCCATCGCGACGCTGCTGCAGCAGCGCCGCGAGCGTAAATCTTTGCAGTTGACAGCGTCTTCGACATCGTCAATCTCCTCGCGTCGCTCCTCAGCTAGCCGCGTGACGTACACATTCAGCATTGCTCCTCTATCATCCACACTCTAATTAGGTTCCACGCCCACATCGAAATCAACAGTGTGGACAGTGTTCTGGGACGGCGTGGGTGGGCGTTGGGGTGGGCTGGAGTGCTGGATGGTTGCGTCAGGGTGGCTGATCTGAGGTCGCACGGGAGGTGCGGGTGAAGCGATCTGAGAGCGTCGGTGCCCCTCTGCAAAGGTGGCGCAGTCTAACAGCGGCGTGTCTGTTCAATAGCCCAGGCTATTGAACAGGCACGCCTGTGCCTGTTCGATAACCCAGGCTATTGAACAGGCGCGCCTCTGTCGATGCCCCAGCAACGTTCTATCGACCTTCGAAGCTCTCGGAACGCTTCATTCTTTGTTCCTGATCGCACTTCGCGCCTCTCCTGAGTCCCTCCCGCGCCCCTCCCGCGCCCTCTCCGTGCCCCTCCCGCGTCCGTCCCGTGCTCCTCCCGTGCCCTTCCAAATGCATGATTGTGTCCATCTCGTCTCCCTCCTGCCTCCCGTGCGCTCCCGCCCGCGCCCCTGCCGTGCCCCTCCCGCGCCCGCCCGCCCGCCCGCGCCCGGGCCCCCGCGCCCCTCCCCCCCGCCTCCCGTGTCTCTCCCGTGTCCCTCCGGTGGATCTCCCGTGTCCCCCCCCCCCGCCTCCCGCGTCCCTCCTGTGTCCCTCCCGTGCCCCATCCCGCGTCCGCCCGCCCGCCCGCCCGCCCGCGCCCGCGCCCCTCCCTCCGCCCCCCGTGTCTCTCCCGTGTCCCTCCCGTGTCTCTCCCGCCCCCCCCCCCGCCCCCCGTGCCCCTCCTGTGTCCCCGCCGTGTCCCTCCCGCGCCCGCCCGCCCGCCTGCGCCCGAGCCCCTGTGCCTTCCCTCCCGCCCCCGCCCCCCCGCGCCCCTCCCTCCCGCCTCCCGTGGCTGAGCGCTGCAGCGCTCACGTGTTTTCGTTAATTGGCATGCGATCGTTGCGCTGCGGCGCATCTGCGCTGTTGCGGCCCCCCTTCCACCCCCGCAGTCAAGTGCTTCAGCGCGCGGCGCGGGGGGCCCCCCCTCGCGCTTGCCATCGGAGCGCGCGCTTGCCCTCGGGGCGCAATCGCGGCCGCAGCTGCGGCCGCGCCCATCGACCGCACCCTGGACAACATCGACTCGTGCGATGCCTTCGCTGTGAGCCAGGCTGGCGTCATCGCAGACGATGCGATGCAGCAATCCCAGCAAGCGCTCAGCATGTCGGCGCAGCTGCAGCTGCGCAACCTCGGCACCGCAGCCGCGGCACAGGCAGCGACCTTGCAAACGAGGATCAACGCGTCAGGGCTCGCTGCCGAGCACGAGGCGCGCTCGAGCGCCGCGCTGGCCGCGCGGGTGGGCACGGCGACGCCCGCGCTCCAGATGCGCGCGCAGACGCTCGCGGAAGGGCGCTGCTATCCATCGTGCCTTGCACATCGCACCGCCGATCGTTATGCGCATATATTCGCGTGTTCAAACATGAGCATGCATGCTCATTAGTTTCTGCATACATGCTCATATTTTGATGGTATGTATGATGCATGCTGCAGCATGCCTGCGTCGATTCGTCGGCTGGTGGACTTCGCCGCGCAGGATTGGGGCACGCCTCGCGACCCCAACCAGAGCATCGTCGCGAAGGTGCGCGCGATGATCAGCCGTTGCGCTGCCATCGGCTTGACGGTTCCGAGCGAGAACGCGCTCAAAGAGTTGGCTGCCTTGATGGCATGCGCCCATCTTCCAGACGCAAGCCCTAGACAGCTCTACGGGGTCGTGACGGAGCTGCAGGCTTGCGACTCGGCGGGAACCCCTCGCGCAGACGCGTCGCATCGCATTGGCTGCAGCCAATGCGTCACGACGCGTCTGTGTTAAGAGTTCCCGACGAGTCGCCTTTTACAGGGGCAGTTCTTGGCGAGCCGCAGGGGTGCGGCGGCGCCGGCGGCGGCGACAGTGGCTTGGAATTGCCCAGGAGATCCTCGGCAGCCCCCGCAGCACATCTTCAACGGGGCGCACGCCGATGCAGACCCACCGATCGATGCGACGCGCGACCTCGCCAACGTGGCATCGCATCTACGAGGCTGCTGCCACCCCGTCATTTTCTGCAGCGCTGAATATACGGGATGTTTTGGGTGCTTCGGTGAGCTTTGTCCCGTAGGTCCACCTCGTAGAGCATGATGGGTTTCACGCCGCACATGCGCCGCTGAAGCGGCCGCGGATCTCAACGCCATCAAGGCTCGGGTGCCGCTCAGGCTGACCAACGAGGGCTGGAGGTCTGCCGCCCCGCAGTCGCAGCAGAGCCAGGCCATTGTGCCATGGGCGCCACCGGGGTCACCCTCCGCGCCGCCTGCAGCACCAGCACCAGTGACGGCCATGGGCCCGATGGCCGTGATGCAGCAGTTGCTGGCAGCGATGGCGCCACCGCCATCGCCGCCCAACGAGCTGCAGCTGCAGCTCTTCCCGCGCCGCCCTGCGACGCCCGAGGCCGCCGCCCCCCGCGATCGCTGATTCGCCAGCTGGGCCAGCATCGCCAGCGGCGGCGCCAGATGCTGCTGAAGCTGCGCCGTTGCCGTCATCGCCGCCAGAAGCAGACGCGCTTGCCAGTGAAGCTCGGGTCGCGGCATATGGGGGCGAGGAGGAGGGGGGTGAGGCGGAGGGGGAGGAGGGTGAGGACGAGGAGGAGGAGGAAGATAAGGGGGAGGAGGATGAGGAGGAGGAGACGCACCCCCCGCGCACCTGGCGATGGTTGTGCTCGGCGGTCGCGCGACTCGCGCGGACGACGATGAGGATGGAGGTTAGAGTTGTAGAAAATTTACATTATTGTTGACAGCTTCTCTTGGGGGCGAGCGCTGCAGCGCTGGTGCATTTGTGCTCGCCGCTTACATTGCCATCGTGATCTGCGCTGGAGCTTACGATGCAGCACTGCAGCGCTCGCGTTCCTGGATGTGGGCGTATCTAACGCGCGCTTTCCCGTGCAGGGTTGCAATGTTGCTGCGCGCCGGTGCTTGGGATGCAGCGCTGCTCGTCTGGAATGCCAGTCGGTTCTCGTCGACGCGCTGCAGCGCCATCATTCGTGATGTCGAGCGTTGTCTTCCGCATGATTGTTGCCAAGTCAAGCGCTGCAGCGCTGTGATTCGCTCACGTTGCGCGTTGCCGATGGCATGCCCCCCCCCCCCCCCCTCCTCCTTCTCCGCACTCGGCTCGCGCGTTGCAGCCGTCATCGCTCGCTGCAGCGTGAGCTAGCAGCGGCCGCCCTCCGCCTCCCCACTCGGCTCGGCTCGCCATGGCGGCGCACCGCCGCGACTTGCCGTTCGAAGCGCAAGCGCGCGGGCTTTCGCGCCCAGTTGCGCGAGGCCCGCGAGGCGGCGACGGCGGTTGCTTAAGCACAAGTGACGGAGGCGCGGAAGATCGCGAGGAAGGCGGACAAGCAGGCGCAGATCCGCAGTGCGGAGCTGCAGGTGGATGGGAGTGGGGGAGAGATGAGAAGGAGTAGGAGGATGATGAGGGAGTGGCATGCCGCTCCCCCGCTGCCGCGGGGGAGAAGGACGAGTGGGGGGGGGTCAGGGGGGGGGGTGCGATGGGGGGATGAGGGGCATGCGCAGCAGGGTCGGGGTCAGGTGGACATCGCCGCTTCGGACCTGGCCAAGCAGACCTCGCTGCGGGCCGCCAAGAAGATGAAGGTGACCTGAGGCTCGCCTCGGCGACCACCTGCTGAAGCATGCAGGTTCGATTGGTTGTTGAAGAGCGTGGGGTGGGGTGGGGGGGCGGGTGGGGGGCGGGGCGGGGGCGGGGGCGGGGGGGGGCGTGTGTGTGTGTGTGTGTGTGTGTGTGTGTGTGTGTGTGTGTGTGTGTGTGTGTGTGTGTGTGTGTTGTGTGGTGTATGTGTGTGTGCGTGTGTGTGTGTGTGTGTGTGTGTGTGTGTGTGTGTGTGTGTGTGTGGTGTGTGTGTGTGTGTGTGTGTGTGTGTGTGTGTGTGTGTGTGTGTTGCGTGTGCGTGTGCGTGTGTGTGGTGTGTGTGTGTGTGTGTGTGTGTGTGTGTGCGCGCGCGTGCGCGTGGGTGGTGGTGGGGGGGGGGGGGGGGGGGAGGGGGGGGGGGGGCGGTTGAGCGTGTTGTTTGAGTTTCGCTGCAGCGCTTCCCCGTTGATCACGATTGATTGTTTGCGCGCGGGTCATGATTTGTTAACGCATTGCGCTGCAGCGCAGTTTCGCTTGCAGTTCCTCGCTGGATGGCGCTGTGGCGGATGGCGAGGGGGAGGGCGAGGAAGACTGATGATGCTGATGATGAAGGTGATGATGGCGAGGGGGAAAAAAAGGGCGGGCGACGGATGACGAGGAGGACGAGCAGGACGAGGAGGAGGATGGAGAGGATGAGGGGGGGGG
This sequence comes from Prorocentrum cordatum, assembly GCA_963575745.1. Lineage (NCBI taxonomy): Eukaryota > Dinophyceae > Prorocentrales > Prorocentraceae > Prorocentrum > Prorocentrum cordatum. Next base: position 50,215 of record CAUYUJ010004793.1, read on the forward strand.
GGGGGGGGGGGGGGGGGGAGGAGGGGGAGGGGGAGAGAAGAGAATGCGGAGGAGGAGGGGATGAGGATGAGGAGGGCGAGGAGGAGGACGAGGATGATGGAGGAGGATGATGTTCGCGCTGCAGCGCTACTTCAGATTGTCAACATTGAACGTTAGCACCTGCAGCGCCATGTGCGCCCAAGACTGTTGATTGGCAGTTGGCGCTGCAGCGCGCATTTGATTGCTCCCCACGCGATGCAGCATCGTTTCCATCCGTAGCCGCCGCGGCCCCGTAGCGGAGGGGCTCGGGCTAGCCCCCTCCGCGCGCGCGCAGCGACTGAGGCAAGCCTGCCTCGGGAACGCGTGCGATGGCGGCAGAGGGCAGCCGCCCAGCGAAGCTGCGGCGGCTGCCCCGCCTTCGCGCGGAACTGCCTGTCATGAATTGTAATGCGATGGCGCAGCTCCTGGTGCCCATTAAGCGCGACGGGGTCCCTGACTTGGGATCCCGTCGCCAGGATGTCAGGGACGCTCGGGAGCTCATGGCCGGCGAGAACACGCCGCGCGGGAAGCTCCGCCAGAACATGGGCGTCGGGCAGCGCGCGGTGGAGGTCTGCAGCCCCGCAGCAATGCTGTGGTATTGCAGCGCCCTCCCCCGCGATGCAGCCTCTGTGGCAGCGGGCGCTGCGGCTGCCACGTCCGCGGCACGTCGTCACTTACCGCGATGAAATAGGCGCTGGCAACGCGCTGGCGCACGCGCAGAAGCGTATGTCCTGGGGCATCTACTGGGCGATCGCGGAGTTTGGCCCGCAGGCGCTTTCGACGGGGGACTGTCGCGATCGCCGAGCGTCGCTGCGGCAGCGATATATGCAGGGACGGGGAGGAGGGCGGGGAGAGAGAGGAGAGAGAGGGAGAGAGAGAGAGAGAGAGAGAGAGAGAGAGAGAGAGAGAGAGAGAGAGAGAGAGAGAGAGAGAGAGAGAGAGGAGAGAGGAGAGAGAGAGAGAGAGAGAGAGAGAGAGAGAGAGAGAGAGAGAGAGGACGGGAGACGGGAGAGAGAGAGAGAGAGAGAGAGAACAGCAAAAATGCGAAAGAGAGAGAGAGAGAGAGAGAGAGAGAGAGAGAGAGAGAGAGAGAGAGATGCGGGAAAGGAGGGCTGACTGTCTGGACAGCAATGGCAGCGGTCGGTTTCGAATGTATAGCGGCGCTGCAGCGCCCGTTGTGCCGCGACTTGTTCGCAGGATGCGCGATTCCAGCTCGCGACGATGCGGGTCAAGACCGCGAGCGACATCCAGCCGCGCGGGCCGCCCACGCTGCCGGGCGCAATCCTCGCGCAGTTCTGGCCTGATCAGGGGCGCAACTTCAGCGCAGGCCTCGGCCTGCGGCTGCGCCCCGACGGCGCGACGGAGCTTATCCAGATGGACCTTGGCATTTACATGCAGCCGCTGCAGCGGCTGCCGCATTGCATTCAAGATTATTTAGCATGCATGTGCACATATAGCTTTATAAGGTCACGCCATGACGCCTTCCTGCGTTGCTACAGCGACGCTGTCGGATCGCGGGCGAGGATGCAATGCGCCGCTTGATCGGAAGGGAGGTTCGCCAGGGATCAAACCATGTTTCATGCGCCGCTTCCTGTTCCTGAAGGGCGAAGTTCGAGATTTAGTTGCGTCTGATACGACGGGGGTCGCTGTTCACCACTCAGAACCAGATGCGTCGCGGCTGCAGCCGATGGCGGCGCCGTTGCTCGATGCAATCTGCAACCGGTTGGTCGAAGGGGTTAGCATCGTGAACAACGGCGAGTTCCAAGAGTTGGAGCGCCGACCTGGCTGGAACTGGGGCCCTCATTTGCCCGGGCGGGCTCGGAAACTCAAGCCGCTCGAGACAGTCATGTTTGATTGGATGCATTGCATTTTCGTGAACGGTACATGTAACACTCTGGTGTTCCACATGTTTCGAAGGTTAAAGGGTCGCTGCGCATATGGGCGCGTGCAGATGCATATTTCCAGGGCTGGTCGTTTCCAGGGTGCAACTCCGTCTCCCCCGACACGTGCGCGATCTTCGGCGATGAGCGCGCGAGGTCCCGCACTGACAGCAAGCATTTCAAGCGCACCGCCAGCGAGGGGCTCACAACCATGCAAGTATCATTTTATGCTTCGCGCCCCCGCCAGTCCAATAATGCATGCGCTGCAGCGCTAAGCCCGATGTTTATGAGCGTGAATTTCTGTAGGGTATGCACTGCGCCCCTCTTGTTCCGACATGGGTTCACGCGTGCGCATTGACGTGTTTCTTCAGGGATGTGGCTAGCGACGCTGCGTCGCCTGCAGTCCGATCGGCTTGCGCAGTGTTCGAGGCGCGCGCGATCGTTGCGGAAGAAATTCTACGAGTATCCAGGCGTCAGGCAGACGCGGATAAGCTGCAGGCTGCGGTCCGAAACTTTTCGATGTCATATAGCAAGGTCTTCGGCAAGGACACCATGGCACAGAAGTTCCATTACCTGCACCACTTCGCAAACTACGTGAGGCGCTGGGGCCATGTGGCACTGCCCTCGCGCTGGGTTTTGGAGCGCAAGCACGGGGCCGGCAAACGCTTTGCCGACGCTCTTCAAGCGGGGGCTGCAGCCTCCAGCGGCTGGGACGCCAATGTCCTGAATAGCGTCACCGAGAGGCACTTGTGGCAGCTCATGGACGGCAGCACCTTCAAGACGAACTACTTGGTGAACGCCAGCAAGTCGTCCAAGGCCATATCGCGTGAGCTGCTGAAGCAGTTCGGAGACGCTGCTTGTTTTTAACTCCGCTGCAGCGCGCTGCCGATGCCACGACGTGAAGCACGGCGACCTCGTTCTTTTGGAATACGCAGGGGGCGAGCACATTGCGGCCGAGGTGCTGAAGCACATCTCCTCTACTAGGAACGGCCACTACAATGGCTTGAGCCTCGTGCAGCCCTACTTCTTCAAAGAGCGACTGCGCCCACGGTGCTCGGCGCGCGCGATTGGTGGCTCTGAGGGCGCCTTTTGGGCGCGCGCGTCGTCCATCGCGCGCTCGCTCGCGCGGGCGCCGCGCGAGGGTGACGACATTCGGGCGGCGCGCCCGATATGGTCGCAGCCGCGGCGGGGCGCGACCGTCTAGCTGGAAACGTTGATTCCTTCTGGGGCTGCAGCGCACTGATTTCATTGCCTTATGCTTCGGTGCTGCAGCGCCTGAACATTGCGTGGTCGCCGACTCCCCGCATCCTCTTCTCCGCCCCCTTTCTCCGCCCTTCTTGCGCTGATGTCGTTGATCAGGGATGCGGTCGCTCAAACTCCTCCTTCCCCTTCATCCCCCCTTCTCCCCCTCCTCCTCCTCCTCGCACCCCGCCTCGCCCACCCCCCCCCCCCCCTCTCCCCCCTCTCCCCCTCCTCCCCCCCCTTCCCCCCCTCCCCCCCTCCTGGAGGAGGGGGGGGGGGGGGGGGGAGGGGGGGGTCGCGCGCGCGCGCGGGGGGAGGGGGGGGGGGGAGCATAGCTCAGGGCGAGAGGAGGAGCAGGGGGAGGAGGGGGAGGAGCGGGAGGCCGAGGGAGGAGGGGGAGGAGGAGGAGGAGGAGGAGGAGGAGGAGGAGGAGAGGAGGAGAGGAGGAGAGGAGGAGGAGGAGGCGCACCGCCCGCGCGCCGCTTTTCGGTTTGGGCTCGCGTCTTGCAGTTGCACCTGCTGCAGCAGGGGGTGGGTTCAGCAGGGGGTGGGCCCATCGGGCGCGCCATCGCCCAGACCATGAGTGATCTGGGCGATGACGAGCCCGACCCGTAGGGGACCCCCTTGGAGGCCCCCGCGGGCCGCTCGGGGATTCTCCTCGACATCCCCGAGCGATGGACCCCGGGCCTCGCTTCCAGCGGGTCCGTCCGCCGCCCTGGTCTGCGGCCCATCTGGGTCGTGGACCAGTGGGCGGTGGCGGACTACGCCGCCAACGACGAGGCGGCGGCCCCCCCGCCGCCCCCGCCCTCCCCTGCAGCAATGCCGCTGCAAGACGCAGCGGAGGGGCGGGTGGCGGTGGCCATGCTGCAACATTGGCGCCTGCCTCCAGACGCGGCGCTGGCGCTGCGAGGTTCCTGCTTCGCTGAGGCGCGCCCGCTCCGTACTCCGCCGCCTACTTTCTCTTCCTTTTCCCCCTCCTTATTCTCCGCCTTTCCCTCCTCTTCCTCCTCCTTCTCCTCCTTCTCCGCCTCCTCCTTTCCCTCCTCCTCCGTCTCCTCCTTCTCATCCTCCTTCCCCTCCTCCTCCTGCACCTTCTCCCCCCCCCCTCCTTCGCCCCCCGCCCCCCCCCCACCCCCCCCTCCTCCTCCTCTGGGCGGAGGAGGGGGGCGGCAAGGAATATGTACAATAACCTTTACCATTACTCAATACTTTGCCGCGGGCCGCTAACCATTTTGTAAGTCCGCTAAGCATTTAGTAAGTAAGCTAGCTTGCGGACTTACTAAACGGTTACTAAGTGCTTACTAAGTGGTTGCTAAATGGTTACTGAGTGGCAGTTAAGTGACTATTACGCGGTTAGTAAGTGGAAGCTAGAGAAGGGGACTTAGCGAGCTAACTACTACTCGAGACTTAGCAAGGTTAGCGTCCAGCTATAAGTGGCTAGTATCTCCTACTAACCAGTAGTAGCTGGTTATACAACACTTGTACGTGCATACTCAGCCTTCTAACCCGTGAGTATAACCGACTTATAACCGACATTTACAGCACGCTTGTAACCGACTTACAGCCGACTTATAACACTTATAGCACTACTACCTAAACACTTATAACTAACATCCCATATACAACTATAACTAATATATAAACCGTTACAGCTCACTTATAACGAACATCCTACTTACAACTTTTATAACCGACTTACAGCTCACTTGTACGTACATACTAAGCCTTCTACCCCCTGAGTATCCGCGCTAACCACGTAGCAGCTGCCGCGGCCATCCAAGCGCGGGCGGCGCGCGACCTGTCGGCCCCGCAGAGCAGCCGCGTCGCCCGCTCGGGCGCGGGCGAGTTCGGGCAAGGCGTTTGCCGCCGTCGGGCGCCGCGCCCTGATGTCGCGCGCGCCGGGCGCGTTGGCGAGCGGCGGCGCCGCCGTAGCGAGGGTTTCGACATGCCCCGCGAGAGCGATCGCGCTGGGCGGGGCCGCGCCGCAGAGATGCCCCTCCCCATCGCTGTCCAGTCGCGTCTCCCCGCAATGGCAGGAGCGCGTCGTTCTTGGGGGCGCCCGCCGCTGCGTTCGAAGAGATTCCTCGATCGCTGCTAGCTCCGCGCCGCTGGGGCGGGGCCATCGCTGCCGCCGTCGAGCTGGGGGCTGACGCCATAGTTCTGGAAGCCGAGGCGGTGCTTTTGCACTGCCGCCACCCGCTGCGCTCGGGCGCCAGTTGCGGGCGCCGCCTGCTGACGCCGACCCGCCGCTCCGCCTCGCCGCGTCGAAGGGCCGCGCCGCCTCGCTGTTGCAGGTGGCGCTGCTGCTCAAGATCGCAATGCTGTCGCGCGCCTCCGGCCCTCGGCGTCGGCGTCGATGGGCCCCGTCGGGGCGCGACCCCGCGGGCCCCCCCGGTCGCGGGGAGCGGCCCTGGGCGGCTCGAAGCGTCGCGGGGCTCGTCGCCTCGGGCCGCGGCCTCGCGCCGGCGCCTGGGCCGACCGACGCCGTCCGCCAGCGGGCGCATCTGGCCGCGGGGCCTGTCGCGAACCTAGCGCCCAGCGGCGCGCTGGGCCACCCGAGCTGGCGACGGTCCGCCCGGCGACGCTGGCGGCCTGCAAGTCGCTGCCGGGCGGCTTCGCGGCCCGCTGCTCGGCCCGCTTCCTGGGCTGGAGCACCGCGGCGGAGCTCGACGGGGCGGCCGCGGCGAGTCTGAACCTCGCGTTCATCGCCGGCGAGATCCCCGGCAAGGGGTCGCAGCTTAAGAGCTGGCCCGCTGCGCTCCGCGGCTGCGCTTCGCGAGGATCCTCGACCGCGGCTTCGACGCGGGGCGCCCCGGGCGCTGCCGGGGCGGCGGCCCCCCCGCGGCCGCGCCCGCGCCCGAGCGGCAGCGCCGCGCGGAGATTCGCCAGCCTGCGCGGCCCTCCCGGCCCCGCCTCGCCACGCGACGGCGGCGCGGGGCACTCCTGGAGTTATTCGCGGGCAGCGGCCGCGCGGGCGCGCCCGAGTCGCGCTCGACGTCTCCGCCGGCGCCAACGAAAACCACTTCGGACGCCGTTTCGAGCTGCTCATCTCTGGGCGGCTGAAGGCCGGCATCGCGGCCAGCGTGGCCTCTGGCTCCCCGCGCGCGACCTGGTCGCGCGCCACTCGCTGCCCCATCCGGCCTTCCGGGTCGCCCGTGGTCCTTTTCAGCTTCTTTGGCCCGCAGCTAGTGCCGCCCCAGCTCTGCATTGACATTCTCAGCTTGAGTTGCCGAACGAGCTCGCTCTGCAAGTCTCAGCGCCCCCATGTCTGCCAGAGAACCCACAGGCGTCCAGCGCCTCCATGGCGCGGCCTGCCCCTCGTCTCTCTGGCTTCGTGTCTGACCCGTCGCGCGCGTCTGCCGTGGGCCACCCGTGTTATTTTGGCGCCCGAAGGCGCAGGGCTACTCGCGTCGCCAGGCGGCGCGTCTCGGGTCGCGACTGCGTGGCCAAAAAGTGCTAGGGTCGAGGGCGTATCTGTTCAACGTCGCAGAAGTATCGAGTTGTTCTCTCAGGGGCCGCCCCAGGCGGCCACAACTGGACAGCCATCGCAGCCGAATGTCCGAAGAAATTCGCTTCTGCTTTAGCCTTAGCGCTGGAATCCTCGAAGTTCGTCGCAATGTCAGATATGGCCAGTTGCTCGGTCTGCGTTTTGTTTTGTTGCGTCGTTTGCGATCCCTGCGGGGCACATCGGGTTCGGGTGGTTCCAATCAGCCTCCGCGCGTCTGTCAGCGCGCTGCTGTCGCCTCTCGCGCCGCCGCCTCCTCGGTCGGGCAGCCTTCGCCTTTCGTCGAGCCTCTCTACGACAACGGAATATTATACGCAGGCTGGCCGCTTCTCGGGCGCAATTGTAGTTGTTGCCGATTACAGCCGAGTAGCCGCAATCAGTTCCAAGCAATGCCAAGCAACGATTCCTAGCAATGCCAAGCAATGCGAAACCATTCGCAAGCAATGCTGAGTCATGCGAAGCACTGCGAAGCCATGACCACGTAATGCCAAGCAACGATGCCAAGCGGAGCCAAGCAACGCCAATTCATGTAAATTATAGTTAAGCGGTGCCAAGCAACGCCAAGCAATGCGAATCAAAATCGTGCGATGCCAAAAAACGCCAATCAATGCAAACCAGCGCCAAGAAATGCTTAGCAATGCCAGAGAACGGTTGCAATCAATGCCGAGCAGCGCTTATCTAGGCCAATCAGTTGCAAACGACGTTACTCGATGCACAACAATGGCAAGCAACGCGTTGCATTACATTGGTTGGCATTGTTCAGAAATTGTGTGAATCGCGTCGGAAGGAGCCACACCGCGAATTGAGGTCGCGCAGTGTTACTGGTGTTGCGTCAGAACGGGCTGCATCCGTGTAACTGAATGTGTGCGATCAGCGGTCCTTAAGGCTTCCACGTGTAATTGCATAGGCAGGCTATCAGTTGCCACTGCCAAGTCGCATTTTCAGGGCTCTCCAGTCTTCAAACACAACCATACAATGTTCGGCGCCCTTCTTTGTGGAGCGATGACACAGGCATGGCGCATGTGAGACGCCACGCTGGTTCGGATGCGTTGGTTGGCAAGAGCTGTTGAGTTTAAGTGTCGTGCGTTGCTCGATGTTTCTATGTGACGTGAATCCGGACGTTCGCTACAGCCCCAAGCTTTGCAGTCTTTGCTCCTAAAGCCCCCAGCAACGCGATGATAATGATGCTGGCCCGCAGCGGCAGCCGAGGTATTCATGAAGCGTTGTCGGCACGTGAGATCAGAGCCCTTCTTCTGACATCCGAGCTGCATTAGTATTGCGACGCGGACGTTCGCGACCTGACCTTCGTAACCAACATTGAAAGCCGTACTCTGAGCGAGCTACCATGTGTGACGTTTTTGGAAGATTCTTGATCAATTGCGACGTCTGGCATTCAATCAACATTCGCCCTTAATTCGGCGTCACCCCAACCTGTTTATACTATGTGTGCGTCGCCCCCCCGTGGGCGACGCGCGCACCGAGAAATCTTATAGTATATGCGTCGTGGCGGGCGTATTCTGGCCACACCGTTCGGGAAACGATATACTACAAGATGGGTATACTATATGTTCGGGTCGGACGCGCGCCTCCAAGGCAGACATATAGTAATAGTATGTCTCTGTGCGTCCCACTCATGTCTTCCATGTTTTCCTGCCTCATCCGGCTTCTCCATTGTTCCCTCGTGTTCCTTCCCGTGCTGGTCCTCCAGCCTTCTCTCCCTCTTTCCCGCTCCGTCCTCCGCCTACTCACCTGTTTCCTTATGGTCCCCGCCTTCTCCCCTGAGCTCGCTCCTTTAGCTGACCATGATCGCAAAGGCACGAATGCTGGGCGATAGTGTTTTGTGAACGTACTGTGCGACCTCGCATCGATGCTCTGTCGCCCGAGGTTGCAGAGGAGAAAGTTGTCGACGAATGCGCTGCCACGTTGCGGCAGCCGACGTGTGCCCGGGCTTTGCCACACGGCAGGTGACATGCATTTACGATTTGATCGATTCGAATGTTTTGTTGCTTGAGGGTTTTTGTGGGAAGTGGGACCACCATTCCCCATGGTCGGCAATGGTGGTGGTGATCGTTCGGCAGTCGGAGCAGGCCTAAATCACATTCTGCCCATGGCGCTGTCAAAAAAACAACCCCTTGTCAGCGCCACTTCAGGACATCTGCGGCCGTCTCCGGTACTGCAGTGAGAGCGGATGCCAGTTTTCAGTATCAAGTGTCTTGTCGATCTTCCTGCAACTTTAAAGCAATAGTGATCTTTGTGCCTTTGTCTCTGGAGCTGCGGAGGCTCCGCAGTCTCGCCGAGCCTTTTCAAGATTGCCCCTCGCTCAGGAGCGCAGTCGACTGCCTGCGTCCCTAGTAAGCGTTCGGGGCAGAGAACCCTGACCAGACCAAAAAGGAGGGAGTTCCTCATGGTTGGTTTGGGAATTTGCCCTCGAGGAAAAGTCCTAACCAAGCCTCGATCGCCCCTCCTCCTGGGTCTGGTCAGGGTTCCCCTCCTTACAACTGGCAACGCTTCCAGCAGCTGGCCCAAACAAGCATCTTCCTCTTCGTGAGCCCACATCGAGTTCACACTAGGCCTTCCTTGCAGCAGCTCGCTCAACATTGGTCAATCGTGACTTTACGCATTTACTTGCATGCTCCACGAAACTGGAAAGCGTGACTTGAGTTGATTGATTTGTCGTAGTCTCACCGCTAGCTGACGCTACGCCAGAGTCCCCACATACATCCCTGTACTCCTCTCCGGGAAGCGTTTTCGTGACACGAGATCGAGCAGTATTCCAGTCGAGTCAAGGATAGGGGGCGGAGGTGGATGATGGGCCTCATGATTAGTGGGTGCAGGCCCGCATGAGCAATCATGTCGTCGTCCCCCCGCCCTTCCGCTCGCCCGACGTCGGGGGCGCTCCCCCGTGAGGCTTTGCCCAGGGCCAGCCGGTGTGTTTGGATGGGTGGCCTTTTGGAAAGGGAAGGATGAAGAGGTAGGGAATGAGGAGGGTTAGGACGACGAAGAGAAGGAGGAGGGGTAGGAGGACGACGAGGATGTCCCCTCTCGTTTATTCAGCCAGGCAATCGTGCCGTGCCTTGTGCTACGTTGTGTTGTTCTGTTTTGTTTTGCCTTGCCTTGCTATAGTTCGGTTCCTGTCGGTCTCTCCCCGCTTTGTGTTGTTATCGATTGCGTTACATTGCCGTAGTCTTCCTCGTGTCGACTTGCATTAGGTTCTCATATTATGTTTTGTAATGTTTTGCCTTGCCTTGCACTGCCATGCCGCTATGCCGTATCGTGCGTTGAATGGCCTTGCCTGTCCTGGCAATGCATTGCTTTGCCCTGCCTTGCTCTTCCCAGCCACGCTGCCTCGCCATCGCTTGCGATCTCTCGTCTTGTCTTGCCTTGTTTGCTCATTTCCCGAGTTGCCATGCATTGTCATGGACCAGATCTTGCATGATGTTGCTCCGTTTGGCCTGGCCCTGTCGCTATGGTATTTGCGCTGGCGAACTTTATTCCATCCTGCCTTGACTTGCCTTGCTCTACCCAGTCACACTGCCTCGCCATCGCGAGCAATCTCTTGCATTGTCTTGCCTTGCTAGCTCTTTGGTGGAGTTGCCATTCCCTGGCATTGGTCGTATTTGGTACTTCCTTGCTTCGACTGGCTTGGCTTGGCCCTGTGATGTTTGGTGTTGATTTTATGTTGATCAGTTTCACTTCGTCCTGCCTTTCATGCTGCTTCCCCGCCGTGCTTTTGGACCTCGTGATGATGTTGATTTTGTTCGGGACAGTTGCTCGGACGCTGCTGTCGATGCCAGCCAGCGGGCGGATACAGGATATCATGGTGATGTGGAGGGAGGAGGTGGGATGGATGGTGGTGTTGCTGGACTGTGGCGCAGCACTTGGCAAGCTCTGTTTATCCATGACGGAGGAGGGCGGAGGAGAAGGATGCGCGGAGAGTGAGGCCGACATCCCTCCTCGAAGTCAAACGCAAGTTTTTTCCACTACATGGCGACGCCCCCGGGCCTCACATTTCAATGTTGACACCGATGCTGGCGACCGCAGTTGTTCTGTTGACCCCGCTGGCCGCGCTGCGCGCGTCCATCAGCACCGAAATGTTGGGGGGAGGGGGTCGGATAGAAATTGATTTGCGTTTGTTGTGGGTGGTGGACATGTCCCGAGGCGGGAAACAAGCATCCATATCCACGGCCCCTGGCGGTCTGCACTTCTCGGTCGCAGCCCCTGTATGAATACGGAGTGGCCTTGCGCGGATGCCCCGCGCGGAACGTGCCTACAGGATCGCGCGTACATGGGATTGCGCCCCGGTGTCCATACATACCGCGAGGGCTTGCATGTGGATTGTGTTCGTCACTCTTGAGTGGTGGGTGGGGCCGACGAGCCCACATGCGGGGGGGTGTCAAATGTCATCCCTGCCCGGGTTGTCCCCAGCCTTTCGCGCCACCCTGGAGCTTGGGGTGCTCTCAGGGCCTCTCGGGGAGCGCTCTGGAGGCCATTGGGGCCTGCAGGGACTTCTCGGGGGGATTTTTTTGGGCTAGGGATTCCCAGAACTATGACGTCGTGACTTTTCCACAACGTGGCTTCCTGGAGGTCTGTGCCCCTTTCCTGGGAGCGGCTTTTCATCCCGAGTAGTTTTGTGGTGGTCTTGGGACCCAATGAATCTCCCCGGCAGCCGAGAACTGGCAAAAACATCGCGTCGTGGCTTGGTCGCAGCCAGAAGAAAGTGGGGGTAGCCCTGGCAGCACCCGAACGGTCAGGCCCGTCGCCTGGGCCTCGGGCGCGCGCTCGGCGCGCGCGGCTGTTGGCGCTCCTTGTGTGCCACGCCTGAATTTAGGCTTGCGCGCCCCGTTGGTGGAAGGGCGTGGCCCTGATCTGCAACGGCTTGCGTTTAGCAGTGGCGAAGCGTCCTGGCCTTCTTTTAGCCCCACCGAAGAATGTTCTAAAAATTGTGTGTGGCTTGCACGAAGTAGTCTTAGAATAGGTCTGGTTGAGGTCGTCTTGTTTGATCACATCGGCTGCACGTTCTAAGAACATTGTATTTGTTTTGTGTGGTTCTCAAAATATTTCGTGGTAGGCCTGTGGGAACGCAAGGACGGTCCGTCCTTGCTCAATTGCGGGCAAGACTCACGTCCATATCCACTGCGTCTCGGGTGTTCGGGCTCCCGTTCCCCAGAATCCCGAGGCGTCATGGGATGCGGGCAAAAGTCTGGCCTCTGAGCGAGGCTCCATTTTTGCCCATATCCGCACCGCCTTGGGTCTTCGCAACCCCTCCCCCGACAGTCCAAGACGTCGTGAACTTGGGCACAACTCTTGCCCGCAACGGCCTCGGCGCCGAGCCGGTCACTGTCCGAGCAGGGAGGCGAGATTCTTGCGGCTCAGACCTCCGAAGCGTTGACTCTGATACTGCTGGCGCTCTTTCTCGGCTTCGGCCTCTGGCGGCTTCTGTTGGAGCCCTGGGGCCATGATCCTCGAATAGGGCCAGGACGAGGATAAATTCGTTCCAGAGCGTTCGGGAACGCTCTCAGCGCGTTCCGGAACGCTCTGAGAAGGCCACGACCCCCGAGACATGTTCCAGATGTGCCAGATCTCAGAGATTTCTAATTTATCTTTACCCGAATTTATCCTCGTCATGTCTTCGTCGCAGGTCCGGTATCAAGAGCTACCCCCAGTGAAGCGTGCGGGAGTTCTGGAGCCGCGGATTGAAGCAAGCACATCGACGGCTGTCTGGGGGTGCGTTCTCTTTTTATGTCGCCATTAGTGCGAACACGCCAGGCTTACGTACACTGCGTGTGGTTTCCATGGCATTAGAGGACACTATTTGGATTCATTTTGCCGGTCGCCACCAGTGCGCCTTACGTGTTGGACGAGGCACTGTGGCCTCCCCAGCTTTCTCTCTCCTTCAGGCTTCCTCTGCAAATTCGGATCAGAAAGGATGCCCTGGCTGTATGGCCCATCGGCAATGCCTTGCCTGTGCCAGGCACGCTGGATCATCTACCCTCCTCATCCGTCGTCTTCGTCCTCCACCCGTTCCTTCATCTGTTTCATCGATTCGTCCTTCATCTATTTCCTCGCGCGTGGCTGGGTCGCTCCTGATCCTCCTCTTCCTCTTCCTCCTGCTCCTCGTCTTCCTCTTGCTCCCTCTTCCCTGAGACAAGCCAGGGCACGGATTCTGTGATGCATCGGCGAGAGATGCTCGAATCCAGGCTGGTCTCAGAGGACAGTGCCACTCTCAGTCCGACATTGGAACTGATGACGTGGCCTGTCGCACTATCGGCGCTGTGCGGTCCTCGGCGCTGCGGGACCCCAGCAGCACGCGCGGCAACGGGGGGGGGATCGGGGGTCGGGGCTCACGTAGCGGGGGTCAGCGCCAACGGGGGTCAGCCAATCCCCTCTGGCTGACCCGGGTTTGAGGGCCACGCGGGGCCGATTCCTCGTTCCCTCCCTCCGCCGACCAAGGTTTGGGAGCTGCGAAGCGGCCCGCCTGGCTTCGGTGCAGGGGCCTTGGCGGACCAGGTTTGTGCTGATCCGGCTTAGTGCGCCCCTGACGGGGGATGGGGAGATGGAGGTCAGGGGAGAACCACGGCTGAGGCGGGATAGGGGGTAGGAGAGAGGGGGTGATGTCGAGCCAGGGCTGGGCCTAAACGGTGTTTTGGCGACTTCGTGGGCCGTTTTCGTTTCGACTTCGTTTTGCGGTAGAGGTGGATGGAAAGCAAAACGAGGGAAAACGAAAACAAAACGAAGACGAAAAACACTGTTTAGGTTCAGCCCTGAGAGGGGGTGAGGTGGAGGCCAAGGGAGGACCATGGCTAAGTCCAGAGGGGGTAGGGGAGGGGGCGAGAGGAGGCGGGATCAGTGGCATGGCAGGGACAGCGGAGCAGGCTTTAGACTCGTCACGCGGCATGTGCAAGAGTGCATATTAGTTGGCTCCTAAGGGCGGGATCTGAAGAGCGAGCCACTCAACTACTCTTGGAGCCGTGTCAGGGGCCTCCTGGGCAGTCTTGGAGGCCTCTTGAGCCTTCTTGGGACCCTCTTGGGTCGTTTGGGGGCCCTCCTGGAGGCCTCTTGGGCTATCTTGGGACGATCTTGGGGGCCTCTGGGGCCGTCTTGGAGTGTGGGGAAACCGAAAAGGCGAGAATCCCAACATCTATCAAAGACCAGATGAAAACCAATGATGTTTGCCTCTTGGGGCCGTCTTGGGAGTGTTCTTGGAGGTCTCTTGGGGCGTCTTGGAAACCTCTTGGGCCGTCTGGAGGCCACGCTTGCAGTGACTGCATCAATCCTCCATGGCAGATGTTTTTAGGAGACATGGTGCCCAGTGTCAGGTTTCTCTTATATAGGTGCGCCAGTTCAGTTTTGAGAGTCTCCCAGACCATTTTGGCTGGAGGCAGAGCGAACACACACGCAGACCAGAGAGGCACAGGCGGGAGGCACGAACCTCCTGGTACTGGGCCTGGCGCAGGGTCCTATGAGCTGCTTCCTCACCGGGGAGGGTGATTGGTGTTGGGCGCCCCGCCGCTTCATCCGCAGGCGCTCAGCAGCACGTATGCGCATCCCTGCGCGCGTCCCTTGACTCGGGACAGGCGCGCTTTTTCTCTCGCCGGGGCGGCTCCCCTGCCGCCGTGGACCCGCGACAGAAACAAGCCCGTCCGCACGCGGGACGATAGCGATGACGAGGAGGAGGAGGAGGACGACGACGACGGCGGCGACGGCGGCGGTGGCGAGGATGATGATAATGACGAGGATGGTGGTGGTGATGATGATCATGTCGACGACGATGATGCTGGAAGCGATGGTGATGGTGAATATGATGATGATGATGATGATGATGATGATGATGATGATGATGATGATGATGATGATGATGATGATGATGATGATGATGATGATGATGCTGATGATGATGATGATGATGATGATGATGATGATGATGATGATGGACTTTTCTATTGAAGATGAATGCCTTCAGAGGAGAAGGGAGAGGCCGAATGCTGAATGCGTTGTCTTTTGTCAATAGCCTTCGGCTGTCGAGCTGGTGGGCCGCGGCTTGGCCGCGGCGCATGGCCGGGGCCTTCCTGGGGCTTCCCGCGGGCTGGGCGGGGCTCATCGACCGCTGGGGCGTCCCCGCGCTCCAGGCCTGGGTCGCGCGCTGCCCGGCGGTGGAGCTCCCGCCGTGCCCAGCGTGCCCGGGCTGCAGCTGCCCAGCCTGCCCGCCCTGCCCTGGTGCCTCCGTGGGCGCGACCACGGGCACTGTCGCACTCGCCTGCGGAGGGGCCGCGCTGGCTGGCGCGTCGCTCGGGGCCCTCGGCACCTTCACGGCGCTCCGGCTCTGGCCGCCGCACGGGGGTGTTGCGGAGGGCCGCGGCCGACCCGTGACGGTCGCCAGCGCGTCAGGGACACAGCCGCCGCTGGCTGCGCTCGCCGCTGGGCCTCATGTCGGAGGCGTGGGCGTGGGTCCTCTACAACGTGGTCGGCGCGCCGCTGTTCAACCAGAGGAGGGTGGCAGGCCAGCTGGCGCTCACGAGTGACGTGATCATCGTGACCCCAGATGACATGGTCTATGCCGAGACCTTGCTGACGGCGGGGCCCGACATCTCGGCGGTGCGGTTCTCGGCTACGAGGTGGCCGCCGCCGCCGGGGATCGACCCTTGCGCGACGCACAGGTTCCGCCAGGCCCCCTCGGCGGCGCGCGAGGCGGCCTGGCTGGCGGCCGCCGTCGCGGAGGCCGACGCCGAGTTCGGCCGCCGCCATCCAGGGGTGCCCGTGCCGCCTGGGGGCACCCTGGTGCCGATGGCGGGCGGCCTGCTGCCGGGGTTCGTGGCGCCCGCGCCCGCGCCGGCCGCCATCGTCGTGCCCGTGCCGCCTCCAGGGGGGGCTGCCGCCGCACCGCCCGCGGCCGGGGTCGCCGCTGCCGCGTTGGCCGCTGCCGGGCCGCCCGCGCCGACGGACCGCTCGCCGCAGTGGTGCCAGACCCCGCGGCCGGCGTGCCCATCGCGCCGGGCGCCCCCCCGGCCGTCGGAGCGCCTCCTGGACCCTCCTGGAAGGACGACGGCGGCGCCCCCCTCGGGCCGAACGGCAAGGCGCCAGTGGGCTGGTCATGGGTGCTCGCCGAGGATGCAGGCGGCCTCGCCTACGGCTCGGTGGTGCAGGTCGGCCCGATCGGTGGCACGATCTTGGCCGCGCGAGCGGGCCGAAGAGCGACCATCAACCTCGTCGGAGGTGTCTCCGCCATGGCGTTCCTCCTGGAGGACAGGCGGCGAGGTGATTTCATCGACAAGTGGCGGGGGGCCGACGCGAGGATCTTGGCGCGCACGCCGGGCGTTCGCCTGGCACGGAGCTGGCTCGCAGTGACCGAGTCGGCGGCGGAAGTGGTTGACCCCAGCTTCACCTTGCAGCCGAGGTCCGCGGGCTGGTGCGTGGCGTGGCTGCTGCGGGAGGGCGGGCCCATCCAGCACCACGAGAGCTGGAAGTCCCGCAAGAGGCTCACCTCCTCGGACTGGGGCGTCTCGGAGCACCACACGCTCTCCACCGTGCTGGAGGACCTCGCCACGCACGACGAGGTGAACGTGACGAACCTCCTCGGCGCGGAGCGTCTTCAGAGGAAGATGCAGCTGATCGAGCACTTCTGGGACGAGAAGCAACGGGAGCAGGATGCCGGGCAGCTGAAGCTGCCGGTGGAGGAGGTCTCCGCTTTCATGGGCGGCACGGGTCCGTCGAGTCGCCCAAGCAGCATGGCGTGCCCCGCCCTGCGTGACGTGGTCGGCAAGGAGCTCGAGCGCATCAGTCAGATCAAGAAGAACGCCCGCAAGCTGCGGGAGGAGGCGAAAGCCGCCGCTGGGCCGAAAGCCAGCGGAGCCAAGGCATGACTTTCTCATGCCCGGGGGGGCCCAGTGGCCCAGCTCCCCCGGGCGCTACAGCATCGGGGCCCATCTCGGCGACTACCAG